>BLKR01000498.1:70000-405000 GCA_011170035.1 Teleogryllus occipitalis | reverse complement strand
GTTTATCCATGAATTAATTGTTGCAGTCTATCGTTTGGGGAAAAATAACAACTATATATCCTCAGGGTTTCAGTTTCCACCCACACAAAGCCGTGGCTAGTTGACTTGTCCTTGCTCACTTTGGTTCGCAGATTGCAAATGACTACAGCCGCTCTCCCTGTACTATCCTGGTAGCATTCACCCAGGTCCTGTCGACAGTTCGGTTCGCTAAGAAGTAGCACGTCAACTGATTTACTGATGCAGACACTCGCTGTCCACCCATTCTTCAGGGCATTCATGTTTTCCAGTGCTTTAGCCAAAGCGTCCTTCATTGTCTCCGGGTTGTTCTTCAACATAAATTATTATTATTATTATTATTATTATGATCATCATCATCATAATTTTTATTATTATTATCATTATCATCATCATTATTATTGTCTAAAATACTTATGCATTTAATTGTCGAATTTGTGTCGATATAAATCACAAGGATAAAATAATAATATTTTATTGCTTATAGACTTACAGGTAAAGCAAAGTCTGTCTACAAATATTTAAAATTAATTACATTTTTTTACTACATTCACTTATAGTAATAAGTTAACAAATTTATATTATCTTGATAAATTATATGCTAAAAATATATATAATTTATTTGATAAAATACAAATAGTTTACTTGGTAACTTACATGATTAATAAAGCATGCAAGGACTCACAATAAACATTAATATAATTGACATTTTATTTATTCAGTCACATTATTAAATAAAGAATAACATTAATAATGCATTGTATTAAGAAACTAACAGATTATGATACAGTGAAAAAACAAACAACTTACAATTAGTGTAATTCACATTATCTTACAGTAATAGTTTAATAAACTTACAATAACTTATATATGAATATATTAGGTGTTAATAATAAATGTAAGTGCTTACAATATCCTGACATATAATTACAATATTTACTATATTATTAAATAGTTCATTGTCTTATTGATACTGCATGACGTACACAGTGGTCACTCAGCACTAGCAGTACATGGTTTTTAATTTCAGAAAAATCAGGGCAGTTAAGACACACACTAATACGATAGTGTTTAAGCAATGTTTTGAAGTATTTATCATTAGCTAATTTTATGGTGACTGGGAGATTATTAAAAAGCTGAGCTGCAATGCAATAAGGATCTTTATTAGTTGAAGACTTGCTGGTGAATATCCTGTGATAGTCCCTACGTCCTCTAGTATGATACTTATGTACCTCTTTATTCCTCACGAAATATTGATTCTGATTATTTCTCAATAGTAGTATTACTTTGTAAGAGTAAAATGCTACAACAGTCAGTAATTCATATTTAATAAAGAAATATTTACAGGACTGTCTTGGATTCAGTTTGAAAATGATTCTGATACATTTCTTTTGTAGAACCATTAATCTATCCATATTTTTTTGTTTTGTACCTCCCCATATTTCAATACCATATTGAAGTTGTGAGAAGTTTATGACGTAATAAATTGACAGAAGTGAGTCTGTTTGCAGGTATCTGGAAAAGTATCTCAAGAGGAATACATTGGAGTTTATTTTATTACAAAGTGTATCAACTTGTTTGTTGTAAGTTAAGTTCTGATCTATGAATATTCCTAAAAACTTATGGCAATCAGTTTGATTCACTGATTCGTTGTCTACTGCCACTTTTATGTTTTGGTGTTGATAACTGTGATGAAGCTTGAAATCGATTAATACAGTTTTATCAACATTTAAATTCAATTCATTTATGATTGTGTGAATAATATGTTTTACAGTCAATTCTGAATTAGAGCAAACTGGGCTTATAAATTAGGTACAAATCTGCTTTTCATTAATACCTCAAAAGTCAAAAATTGCAAATTCATATCTCACATCCATTTTGCTGCAGGGAACTTTTCTAGAAAAGATTGAAAGTTAGAATGCATATTATGTAAGCATTACCAATATTAAAGACATCAATTACACTACTTGATCTTGACAGTCTTTTAAGAAACTTACTTACGAAACATGGTCCCCACCTAAATCAGGTACACAAGCAGAAACTTGGTGCCATGTTAACACAAGTGTTGAGCTCTTTACCGACCTCACTGCCACCCACCTAACCCCCATTTATCCCACCATCTACACCTACCTCCACCCCTATCTTATGATCCTATTCCATCCGCCACCCTTTTTACTCTCACTCCTGCTCCGACTTCATCCCCTAGTTCAAAGCCTCATCCAAAGTACAACTTTCATTGCAACAGCAGACCACCTCCCTCCTATGACCTGTAGCAACTACACTTGATAGGAAAGTCCACAACATAAAAATAATCTATAAAGACTATATCTAAATGGTCAGTCTTTAAGAAAGAAGTTACGATTTAGAAATATTACTCAAACAAGACCCACAACACTGAACAATATATGTAGTTCTAGGAAGACACTGGGGAAGTTTTAAACTTGCAATTTTGGAGAAATCAAAGGTTTCACTGCAAATTGGACCTGTGCCGTTTTCAAAAGTGCACTTTCTCTATTCAACAAACAATTTAAAGAAAACCAATTCGGAGCCATTTTTGAGATAATTTTGATAATGTGCTAGCTTCATGTAATAGTACCCTCTTAAATTAAAAGATCCATTTCAAATTTGCAAGGTCTTGAATGCACAGATATCAATCAGGTAATATAAATTTTGAAGAAAATCCTGTGAGTGGTGTAGGCACTTGTGTTGTTCCCGATGGTTGGATGGACAGGCAGACAGAAAAGTTTTGAAAAAACATTTTCAGTATCATCTATCTCCAAAACTGCATTTCGAAACAAAAGTGTCTTAGGCATAATTATTTCAATATGCCAAACTTGCCATCAATTGATGACTATTCTCTCGATGTCTTAAATACCAAAAGCTCATTTTCTGTACTAATAAGGTAAATGACTATTATTCTATCTATTTCACAACTTCTAAAAATTGTATGCATTATAACCAATAATTTCATCAAAAAGTGGAACAAGTGGTATAAATATACAAAAGGAACAACTAGATATTAATTTGATTGATTTTATTCATACATTGGTAAAAACAAATATACATATGCAAATTATTAACATAACATGATCTTTGGTTAAGAAGCAAAAGAAAAATAAATATCACAATTATTATATCAAGTCATTAGAAAATATATTACAGCCAAAAATGTACATGCAATACCAGGTCCATTTCAAAATAGACATTAGTCTTTCTTCGTATAAATAAAGATTAAAAAAAATATACAAATTCGAATGTCATTTTTGACAGGTCAAAGAATCTGATTTTATGTCAAACTTTCTTATTACAATGCACTCATTCTTATCTCTTTGCCACACAATAAAACAGGTGACTATGCACAGCATGTCTACCACAGCAATAATTATTATACACAAGTTCATTATGGTACACCTATAGAAACAAATTCATATCAAAAAATAAATACAAAATTAACAAAACTGACCCTCACAGAAGGTCGTAGAAATCTAATTTGAACACTACTTCTGTATTGTATACAATAAAAGAATGAATTGAATTTTCGATAAGCCAATCGGTACACTGGAAGATTGCCAATGACACTGCTCATTGAAGGGCCTATCACTTTCCCACAATGAAGAAATAAAATATCACTTTGAGGCAATTAATTTGTTGTTTTGATCACTGTCATACCACTGTTAAAGATTATTTTCAAAATTGTTTAACCATGGCTGAAATTTTTATGATAAGGATATATCAAATATGGTATCAAAAAACTTTTCACTTAATATTTTGTTATTTTATGGCAAAATAATTCCCAAACACAGAATATGAATGCACACCAATTTTGCAAAATTTGGATGTAGAAATGATGTTTTCAATGCTCTAAAAATTATTTTCAATAATTGAGACTGGTTGGTTTAAATAACAATTATCATCATTCAGCTGTAACATCAGCCAAGTTCCATTTTCCGTTTTACAAAATACAAAAATGGAATACAACAAAGAGCTAAAGCTCTTTACCATCGTAAGCTAAGGCAGAGGCAGGAAATTGTAGTAATAATAAAAGCATCAATGGGCTAGTTGTCAATTTGATACTAGGAACATTAATGAGAATTAGGCTACACAATGATGTAGTGAAGAATGGACATAAGACTCTTGCTTTTTGATACTACACAATGCACACAATATTAGAGTTTGGTATTGTGATTTATTCTAGAATTATACTCAGTAGTGTAAGTATAAAAAAATACTAGAAGATGAAATTAACTAAAATTTCCTGCCACAAGCCTCACAGAAAGCACAGTAAGAATCACAAGTGATTCTTTTGTATGCACCATGAAATATAAATTTTATGTTTCCTTCTGTTTATCTTTCTATCATTAGATTCTAAATAATCAACACTACATGATGAATAGCATTTTTAAGTGCATGACGGTACAGGGCACATCATCCAGTTTTGCTTTGATTACAACAAATTCTCTAGAAATTATAAATAACATTAATGGATAACAGCTACCCAGGTGAATAGTAAATGAGGCACCTCCTTATAGCAAAAAAAAGCTGACATGGAGTAGAACT
Organism: Teleogryllus occipitalis; assembly: GCA_011170035.1. Taxonomy (NCBI): domain Eukaryota; kingdom Metazoa; phylum Arthropoda; class Insecta; order Orthoptera; family Gryllidae; genus Teleogryllus; species Teleogryllus occipitalis. The sequence goes on along the minus strand of BLKR01000498.1, from coordinate 400,428 downwards.
AACTATGTCCCTAATTTAGGTCAAAAATGCTCTGTATACAAGCAATGTGGTGAAGAAGAACACCAAAGGAAGAGAGAGAAACATGCTGGAGGTTTTGAACAGGGCTTCAAAACCTCAATTTACTTAATACTTGCACCATACTTCAACAGAGGATGTAAGCTCTGTGATAAAACATTCCAATGCAAATGCATGATAGCCAGAATCACTTATTACACATCACACACATAGACATTAGATAGCAATACTCCATCCAGTAAAATAATTTATTCTTTGCAAATTCATCAGAAGAAACTTAAACATGTGCCCGAACTTTCCTCTTAGTGCAGTGGACAGACATCACAGATGACTGTACCTGCTGGAAAGCTGCCTCAACAGTGCATTCAGTCTTGCACTGTCACTTGCCACACAATGAGATGGCTGCGTTCTCCCCGGCTTTCCAGTTCCTGTTCTTGAGGAACAGGCTGGGGCTCACCACTTCCATCCATTCCTTCCTCTTCTTCACCATCACCTAGGCACAAAAGCATAGTATGTTCTCAATTTTCATTAAAAAAAAACAACAAACAAAATAATTCTGGAATACTATTAAATTTAAATAAATTTCATACTGTAATAGAATGATCTTGACAGTGAATTTCTATTAACTTTTCTTTCGTAGGTTACATTATGCTTATTTTAGATAGAAATGATTGAAAATTCCTGATCAATGTGCGGAGATACACAATACAGTAAATATTAAAATTTTTACACTGAATCAAACTCCAAGGACAAAATCTCCTTTTCCTCATTGCTGCTATGAAATTTCATACGTCGGCTATCTATCTAAAATAATTCATAATATTAATTTACAATTTGGGAGAGCTTTCTTCCAACATTACATGAGAAATCTGGAGATGAACAATAGAAAGGGAGGAACTCTGATCAAAATTCAGATTAGTACAAAATGAAAATGAAAAACTGATCATCTCTCCTATGCAAAAAAGTGTTGCTTTTCTTCTGAAATTCAGGGTACATAAAATATAATATGAATAACGGTTAAGCTTCTTCTCAGTAATTAATCAAACATTACCTTAGGAATGAGTTCTACAGAAAACTAGCATTAATATATTATCTTTACATTTCTTTCATTGAGGGGGATGCATGTCAATTGATTGTGAGAGAAGCAGGAACACTTAATGAACTAAATCACTATGTATACTGCAAACCTAAGGCATAGCACTAAAGATTGGGACCCCTCATAATTATCTAATTAATAATCAAAATTGAAATGTCAAGTGGAATATGGCACAAAAGAAAGTGAGATAGAGACCAAATAATGAATTCTAAATTCAATTAGGCATGTTTTCCTGAACTAGTAATTATAATTTGCAATAAAAATTAATATTTTTCCATTAATATAAGTCTGTTTCATGTTTCAGGTAAATCATTAACATGAAATGAATCAAACCTATGAAATGAACTATTCATGAAATGTTCAATTTTCCTAATATTCCTAAATTATATATTGGCTTTAATGAGAATAGATACATAGTACATAGCAGCAATCATGAAGTTTTGTCAGAACAATAATTCTTTAATTTTTTTTTATAATCGAATTTGCAAACAAATTTTGTAGATTTTAAATAATTTTACAGAAGTGTCATTTATGTAAAATTAACAATTCTTGACACAAATTATTAAAATTGAAACTGAGGAAGCATCCTCACTTTATGCACTTCATTACATATATTTTTCACAAAAAAATCCAAATTCATTTAACATACCTACCTTAAATTCCTACCACTATACTATTTGGCTGCAACTTGTTTTCTCAAATCTTTTTCAATTGAAAACTTTTCAAAGGCCAATGGAGTATTGTTTCTTCTATCTTTTTAAGAATTTTAGTTTTTCTAAAGGGTTCTTTGAAAATCAGAGTTTCACTTTCAAGTTAACTCATAACTTTGAGACACAGTACAGTGTTTTGAGAACATTCACAAAAAAACATGAACTGCATTGCACTATGCATATTTTTGTCATTTATCATGTAATGAGTTAAAGGAACAATATTTGAAGTACAAAAACTCCTTTTTTATTTTCAATTATTTTAAACTAAGATGAATGTTATAGAAGTTTATGTAACATTTACAAAAAATTACAAAAATGCAAGACCCAAAGTAAGTGCTACATATGCTTCTATGTCAAACCGATCCTGCTGTAAGGCCTAAAAGAATAAGTTTGAAAGCCTAAACACTTGTGCATGTATAAGGATGATGATGACGATGACGACAATGTCGAGGATTATTTTTATTTAAACGCACATATCAGAAGTGATTTAAGCTATGAAGAAGAAAAGAAAGTGATATAAATGTTATATTTTACAAGGCAAGGGATATAAATGTAATATTTTACAAGGAAATGTATTTGGAATATCAAGTATTAAAAAATGTAATAAAAAAATTAGCATAAAGCACCTTTTAAGGATACACAGACATTTTATTAAGGTTTCAAATGATTAAATTACTGCAATTTAACACTAAATAAGGAAAGAAATGGAAATTAATATGAAGATGCTCTAGACCAGACGATTTAACAAAACAGGAAGGATTGGATAAGATAATTGGAGAATATTATTTATTATTCACCCCATGATGTTCAATTAGATTTCTCAATGTCACTCATATGCAATAAACAAATCGTTCATACATACCTTCCACCTGCCCAATACCGACACATAGTGTCACATAGTAAGTGACAAGGAGAGTGTGTGTGGGTAACCAGAAGCTTATGCAAAGCAGCCAATTTGTATGATGCAAAAATCTTTTATAGCAGCTTATGAGATTGCTTTTCATTATAATTTGCATCACACAAACTTGAAACTGTTGTGAAAGACCCCCTTGCAAGACACTAAAGAGATTACGATGATAATTTTTTAAGGCATTGTGTAAGTTATTTACAACATGCTGAGTAATAAATCTTGCATAGGTAGAAAATAAATAAGTTTGAAAAAAATAATAGATAGTTATAAGGAAAATTAATAAAATAGTTAAAAGGAAAATAAAAACCGGAACCCAATTACCTAGAAATAACATTCCTTTCAAATCTATTTGTATGGTATATGCTGCATATTTCATTTCAAAAGATATTTAATGCTATTAAATGTAGTTTGCATTGAAAGGTTCTATTTGTAACAAATCATTTCTGTGCTGCCTTTGTATTGCTTGCTGAGCTATCTAACAAAGTAAATAATGACATATGTTCTTTTTAAACAATCAACAAAGTTTAATATATCATCTAACAAATGTGGTCAAAATAAACTAAGCATCAAGGTTTTTCAATGATTTTTGTTGTTTTGGCTGCCTGCCATATTGGTAAATCATTTTGTTTTGAAAGATTCTTGTTGTATGTGATGGATATTGAAGTTCATTAAAAGCTTGTGAACTTTTTTGAAAGAACAGTAACCCTTACTGGAGAGAGCTTCAAAAACCTATGTTATTAATCTCAATCAACATCTATTCTGTGTTATTTTTATGTTAATTCTATGTCTAAAGATTTAAGTAAAAATATTTTTTTTAATATTGCGTTTCTAGAATTGGTGTTGGCGAACCCGCACGACCATGAATTTCTTTTCAGAATTTCTAAAATGAAACTAATGAAACCATTGTTTAAAAGAAAAACACGATAGAAGAGAAATACATTTTAAAGCAAAAATTAACTTTTTCTTTAATGAAACAATTTTAACAACTTCAAAACATTTTTTAAAACAATTGTTGTTTTGTGATCAATATAAATAAACAATGCATTTTCCATTGTTAAAAAAAATTTAGCAGAAAAAAGCATTTTTGACAAAAATTAATTTATTTTTATATGAAAATCTTTAAAACAATTTTCGTTTGTAAAGTTTAAAACAATTTTTTTAAACATTGCATTTCACATTGTTTTTAAAAATATAATAGAAAAGAAGAATTTATATATTTATAACATAAAAATGAACTTTTTTCGTGAAAATCATTAAAATAATTTTTGTTTCATGAACAAGAAATTCACATTCCACTTCTGGTGCACATTTTGGAACACCAAATATTTACCAACAACTATTAAAAAATATTCATATGGATGTTACTACTTACTTCATAGAATTTCAGTAGCACTTAACACTGAACCCTCACTATCATGATAGTTGATACATACACTATCCTATATTACTAAAACACAATTCTAAAAACCAAAATTTTAACGTAATGCACTTCTTTAGAACATTAACTATAAAACTTAATCAAAGCAATCTATAATTTGTGCTACGCATGAATAAACAAAAAAACAAAAGCACAAGTTTACTGACACAGCCACATGTAATTTGAATTCGAAAACAAACGGATCCTGTGATCTATGATTGCGATGAAAATACAATCTAGCGATGTAATAAGTAAATACTACCATTCCCCTCATGATCGTTGTGCGTCGGTCTTTGCTTTAACAGACACACCAGGCTCAACAAAACTTCGAATGGCAGAACCCTCACGGCCGTGAGAGTCGGGGCTTAAAGGGATATGATATTAAAAACTGCCCTTGGAACAATTAAGAGATTTAATGTACACATCAGAAAAACCAAGGAGAAGAATAGTTAAAGCACAGCATGTAGAAGAGAAAGTTTGTACGCCTTGGTGATACGCATGGGACTGTCTGAGTGCAGTGCTTATATTGTGATGGGCATTTGATTGATTTGTGGCATTTATTATGCTTCATTATTGCAATGCTACAGAAAAGAAGCATGGACTGTGATTTTTTTATTAATGTAAATGACCTCACCCAATCAAAGAGGTTGCATGAAATTCTATCTTGGCAACTTTGAAAAATCCAAGAATTACTTCATACTTAAAAAGAAATCTAATCATATTTTACAGTAAAATTACCATAAATGGGGAATAGGAAAACTGCATCGTGATTATATCATTTCATACAGTTTCAAATTCAATATTCACTTACTTTTCAAATGAAATCTGGAACCGAAGAAAATCAATCACAAGATAATATGCATATGCAGTAAGTGTGCGTCCCATCTGGTTAGCCCAAAATGATTGCACTTCCAAATAACCACCAACAGTCACATAAGCACGAGCAAGCCCCTTCCCCTTTTTTTCAATATGCTATGAGTATAGTATAATAAAAATACATGAATAGTTGAAAGTTTATTGAAGGAAATAGAAGAGAAAAGATCACCGGACACAAGTATTATTTTCTTATATTAAAAAAAAATATTAAATCACAAAAGCAGAAATTCAGAGGACACATACTGCACACCAGGGGTAAAGAGTTTTGCACTTAATACCATTTCACTGAAGTTTCAGACAGTTTCTTACTCATTTACTATAATGAACATATACAAGAATCTATACCTCACACAGAACAACAAACATAAGGAAGAATAAGACCAAAACTTTAAAAACATCTGGTAAATTGTCATTGAATTTTTTTCAAAGAAGATTAAAGCAGTATAAAATTGGCACTCCAATTAATCACACTACAGCCATGGTTGTATGATCAAAACACATTATTAAGTTAGTAATGATCATTGAGTTCTTTCAACATTGTTAATTTCTCTGAAGTTTCTGATAAACATACTCATGTTGATAGGTGACAAACATAAGGAACTGTCTAGAATTTCAAATGATTTGGCAGGTGCAAATATTGAAAATCCTTTTCACTGTTTTCCTGTGCAAACTCAAGTGATTTTTTCCTCCACGTTGAATTTACATTTGTAATAAATGGTATAATTTATATACCATTTTTGCTGGCACAGAAAAACAGTTTCAAGGAGAAGTATTGCACTGTTATTTTATTTACATTTTACAGAGTGACTATGCAGAGGACTATTGTGTTTTGCTGATACACAGCTTTTGACCTGACAAATAAGGCACATATAAATGCATACCGAGAGATTTGCCAGACTACCAGGTGACTGGCCGTATCTTCAGCCTCCTCCGCATCGTCCACTGCAAGGGGAAAACCCAACCACACACACACTCAGCGTTAATATAGAGAACTAAAACAAAAGGCAGAAGCACTCCAAACCAAATCAAATCTGAGTAATACAAGGCATCTTGCAGGTTAGATATTACTCACAAAACAGCTTCCTGAACTTCATCAGAAACAGAAATAACTCAAACTCTAGATGTAATTTGTCTTCTTTCAAAACTCGCAAAACCTATCATGCTAAAGGAATTCAATGCAATTCACTGAGAATAGAAATAAAAAATTAATTTTTTGGGCATAAATTTAAAATGTGTTAATATCCAGTTCCTTTTTTGGTATGTTCCACTTTACTACAGCCTGCCAAAAGATTATTTTATTTACAGTAGCAATTGGTAAGGAAGTAAAAAGGGGGAGGGGATTATATATATATATATATATATATATATATATATATATATATATAGTGACGTCACGGGATTATATAAACCCGTAACGCCACCATAAGCCACCAGAAAAGACCAGAACACAGAGAAATAGGGTACGCGGCGGAGCGATGGTCGGAGAAAGCGACATCTACCCGCAGGTTTTCGCACTCCGATGTCCGAAGTTACGGATAATATTTTTGAGAGGGCGCGGAGGAGGAGAAAATTCACCCCTCCAGAAATTTCCCCAGGCGGAGTCACATAAATACCGCGACGCGCTTCGGGAGAGTTCTCTTACAACTTCGACAGCGACGCGACTCAACCTAATTCTTCGGCGATAGTAATTGGTTAGTGCAGGAGTATATTTTTACTTGCTTCGTTAAAGCTGATTTGAGAAACGCGGTAATAAGAGTGACAGAATTGAGAAGTGAAGTGCATGTACAGTGTTAGCACTAACATTACGCGAGAAAGCAAGCGATGTGATTGCTTAAATCTGAAATAGTTTCATAATTGAAATAAATTCGCGCAGAAGGACTCTAAACGAAATCCAGCATTTAATTTTGTACGCCACGACCACGCACGCTCAAAGTGCTAGAAGCATTCAATTCAATAACGTTAGTTATTCAAAGCTGGAAGCGCGAACGACGGGTACGCGGCACGCAGAAGGACGACTCCAGTGAAGACTCAAGCGTAGGCGAGGACATGGACCAAATACGTGGATGATACGAGCCAGAGATCGAGAGAAAGGTCTGGAATTTGGACGAGTGGCGGAATCCTGAGATCGAGAGAAAGAAGTGGTGTAACCGTGGAACATCGAACCAGACAAGCGACGCGGCGAGGACGGCGAGCGACCGAAAACCCCAAGGTTAACTGATGGCGAGCGGGAAGGAGATGTCGTAAAGAACTGGCAACTTCTATGCGGCAATTTGTTGGGAAATCGTGTAGCTTTAAATACCAGGCGAAGCGTCCTAAAATTGGTGAAAGTTCCAAATAATTACTGGGAGAAATATTCCGAACGTATGAGCGGCAGTTTAGATTTCATTCGCTGTACGCACTAGTAAATTCGTTTGAATGCCATACCTTGTACAACTTTTCTAGAGTGAATATATTTCATGTAGTGTAAAAGTGATCTTGTTTGAAAGTCACGCTTTCATTGTATTATGTCAGGGATAATTAGTTGCTATAATTTGTAAAGGGTACGATTTAGGTAACGTGTGCGTCACGTTTATTCTTGTTTGAGTTCACAGCATTGTAATAAATGTGCAGCTTAAGGCTGACACCTGTGAACAGTCTATGATAGAATAATTGTAGAGAATCACTTAAAGGGCCGTGCACGGAGAAAACTTAAGAATAAGAAAAGTTAAAGGAGGTACACGAAATAATTCAGAAAGAGGTAGAAGCAAAAGAATTGTGAATAGTACTTATTGAAGTATTCAGGCAGTCGAGGTGACGCCTATACATTTTTGTGGTTGTGTGGGTTTTTTCTTCTTTTCTTTTTCTCCCTGTTTTCTTTGCAGTGACCATCTACGCGAGGTGCATACTTTATTGTATATTTGTGCCACTGTGTAATTTGTTTACTCACTGAATATATGCTCATTTTACCAGAAAAGTTACTAGCTGCTGTGCCACCAAAAGGATTTTGTATGTTATTATGGTGAGCAAAAGAGCCTTCAGAGAATGAGATCGTCAGGGAGCTCCCATACGCACTCAACTCAAATTTTTTGAAGTTCCATTGCTGGACATGGCCCAGGAGCCAAGTTTGCACTATCACCTGACCTCGTGCGGTCTTGGCGCCTCAGCTAGACTGAGTCGAACTTCTATATTACAAATTTCATTAACAGGAAGTCGCCTCAGAGGCTGAACAACAGGTCGCTTCGCGGAAATGCTCTGGAGTGTGCCGACATGAGTAATACAAGTTCCGGGCTCTCGGCGCAGGTCCCCTCATTATGACTGTATAAGCGTGAAAAATGTATAAATCGAGTTTCACTGAATTTCTATTTATTGTAGCAATTAATACAGCATAACTTTTTAATTTATTTACATTTTATTCAATTTGAATTCGTTGATATTTTAGTGTTTCAGTGTAAAACTAAATAATAGTAATTATTTCAGAAAAAAATCATTGTTGTGTAACACTTGACTAACCCTTTCTATTCTTCTGCCTCAAACCCCCACCCCTCTTTAGTATTATGTAATTTACGGACGACTCCAAAGTGCAAAAATTTGAGTGTGATGAATTACAGAAAACAAAGCGAAAATAATGCTACAAGATTAGTGGAAAACATTCAAGAGGAAATGAGATAATAATCATAGCTGACAAAAGACAGATGACCATGAAAATAAGAAAATTGACCAACATGTGAGCAGTAGATTTGCATTGCACGACAGTACGCAAGAGAGGATGGCAGAGCATCAAGCAAAGACAAACAAAATCATGATAGCCATGAAATAAAGAGCTTTATAAGAAACAACATCAATAGACCAGAAATATTTGACAAACAAGGAAGAGGATAAGGACACAGAGAACACAAGAGTATCAGTCACACCATAGACAAAAAACTCCAACCCAAAAGAGAAAGAACACACAAACAATGGCAGAAATCAAGAACTATACTATGGTTTTTACATTGCTTCATTTAACATTTCATCAGCTGTTACAGTATTGTCCAATTGCAGTCTTACATGTCACTATGGTGGCATTCAACCTTCTGATTGGATGATACGGAAACAGCTGCTTTACTTCAAATGCAGCTTAATAAAAATTGCAGTATAGTGGTTCTATAAAATGGAACAGTCCTTCTGAAACTAGTTAATTTTCTAATTTCTTCAGGCTGGGCTAGCATTTTGGTTTTGTCCTACAAGGATCCAGCTACCATCCAAGGAGAATTTTTCACATTTTCTCAATTTCTAGGTCCCCTAATGATAGAACTGAAATATGACTTTAAGAATATTGTAGAAGAATGAAATCTAGTCTTACATGAACATTTTCAATGAAAAATTTAAAGCTGATTTTGAGAAAGCTGTTTGGAGCATTTCTGAAAATATGTGATTTTCAACTTTTTCACAGAAATCTTGGGGGTTTTCGAGAAACTTTATTGGAATAATTTGAAGCACTTCTACTCACAAATGCAATAATATGTACAAATTACTGATAATATGAATTTTAAATATGAGAGATATTTAATAATAATAATAATAATAATAATAATAATAATAATAATAATAATAATAATTTAAAATTTAAAAAAGTTAATTTTTTATAATCAAAAGAATATATCAAAATGGCAGTTATGTCATCTTATACTGTGCATTTGGCATTATCCACACAAAAAGTTTAAAGAAAATATTTGGAGGTGGTTTTTTGGGAAAATCTTGTTTTCAATATTGCCTGTATTTCATTCAAAGTTACGCAAAAATTACTAAAATTTACAAGAAAATGTACATGACATTAATTAAAGAGCAAAATATGGAGAATAAATTTAATTTGAAGAAAAAATAATTATCTCCAATTTTGTAGATGTAGGAGTCACCGAAAAAAATCAAACATTTGAAATTTTCAAAAATTTCGAGTTATCAGTAAAAATTGGACCTATGTCATCTTTATGAGTGTATTTAACTCGAACTCCTCACAAGAAATTTAAAGAAAAAAATTTGGATTCCTTTTAGAGAAAAGGTTGAAAATGTTCCAGGGCTACATGCAAGGTATCCCGAAAATTTCCATCTCTCTCCTTCTCAATCCTCTTCATCCTGTGTGGCCCACTCCTCCTGGCCTCACCCCGTGTCACACGACAACAATGAAGCTGGGTTCCCAGGTGGATTGGGAATGGCATTTAACGGAAGTGTCATCTTGTGCTTCAGTATTATCTAGTGAAGTTACAACAAATTGAACAGCATAAAAACTTCCGTGAAAACACACAATGTGCCAATTTTTATAGAGATCAGTCATGATATTGGAATTCATTGCTCCAGAGCAATGAATAAATATCTGAAGATTGAATAGTATTACATTCCTGTAATTACTAATTTATGGTTCTTGAAGTCAGTCTAAAATCATGTTAGCGGTGAGTTAAAGTTGAAATCAAAGCCTGATAATGCAAGAGTAGGTTTGAATACTAAAATTGTTTTTTTCATAACCAAGACAATTTTTCCATATCTAATACCAAAAAAGCTCACAATAAGCACTTTCACAATAGTTTTTCTACATGCACGTGAATGGGAAAGTCAAAAACATGGCAAAGGTAAATACAAACAATACGACATTCATTGTGGGAATGCTGATGAGGTGTTCCTGGCATTATTAAAGGATGAAATAATAAATCATCTTTGTCAACTCAAATTAATTCAGAGAGCTGGCTTTTGATGGCTTTTCAGTCATTATCAGTCTAGAAATAATATAAATAAAATACAAAATAATAATACAGAAACAAAACAAAGCCATCAAAAGCCAGCTCTCTGAATAAATTTGAGTTGTCAAAGATGATTTATTATTTCATCCTTCAATCTGTCATTCTACAATACTCCAAATAAAACCGACTTCAGAAGTGACCTTATTCTTAACATGAGGGCAAAGTTTATTAGTTCTTAAAAAAAAATAACATATTTTAGGCAAGAATTAATTTTTGACACCAAGAAGACAAATTACAATCCTTAGAGAATATCTGGGTCTCACTTTCTTTCCTGAGTCCCAATTAAAAATGTTCTCAAAATATAGTAACTAAAAATAAAAATATCAAATAAAAAATGTTGGAGTAATATATAATTCAGCTTTCATTCAATTAAAGCTACCTGTACCAAAACATCATCTTGTACTCCATGACAATTTGTAAATATTTTTCTGCAATAAACCACCAGGACAATGCAAAGGTGTGTTTAAGTTCAATTTTCAAATTATATACAACTTGAAAATTAAACTTAAAGGACCAATTCCCAGCTAATAAGCTTAAATTCAGGAGCAAATAAACATGCTGCTCAAGGGAAATCACCATAAAAAAAAAAGTATAATAATAATATTAATAATAAAAAAGAGAACTAATTAAATCACAAATGTTCTCTTCTGCAGGGAAGGTATTTTCATCCACTTTCCAGTTATTTGGTTTATGGCAACACAATTTTCACTAGCACGCTCCAGGTAAAAGAGTCTTACCTATACGGAAATCAATGTAGCCTTCACCTCCAGACATCACCAGCATTGAAGCTGGTTTCTTTGGCTCAAAGCTATCGTTGTCCATGTTCTCAATAATAGGAGTTTCTTTTGATGTACTGTTTGGGGTAGATAAACCTCCATTACCTACAACACGTAAGGATTACATTTTCAATATCACAAAACAATTAAACTAATTTACTCGTAACAAGGTCTTTGGACAAACATCGTTGACATAAAATCACTCAACCACATTAAAAATTAAATCGTTACTACCCTACAGAATATTGGTCATACATTTCAGTCATTTTAATATTAGAAAATGTCTACTGAATATATTTTGGAAGTATAAAGAGTAATACAAGAGATTTGGTCAGGATATTGGAAATGAATTGCATGCTATATAGTTTTGGAATTATAATACAATAATTACTAACATAATATATTATTACCAGGTACAGCAACAAAAAACTTCACAGAGTCTCTGTGTCCATGAAATGAGAGTTGAGCTTGTGCCATTGAACAATATGGAACAAAACTTCCAGGATACACTTTACTATTATCAGCATACACACGTACAACACCCCCAGGACCACGAGGATTATTGGTGGGGTTATTACTATTTGTCCTGTTGCCTGCATCTGTAATCCAATAAAGCAAGAATTTTTTTTATAAATTCATTTTAGAAATTGTGGAAAAAAAGGAGCATAATTGTCAAAAACACACTTACGTTCAGACAGCGGTACAGAAATAATAACACCATTGCCAGTGCCAATCCAAAGGCGATTTGATGAAATCAGGAGAGCAGTAATGCGGACATAGGAGAAACCGAGCTTACCGGTACCTGAAATAAATATAGGAAAATGAAACAATCTTATAGAAAGTATCAAATGCTATCAGCATGCAAATGAAAATTACATGCACACACTATAAAGACTGGTATAAAACCAAAATCAGAAATCTCATTGGCTGAACAAGACAAAATGTAATCAGCACAAAATAAAACTATGACTTTAAAACAAAAATGAGATGTTAGAAAGTCAAATATTTTAGTGAACATAAAAAAATATTATATACTGCCAGAACTAAAAGTTCAACTCGATACAATATAAAAAGAAAGAAAAAGCCCTTTTTTTATCTTTTTTATTTATATGGCCTGAGTTAAAGAACCAGAATTAAATCCATTTGAACTAAAGGAGCTGCAAGAAGTCTTAAGAACCCTTAAAAATAGAAAAAGCCCAAGAATGAATAAAGTAAACTCAGAACGAATTTACTATGGTGGACTTGAATTTTACAGCTTGATGGTAGATTATTCAACAAAACGTGGAGAGAACACAGTATACCCAGAGGCAGTGGTAAGTTCCTTAAGGGCTCTAGGGTCGCAAATTTTGAGGATGAATTTAGTATTATGTGCCCGCTTAAGCAAAAGATAAATGTTTTTTGAATAAGATGCACTGTGGACTATTGCAAGTCTGTCCTTAGCTGGTGCATGCCAGGCAATGAAAGCTTGAAGAAGAGTGGGGGTTACTGCGAGTTGGGTGGGAGGCAGCATATGTCAGTCCTATTAGGGTTTTGTAGGCAGAGTCTGCGCCTATTAACTTAGCTAAAAATACCGACCCCTTCAATTGATTTCATAAATTATTATTGTGTTTGCTGGAAATATTTTTAAAAATTCTGTTATTTTCACATGAGCACAATTTTATCTTCTGTTGTGAACATTAAAGTTGTTTTATAAAAGGATTAAAATCCCATTGTGTGCAAATCGGTTGGAAGCTATAGTTTTCCTCATTCAAGAAATATTTTCAGGGGTAAAATGTTTGTGATAGTTTGAACATTCATGCTACCCCTCCTAATTTGCAACTCGCCAGCCACCACTACCCACAGATTTGCAAGATGACCTACGCAAAAAAGGCAACACAGAGTAGAAACAGAGATAGAGATACAGGCAGACAGACATAGACAGACACACAGGCAGACAGAGCAGACACAGACAGAAACACACAGGCAGACAGAACAGACACACGGGCACAGAGCAGACACAGACAGACACACAGGCACAGAGCAGAGACACTGGCAGACAGACCAGAGACAGAGACACTGGCAGACAGACCAGAGACAGAGAGACTGGCAGACAGACCAGAGACAGAGACACTGGCAGACAGACCAGAGACAGAGACACAGGCAGACAGACCAGAGACACAGGCAGACAGACCAGAGACAGAGACACAGGCAAACAGAGACACTGGCAGACAGACCAGAGACAGAGACACTGGCAGACAGACCAGAGACAGAGACACTGGCAGACAGACCAGAGACAGAGACACTGGCAGACAGACCAGAGACACAGGCAGACAGACCAGAGACACAGGCAGACAGACCAGAGACAGAGACACTGGCAGACAGACCAGAGACAGAGACACTGGCAGACAGACCAGAGACAGAGACACTGGCAGACAGACCAGAGACAGAGACACTGGCAGACAGACCAGAGACAGAGACACTGGCAGACAGACCAGAGAGAGAGGAGAGGAGCGAGAGGAGAGGACAGACCAGAGACAGAGACACAGGCAGACAGACCAGAGACAGAGACACAGGCAGACAGACCAGAGACAGAGACACTGGCAGACAGACCAGAGACAGAGACACTGGCAGACAGACCAGAGACAGAGACACAGGCAGACAGACCAGAGACAGAGACACAGGCAGACAGACCAGAGAGGAGAGAGGAGAGGAGAGGGGAGAGGAGAGGAGAGGAGAGAGGAGAGGAGAGAGAGGAGAGGAGCGAGAGGAGAGGAGCGAGAGGAGAGGAGAGAGGAGAGGAGCGAGAGGAGAGAAGAATGAAGCAGAAATTTCCACAAGAACTGTAAGAAGTTGTCTGTTTGAAAGGGTCTTAAAGGCATGCCGATCTCTTCAAAAACAAAAATTGATTGCTTCTATTATCAAGAAATGACTTCAATGGGCTATGTTTCACCAAGGATGGACAACACAACAGTGGTAAAAGGTATGTAGATCATTGATCATTTTATATAATTCATTAATAAAATTTTTCATTTTAGAATATTTGTGATGAAAAGAAAGAAGTATGGCTACTGTTTTAATGGGCAGATTAATAAAATTTTTTTACTAAATTTGTGTCAAGTGTTATTGATAAAGCCATCACCTGGGCTGTTATGGATGACTGCTCCCGTTATTCGAGACAATGTCCACAGAAATCCATCAAGAAATAAAAGTGCGGTGCAATTAGTGAAGTTTTCTACTAAACTGATGATTTTACAGATTTTTTCAGTGAAGACTGGGCAAAATTCACAACATAAAAGGTAATAGCGAACAATATATGCAAGTCATCAGAGATTCTGTGTTTCAGAAATGAGTGGCAGTTTCCAATTCGGGATGGAATATTCATGCATGATGGTGCTCCTGCCACTGATTAAAAACTAAGAGTGAATTGGATTCCACTTACATTTGTATGCTTGACTGGCCTGGAAATAGCCCAGATATGAACCAATAGAATCACTATGAAGTGTTCTTAAAATGAAAGTGAAGGCAAAACATTTTGCAACAAGGGAACAACTCGTGCAGTTCTCATTTCCTATTGGAATAAAGATGAAAAAATTGCCGAATTATGCAAGAAATTCATTGAAGGCATGCCCAGACGAATTAATGCTTTAATTCATGCTCAAGATGCTCACACCAAGTTTTAATAACTTTGCAGCAATTCTATAGTTTAGTTCTAATGTTTTGAGATAATAAAGAGATTTTTCTATTAAATATCATTTTGCTAATAACTTGTCCACGTCTGTATACAACAGAAAACTCAAAATAACAGATGTTTTGTCTGTTTTGTCACCGAAAATTACTACTCAACATAATACATTTGCAATTACAATTTTAATATCAACATAAGCTTCCCAAAAGCCCAGGAATGAATACAAAGTAGTGGTGTAAAAAGCTGAAAATGAAGTCAGATCAATTTGAGCAAAGTTCAGTAAACCAACTATCAGAAGAGGCAAATATTAAAATATATACTACTTCATTGTCACACAAAACAAGTTACTATCCACAAATAAAGACAGTATGGTTAATTAATATGACAGAGTAATTCATACTGGGAAATGATGCCTAAAATATACACCATAATAAAAATTAAAGAACGTTTCAGATATTGAATACACACAAAACCTTCCAAAACTTGGTTTATTTGTATGTAATTCAATTAATAAATGAATTAAATTACTTATTCTATTTAGTTTATTACCAATTACTATAAGCATAAATTATTGCAATTATACTTTATTGATATTGTACCATTAATTTATGAAAGAATTTAAACAATTAAAAATGGAAATAGTTCCTCTCGCTCGGGTATCTGAAAAACAATCTCTTTCATCAGTCATATTTTCAAATGTATATGATTCATCATGCAAAAGAATAAATTTTAGAACTCTACTTGTGACAATATTACAATAGTTTTTCTCAAGTTGTTTTTTGTACAGTAAATTTTTCACATCCCCTCTTTTTATTTTCAAGTAATCCCTCAACCAAAATGGGCGTTTCAAAATAATTCAACTTCAAAGGGTCTTTCAGAATGATATATTCTGTCAATCACCACAACACACTTTCTTTCCTAACTCAAATCAAACAAAATGGAACTTAATGTACACAATTAGTTTCCTCCAAACAGAATCAGAAGTATTTCAATGGATTGATTGATTGATTAGTGATACTGGACACATCAACTGCTAAGGTCATTAGTTTTGTAAGTGTAGTGAATGTTGTTTCCTTGGGGATGGGAGGGGGTTGATCTTCCCTCGCTGGCACTGACCTTCTCATAGGCTAGCAGATTTTCCTCAACCAGGTATCTCCCACCTGCGGGGTGAGGATAGGACAAGGAAGGAGGAGGGAAAGATCGCGTGTGGCCTGTGGCTTGTTTGTTAGGGTACTGCTCCAGTAATCACCTGGTGTTGATCAGAGATATCTTAAAAAACTACTGATTAGAGCATTCAGCTGCTAGAATTTGACCTAACTATCTAGCTAGTGCCGAAAATCCTGCCAATTGGAACTCGTACCTAGGACCTCTCGGTTAGAAACACTGCAGTGACATCAGCTGATGACTTGAGCCACCTCTCCCGGTACACTTCACTGGAAAGAAATGCCTTTTAACAGGTCTGAATGTGGCTTTAGTTATAATTTAAGTACTGCAATAGGATGAAGGAAAAAGACATTTTTCTTTGAAAGCACAAATAGCTTCATTTGAACAGACACTTCATAAATATAAAGAAGTGACATTGATAGAATGTTGAGAGAAAAATAAAACCAAAAGAACATGAACCAATTGAACATTTGACATTTTTTCCCCCAAATGTAATTGATGGGCATAATTGGGGTCCAGATGTTTATGACTCGTCATTTTTTCTCTCTTGCTTATTTTACAATGTAATCTCAAATAGCCAGGTGCCAGTCGGTCGGCTATCAGCCAGCCATCCAAAAGGGGGAGGGGAGTGTCAAGCTTTCACTAAGCACGGTTGTACACCCTAACAAATCAAGAGAAAGTTGTTCATGGAGGGGCACTTCGATCTTTGCATTCTAGCGGAAAATTCCACCACAAAGGAAGAGTGAGTAAATTGAGAAGTTAAAAGTTTCCATGACGCAACATAGGTCCACATGCATCCCTACGAATAATCTAGAAGAAAGAGTTCATGCCAATAGCAGCACCTGAAACCCTTCTAAGATACCATAATGAAATCAGGAGTCAAATAGAAATCAACACCTGCACACAAGTGTGAACTTTTGCAAATAAGGACAGAGGACAAAATCATAAGAGGAAATCTTGAGTCACAAAGGAGTGAGGTTTTGTGATACCATTCTGAGGCCCAGAGAGGCAGTTTTAGAGCTACATCAGACAGATGCAAAATTACACTGAGACATTCAACATCAGACAGACACAAAATTGGTTCAAGGAGTTCGACACCAAGGAGAGCCACTCTCTAGACTTTTGCATATGTTTGCCCTTGCGACTACGACTAAGCTTGGCTCTCCTCAGCACGCTTAATATTTTGGCCATAGTTTCACACTTATAAAATTTCATAATCTTTGAAATCTTCACGAAAATTTCAAGATCTGCAGTCAGACCATGTGCATGACGCAGCAAAAAGAGGATAAGTTGAGAGAAGATGTGTGTTGGATCATGTCAATCAACTATTGCTGTTTCACACTGATCCAGTCTGTAGACTTCTGAATGACCAACTGGAGCTGGGGCGTTATAACTTCCTGCGCAGAAAAGAACAGGAGGGGTGGCTTCAGCTATGGGGGCACCTATTGTCCCTCCCTATGTCAGTGACCTATTCAGCCAACACTGTTCCTGGAACAGCATGCCCGGCCATCCTGGGACATATGGAGTTTCTGGGGCATATGGAGACGAGATACACTACACCAAATGCACTGTTTACTAAGTAGAAGGAGAGAGTTAAGCAAAAGAAGAATTCAAAGAGAATTGTTCACCTAAATTCTGTTTCAGTGAAAACTTGTTAATGAAAGGAAAGAGACAATTAGTCAGATTTATGGATGAAAGAGTGATCATTTATAAGAAATTCATGCATTGATGTGAAAGTGTGTGTGAAAGCAAACTTTAAATATGTTGAATAAACTTTTAGTGCTTGTTATTTGGCAGCACATTTTCTTTGATTTTATTAGTAAATTTGTCATTGAAAAGTTAGTAGTACATTCTAACACAGAGCTGCCCTGACTTAGCAAGAGCCCAAGGTCTCAAGCCATGGTGATAAGAAAACGGGTAAGTCATTGAAATTCGGTCGTCACCTCAACCACCATGAAAGGCTGCCCACAATGATTATCCGACACGTTTGACACCCGAGTGTATTGTATCACCCACAAAAGAACTAGAGGTAAAATCCTGTAGGTGGTACATCACAATTTGTGCAGCAAACACGAAATTGGCGTATTTTAGCCTATGTTTTTTCAAATTTAATTGTTTTTATAGGTCATATAGACATTTTTTGTTCTCTATTCATATTTCAAACCATAGTTTTCTAATTTTTCTTCTCAATTTGAAACCATTTCCTTTACATTCATCTCACAGAGGACATTATACAGTTCAGAATTTTAAATAACAATTCTCATAATTGCAACCTACATAGAATACATGACATCTTTGCTTTTCACTAATAAGAGCTCAGCTCCTTGTTTGCAATGGTCTGTACAGGAAATGGAAGGTGATACATCTATTCTCAATTGAGAAGACAGAGTGAATTCAACAAAGAAACCATCACTGCCAACTTACTGCCCGAGTTTATGGACCATTAAAGCAAAAAATAAGGAGATGAACAAAAAACACATCTGTCTAGCAGACAAGATGATTATAATCTCAAATTCATTGAAATGAAACTTGATAAAATAATCTGTGGAGGAGAACATTCAATTAAGAAATGAAACAAAACACTCCATGCCACAAATAAGAAGAGGGATTTTTATCCAACCCTTAATGGAAGGCCTCTATTAGTGATCAATGAAAAAACTGCAAGTGTTTTGAGGGCTTTATGATCAGTTCCAAATGTTAAACGCTTAGCTTTTTATATCGAGATATTTGTTAAGTTTTTCACAAAATCATAATTCACATCATATTTTGTTATTCTAATTTTTTGGGGGAGGGGAAAAAAAAGTGAATCAGTCTTACCTTGAAATTAATTTAATATACTAAAATTTTATGGTGCACATTTCATTAATTTTTACCTTCAATCGTGCATATGTGGCTATTTGATAGCACATATTTGCATGCATATTTAGAACTTGTCAGTACATGAAAACCCTGTCTTAATATAAAAATAGTGTATTGATGATAAAACAAGCATTGACTATGTTTTACACAATTTTGCATTGTAAACCAATGACAAAAAATAGTTTTAACACTCCAAATCATTGTTGTTTATTCACATGTGAAATGCTGCATTTACCCAATTATATCCTAGAGGGTGATGTAAGACCGTGTTCAATATCTGAGGGGGTCCGTTTGCACAAACAAAATATGGGGTTCCCTAATAGTATTGAAATATTAACCAAAGGTAATCAAAATTATGAAAATAAACAATTTACAATTTAAAAATACTTCGGAGCCCCTATGAGCATAATCTCGTGTGTTAATGCTTCATTCTGTTTATGCATTAATGCGGAATGCATAAGCATTATTGCTTATGCATTTGCTTTATTTTGAAGCAGTAGAAATATTTTAGTTATTGATTTCTCAGTGATGTGTTGTTAGTATTCCAAATATGAGAATAAAAGGTGTTGTCTTTGTCAACATTAATGTTTATTATATTAATATTAGTGGTGTATTTCAGGCTTCCAGACAACACATCTGATGATGGCCAAGTCATCGAAAGCTGATAATAGTAATATAATAAACAACAATATTGACAAAGAGAAGGGCTTTTATTCTCATAAATCTAAGTTAACTAATACTCTAATTAATTTGCAAAGTACTAAAATGTTCTGAAAGTAACTAAATGCAATCATAAAATTTAGGTTCTTTCCAAAGGAAATTTCATTGGATAATGAATTAATTAATGGACATTAAAAGAAAACTGTGGTTTCCAATATCTGTGCAAGTAAGAGAAACGTGGGTGAGCCATGCCCATGACCTAGTGTTTGAATGAGCATTGTACTCTAGCGCTGAGGAGCAGTGTGTGCAAGTGCATCAAACATTTATGAGGGAGCAAGTGGGATATTTGAGTGGATGAACCATGCTTTTGTGTGAGCAAAGAGTTGGAGTAAGTACACTAATAGAGTAAGTTTACTAACTGTACTTCTAAATACTAACAGTGAGAGATGATGGGGAAGGTGGTGCGCATGTGCATTTGTGTGTGTGTGCAGAAGGGGAGCACATAGATTGTGTGTGTGTGTGATTATACGAAATGCATGGGTGAGCTATGTTCTTGTTTGTGAGTGAGCCATGAGCTTGCGAATGGGGGAGCATTGTGCTCAAAAGGAGAAGAGCAGTGTAAGAGAAAGACAGACATTTATGTAGAGGTGAGCAATACATTTGAGTAGGCAAAACTTGTATTTGTGTGAAAACAAGGAGAGTTTTCAGATAAGTGATGCTTTGGTGCAAGCCTGAAGTAGGTGAGGAATAGTGTGAAGCGAGTTATGAGAGTTTCTTGTATCAGATCAATTATATTTTCCACACTAGGATATTGAATTTTGTTATCGAATTCTTTCACTTTTGTTTTCATGATACAGGATAGGTTTAATTAATTGAAGAATCCATAGGGCATATGATCAACCACTAATCACACCTTAAGAACAAATGACATAGAATTGTTGTAAAATTAGACCTGAGTATTTCAATTAAACAGAAAACATCAAGACTACAGATTTCATATTATTGCTAAGATTCAACTAAATACAACATTGACAACACATGTAAATAAATACAATACACAACTCGTTACACACAAAATTGCAAGCATCAAAATAAGCAATAGAATCAAGAATGAACTAGAAGTGTGCTTACTACCTCCAGGTAACACTGCTACGCATGTGCACAAGGCAACGACCAGAGCAGACATCCAGAGGAAGCATAGAACACAACCAAAGTCTCAACATTAGCATCCACAAAAGCAAGGGGAATCTCCTTCCACATCATTCACAACTAATACGTGCAATTTCAAGTTAAGACAGTTCATTTATCAATATTAGAACTTTCAAAATTTTAGGCATAACTGAACAATGTAATGTATTAACTACAATGAATAAATATAGATAAACACCTTGTGCTTAAAACGTTAAAAAAATAAAATAAAAAAAATTAAAAAGAAAAGAAAGAAAAGGAAAGGAAAAAAGCAATCTAAAAAGAACACCAATACTGAGCAAAATGCATAAAGATGTGTGACAACAATAACAGATCAAAATAAAATTCTTTACATCAGATAATTTTTACATCTCATTTGGCACAAAATATTTACGATTTTCAGTATAATGTGCTGAAACTCAAAGAAGCAGAAATTATTTGATATTTTTGAAAAATAAATACTTGGACTAAAAAGTGATCCTGAACAAAGGAAGAAACTACATAAATGTTTAGAATTGAAAACTGTTAGAAAATATTGACCATTGTTTTGGAAGAGATTGCAGAGCTAGAAATGTTAAAATAGTAGAATGGTTCAAATTGAGGAGGTAGCAGGAATCCTCCTCTATGAAACTCTGAACAAATATTTCCTAAGAAAGAATAGCTCTAAATTAAGGCAAATTTTATTAGATCCTTTGACTGTATTATTTAAAAAGGACATTGATTTTACAAACAGTTCAACTCAATTTCATTGAAATTTCAATTTTTACACTTGTCTGCATCTGGACAGTGAACTAGAATTGCTTCTTACCCAGTAGCATTCTGGGTTTCATTTAATATGTTCAATGTTAACATCAGTTTGGATTCTTCAAGTTTCACAGGTCATATGGATGAGATGTTTGTTTTCATATTTTGGGGATGCGCTATCAACATTGAATTGATGAGCTTTTCTCTCTTAACCACCCACACATTAGAGCAATTTTCTCTTGTAAATGCTATGCCACTATTAAAAGTCCAATGATAATGATCGTGATTAAAATCAGACACTGAATAATTTTTGGTACATTAGCTAAAGGATTTATAAAAACGTCTTTTGTGGTCATCTGTATATTACATAACGCTAAAAAGAGGGAGGGGGGTTTGCGGCACTGTTACACTACATTACATACGGTGGGGTGGGGTGCGGGTAGTTTAGTGTCACATAACACTGATTTTTGTTTTTTTTTTAAATTTTGGAACTATTGCTGAAGTAATTCCCTTTATTCAGTACTACAACAAAATATTAAAATATTAAACGATTTAAATTTTAATGAATGCTGTGCTCAATCAATGCAAATTAACACAAATCAATGCTGTGCACAAATCCATTATATAAGATCGTCATGTAACATATCGCGAGGTGCAGGCATCCTTTGGCATTAATATAACAGGCATACAGACGATTCTCCATGAACATTAAGCTGTGAGCATTGCCAGGGTGAGACACAGACAAACGGATCGACAGGGATAGATGGACAGACAAACGGACGGACGGACACAGGGACAGAAAGGGAGGGAGGGAGGGAAGGAGGGAGGGAGAGACCAGGTGGCGAAGGGAGTGGGTGGGGGTGGGGAGGGATGGACAGGGAGGGAGGAGCGAGCTGATGCACGGCCAGAGGCGGGCTGACACATGGACAGGCATGGGCCAACACATGTACAGAGACTACTGTACGAACATTGTCAGTCAAAGAACACGAGACCTGCACCATTCTCTTAAGCGTCCTTTATGTTAACCAAGAACGTAATTTAATAAAAAAATGAAATATTATGAATGTCCCAGGGACTTCATGTAAAGTACCTAAGAAAAAATATAGGTTCCAAATTTAAGGAGTTGCGACATCATCCAGATCAATTACGGAATATCTATTTTGGTAAAAATCCTCCTTACGGTTTAGTCACTTGCACTGTTTTATTGATGGATAGAGGTTTTGCCATCAATTGATTTTTCGGTATCAAGGACCAACAAAACATGGATTCTGACTACATGTGTTAGAGGAAGTAATTTACAATGAATTGTGGCAAGATTTATTCACTTTTTCAACACTATGGCTAGTACCAGGTCAGGGGGCAGGTTACGATACCAAGTCTGAGCAACCTTTAGAAAGAATTTTCAATATGCATTAGATTTAAGTTCTAAACATTGAGCTTCTCATCTATTTAATCCATGCACACAAGAGAATTAGCTGTTTGACAGCTGTTTCAGTTGAAGGATTTTTGTTATAATTCATGAGAATTATCATAGGTCAAATTTCACACACTACTTGGTCATCATAATCTCAAAATATAAAAGTTAAAGAAAGTTATTTTTGATAAAGCATGTTGTTTATTGTTTAAATAAGTTTTTAGGGGACAAAAACAGGATTTGGGGGGTTAAAGTAAGGTTTAGGGAAATCAAATAAGATTTGGGGGATTAAAAAAAGTTGTTTGAAGGATTAAAATAGGGAGGAGGGGTAAAATAAGATTTGGTGGATTAAAATAATGTTGGGGGAGGGGAGTGTAAAAAAAGGTTTTGGGGTTAAAATTAGATCTGGAGATTAAAATCAGATTTTGGGGTTACAAAATTTTTAGAGATTTTTGAAAGAAAGGTTTTAGTTTAGTTTAGAAACAATGTTGTTTCAGTTTTAGTAGGTTATTAATACTTTTTAAATTACCAATTTAAACACAATATATGTATATATTAATTAATAAGTTACACGCTCAGTAAAATAATTCTCTTTGAAACATCTGTAAATTTGATTTAAATTATTTATTTACCAACTCTCAATTTTTAACTGCAGAACTTCTAAAAACAAATTTATTTGCACAAATAAAACAATTTCAAAATACTTTTTTGTCCTGAAATTTCAGCTTTTTAAAGAAAGATGATGCCAGATTCATTAAAAATTTACTGGATATACAGAAAAACCATGCAAATAGCAAAGCACATCTATTAAATTAAATACTCATTTACAGAGATCATATTTGTATTTGCTGAAAGTTAAAATTTATAGAAAAAGAGCAAAAATATTTAACATTGAAAAATTGGAGAAAGTCAAAGTCATCTTCACCTACCACATAGAATGCTGATGTGAATAATAGCCACACTTCCATTATTTAGAAAATAATGTTTTATTACTAAATAATATGATCTGAGTAAATGAGATTTTACTGAAAAGTAACTTATAATTTCCCTTGTCTTCAAAAGAGCCCAAGCTGAAATACAACTGCAACAGTGAATTGCAGTTATGACAAAAGCCAAACATCAAACACAAATAACCTTTAATTATAACTTAGCAGTTGCAGACCAATTGTGGAAGGGGGAGGGGGGTGTCAATCATGGACATCATGGCAGTTTTCTCCACTTGACTTTGATTAGTACGAAGTTACTGTTTCATCATTTACAATTTTTATTATTAGAACCTTTCTGAACCTTAAGTGATAGTCATCTCAATGTGAATGAAAAGTTTTCAAAAAAATTCAAAACAGTTCCACATGTAATCGTTCTGTGGAAACTCACGCGTACTCCTACAGCCAGACCTGCCCATAATCACTATAAAATCTTATTTTGGTATCTGTGGATGTAGTTAACAGTGGTGCAATCAGAGCAACATAATTAATGTTATACTAATTCTACAAAAAAATTTGCCATTTGTGTCCTCGCAGAAAGGACTGCAAGTATGGAAAATTTTCAATGAGTATGCCTTTTCCATAGCTCAAAAACTGAAAATATTTTAAGACAAATGTGCAGAAAATTATTGTAATATACTGCTAAATGCATGAATCATAAGTCTTAAATATATTAAATTTTCCATCAATTATATCACAATTTTAATCTAAGGAGTATCATTGACATTCCCCAGGAATGGTATTGGTATGCAACTGATAAAGATTACTCAGGCACAAAGCAGTATTATGGCATATCTACAGAACTAAAAAAAAGCTGCAGTTTAATTACAGAAATACACAAGTAAATGGGCACTAGAGTGGCTGTTATTTTGGCGAAGTTGATTTTTTTCACCCAACCAACGTTCACCCAAAAATCTTAATAAAAATGCTAAAAAGCAGGATGGAAGATTAAAAAAGGGAAGAAAATTTAATTATAAAAACAATAATAACAATAATAATAATAATAATAATAATAATAATAATAATAATAATAATATTTTATTTTTGATTTCAATAACCCAAGTCAGCAAATGAATGAAATTTTAAATGGCAATTATACAGAGATTCAGACAACTTTCAGATTTCCCACAGTTGTATCTTATAGAACGATTTTCCTAAGGATGAGCCAAAGTGACAGCTAGTGCTGCCAACATAACTGAAGGTTATGTGGTCGTTGTGCCCCCGAGCCCATAAGCCTCTCTTCCTGCATTTGTTTGTTTGCAGTTGGCTAACTTGTAAATGGCTTCGACGCTTCCTTTTGTGATGTGCTCGTCTGACAAAAATATAGTGCGCCACGAGAAATAATTGAAATTAGGAAGGGCAGTGTTATGTGTTCTTCTGTAAAAATTATTTTTTTTTATAAACATTACATTACATTTACTTTTTGTATGATAAATATTGTTTATTTTAAAATCGATGCATATGCATCGCAAATGCAGATGCACACGGGTGCACGCATTTCCAGCTTAAAATCATTTTTCTTTCTATTTACATTCGTGGCAATTTTCTTTTACTGATTGTGAGAGCATGTTAAGAGATTTCCCACATATGTAATTAAATTTAAATATTTCCTGGACTCGCGTACGTGCATATACCTCAGCGAAACACTATGATTTCTGCAAAGGGATGTTTTCACAGGAGCCATAACCTCACACGAAGAGGCATGGCTGAATAGCTGTCGTGGCGGAGGGATACTTCTCTGAATTACATGTGATGTTCACTTGTTTGGCGAACTGTCACTTTGGCTCATCCTTAGGAAAATCCTTCTATACAAATAGGTATGCTTATGCTTTGGAGATCACACTATACTAATACAATGTCAAAACTGTTGAAGGCAGTACATTTTGCTTTTATTTGTGTAGAAGCAAGAGCCTCAACATTGCATTGCAAAGTCATGAAGGTGCCAACAAATTTAGCACCAACTGCTGCCAGCTACATGATGTACCATCTGATTTGACTACTATAAAGACATCTGTCAACTATGAAAAGTTTTTTTTAATGCTATATTCATCTACCAAGATACAAGTGTACCAATATTTAAGTTTATATTATTGAAAATAATGTTTCACTGCAAGTTCTTCATACATCCAAAAATCGCAGTTGCCATCCAAATATTGCCCTTTAAAAATTCGAATTATTGACAAGTTCATTGGCTACAGAATTTCAAATTGGCGTTTTTGAGATTCCTGCTTATTTTTTAAGCAATTTTATTAATGATTTTGGAATGAAGTAAAAACTTTTCAACTTTGCCATTATAACAGAAATACTAATGGACTCAGTAAACTAAATATAATAGAACATTTGCACTTAAAATATTTTTAAATTAAAGCAAAACAGAAGAGCAACTTTTATTTTAAGCTGTAAGAATTAAAAAATACATATATTTAAAAACTACCTAACGTTCATTTTTAAGTAACGTTTTTAGTATACTACTGCATTTTTTCCAGTTAAAAGATTTTTTCTTATGTGCCTAATTGAATTTTTGCACAAGCAACAGCATCTCAACTTTCAGAGAAATTGTGAGAAAGGGGCTCTCAATGAAGGGAACTGAAAATAAATATTTTTAATACTACACAAAATAAAAGATGTAATTTGCATTCAAAGCTGAAAGCCCCAAGAAACATTCTCAACCATATTTATAATTAGAGCACATACGATTCTCTTTACCAATTTGATATAGTTATCTATTTAGATCACTGAAGAAAATTAAGTTCAATACACTGACACCAGTTCAATTTGGGTCACCAACATGTGGCAGCACCAAAATAAGCAAAAACAAACAGTAATAATATTTGAACAAATGGCCCAATTATTTTATATGTAAATGGCATTGGATTCATTTTTAAAATAGAATATATGCTGCAAAACCCTTTTCCCACACGGAATAGCCAAAGCCCTTTTGCCATATTGCTTTTTGTACTTTCGACAAAAGGTCAAGGCTGCTTCCTGAATGACATGACCAACCACGGGTTAAATAATACAATAGATCAGCTACACAAAACAATGTTATAAAGCGTATGTCAAATAAAGAATTAACATTGATATAATCACACAAAACTCAAAACATACTGACCTAGCATTTTACTGACATAGGGTTCTATGTCCACATCTTGGAGATGTTGGTAGGTATGAGCATGATACAGTCTCAATGTTGAATCCAATCGAATTGACACCCACACACCGTCACCAAGCCATACCATTTGTCGCACCTGGCTTTCTTTCCGAGGATGAACATCAAAAGATTTCTAAGACATATCAAAGAACATTATTAAGAACCCATAATACAATAAAATATTGATTACCTGCAATGACTAACCAAGAAATGAAATCAGGAGCACTTCAGGATCAATTGTCATTTTGAGGTTTAACTAAAATGTTGGAAATATTCTACCATTTATATATTTCTACACCTTAGATTTCTTTTACAAAAATGTCTATTGTATTTTTTTCACGCAAAATTGGGAACTGGGAAATTTACAAGTGCATTAACTGTGGGTAAAACAACTTAAAACTTTTTATAATGCTTCAAAATTCCCCATTTGGCCTTGGGGCATGTTAATGGGTTGACAATATCATTAGTTTTGGTATTGAGGGTCTGGAGATTAAATATTCAATTATTTTATTTCAAAAAGATACTACTGTCATTCTAGATATTTAACATTCAGCAATGCAGAGGAAAGAATGGACAAGTATGTTTTGATTAAAATTGCAGATAGGAAGTCAACTGAACTGATAGGCTTCAATGTCACCTGGGATTTCACTTAAAAATGTGAAGCAAATTGTTAAGAGAGATTTGATTCAAACCCTGTCTCAAAGCTGTTAAATGTCATGAAATTGTGATGACTTAAATGATATAGTGATACTGAAATAATGTTCTTCAATATTCACTTGATACAGTTATAATTCTCAGAGATATGTTTTTGGGGGCAAATTTACAAGTTCTGATTAAAAATCCCTCAGAGTCATTGTTCCAAAACTGAATACTGCATTTGAGTTTTGTACAATGAATATGTGTTTTTACTAGCAAGAATTCATTTTCATTTAAGAACGGGATCTTGCAGAAATAATTGATACACTATGTAACTTCCTTTAGTCATTGGATTGCAATTATCCCAAACTGTGACTGCACAATTCAACATGTTGTCAGAATATCATGAAATAAGTACCTTATCATAATCTTAACTTGTAAACATTAAGCACACATTTCAAACACCATTTTTCCCCACTGTCACTAATAAAAACTTAAGTAAATGTTATATACTCTTAAATTCAGTTAATAGACGTTACTGATACAACAAAAACTTCACAAAATGAGTCAAAAAATGCTCAAACAACAAACACGCCTATTTAATTTTCATGGCAAGCTGGTTGAAGTTTCTCAACAAAGGCATCATGAACAGTTTCTGGACAATGACCAGTGTATTGTGTATTGCGCAATCAAATGAGCACCCCCCTGAGTAATACTCTCAAAGGACAAACCACCCCTAAATCATATTACTCATTCAGTGAAACAGTGGCTCAACTGTTGAAACTGGAATTTTTCAGAAGCAAAATACTGAAATAAAATACAGTGAATCAACATCATACACACAGTAATAGTCATAGTCATAGTGACTTGTACCCTGGTCAAATGTTACATCTTACCAATATCTTTTGAAGTATCACTTTTAAAAGAATTTTTCAGGTATTAACCTTTACATTCACCCCTTTGTTACAATTGCATCATAGCTCCCCTCAATTTTTTGAGCCTTTTGTCATACTTAACAATTATGAGACGATTTTCATCACTCAGTCAGGGAAACACAATTAAAAAAAAAAGAAGACGAAGAAGACAAAGAAGAAGACGAAGAAGACAACGAAGACGACAAAGACGACGAAGACGACAAAGAAGACGACGACGAAGAAGAAGACGACGACGAAGAAGAAGACGACGACAAAGAAGAAGACGACGACAAAGAAGAAGACGACGACAAAGAAGAAGACGACGACAAAGAAGAAGACGACGACAAAGAAGAAGACGACGACAAAGAAGAAGACGACGACGACGACGACAAAGAAGACGACGACGACGACGACAAAGAAGACGACGACGACGACGACAAAGAAGACGACGACGACGACGACAAAGAAGACGACGACGACGACGACAAAGAAGACGACGACGACGACAAAGAAGACGACGACGACGACAAAGAAGACGACGACGACGACAAAGAAGACGACGACGACAAAGAAGACGACGACGACGACGACAAAGAAGACGACGACGACGACAAAGAAGACGACGAAGACGACAAAGAAGACGACGAAGACGACAAAGAAGACGACGAAGACGACAAAGAAGACGACGAAGACGACAAAGAAGACGACAAAGAAGACGACGAAGACAAAGAAGACGACGAAGACAAAGAAGACGACGAAGACAAAGAAGACGACGAAGACAAAGAAGACGACGAAGACAAAGAAGACGACGAAGATAAAGAAGACGACGAAGATAAAGAAGACGACGAAGATAAAGAAGACGACGAAGATAAAGAAGACGACGAAGAAGATAAAGAAGACGACGAAGAAGGTAAAGAAGACGACGAAGAAGGTAAAGAAGACGACGAAGAAGGTAAAGAAGACGACGACGAAGATGAAGACAACGACGAAGATAAAGAAGACGATGACGACAAAGATAAAGAAGACGATGACGAAGATAAAGAAGACGATGACGAAGATAAAGAAGAAGACGACGAAGATACAGAAGATGACGACGAAGATAAAGAAGAAGATGACGACGAAGATAAAGAAGAAGATGACGACGAAGATAAAGAAGATTATACGGAGATAAAGAAGACGACGAAGATAAAGACGACGAAGATAAAGAAGACGACGGAGATAAAGAAGACGACGAAGATAAAGAAGACGAAGAAGCTAAAGAAGACGACGAAGAAGCTAAAGAAGACGACGAAGAAGCTAAAGAAGACGACGAAGAAGCTAAAGAAGACGACGAAGAAGCTAAAGAAGACGACGAAGAAGATAAAGAAGACGACGAAGAAGCTAAAGAAGACGACGAAGAAGATAAAGAAGACGACGAAGAAGATAAAGAAGACGACGAAGAAGATGAAGACGACGACGAAGATAAAGAAGACGACGAAGAAGATAAAGAAAGACGACGACGAAGATAAAGAAGACGACGACGAAGATAAAGAAGACGACGACGAAGATAAAGAAGACGACGACGAAGATAAAGAAGACGACGACGAAGATAGAGAAGACGACGACGAAGACAGAGAAGACGATGACGACGAAGATAAAGAAGAAGATGACGACGAAGATAAAGAAGAAGATGACGACGAAGATAAAGAAGAAGATGACGACGAAGATAAAGAAGAAGATGACGAACAAGATAAAGAAGAAGATGACGACGAAGATAAAGAAGAAGATGACGACGAAGATAAAGAAGAAGATGACGACGAAGATAAAGAAGAAGATGACGACGAAGATAAAGAAGAAGATGACGACGAAGATAAAGAAGAAGATGACGACGAAGATAAAGAAGAAGATGACGACGAAGATAAAGAAGAAGATGACGAAGATAAAGAAGAAGATGACGACGAAGATAAAGAAGAAGATGACGACGAAGATAAAGAAGAAGATGACGAAGATAAAGAAGATGACGACGAAGATAAAGAAGAAGATGACGACGAAGATAAAGAAGATGACGAAGATAGAAGAAGATGACGACGAAGATAAAGAAGAAGATGACGACGAAGATAAAGAAGAGATGACGACGAAGATAAAGAAGAAGATGACGACGAAGATAAAGAAGACGACGACGAAGATAAAGAAGACGACGACGAAGATAAAGAAGACGACGACGAAGATAAAGAAGACGACGAAGATAAAGAAGATTACGACGAAGATAAAAAGAAGATGACGACGAAGATAAAGAAGAAGACGACGAAGATAAAGAAGACAACAACGAATACGAATAAGTGAATATTCAGCAAAAATGACACAATTGTACATTTACGGCATTATTCCACTGTAAATTGTCTCTTTTTTGCTTCACAGAAGGCACTAGTGACTTGATCTACCAAAACAGAGGAGTTTCTTGTACCAACACCACACAATCAACTGATGTGTTTTACATCCCAAATGAAGTTACAATCATGTGACATTTCAACAACTTCCCCCAGGCAGACCAGAACAAAATAACAATTCAGTTGATATTTTTGAAGATGTAATATTAGTTTCCACAATAGTTCTACCCTCTTTACAATTTAGCCATTGTTCCATTGGTTGAGCAATATATTTCAAGTCCTGAAATTGACCTAAATATAACATCTACAACGGTGTTGAATAAGCTTTCAAAATTGAAAAATTCGTATAACATTGGTCCTGATGGTATCCCTGAAAAAATTTGGGATGACTGTGCTCCTGCATTTACTACACCTTTCACTATACTTTATAGTAAATCATTATTAACAGAAATATTTCCTTTGAATTGGAAAACTAGTTACATTACTCCAGTATTTAAGAAAGGCAATAAAAAGATTTCTAGTCCAGAAAGGCAATAGAAAGAATTCTAAAGAATTATAGACTGATTAGCATTCTTAGTACGATTGGAAAGGTGTTTGAAAGCAAAGTACTTAATTACTTGAAACCTCAGTTTGAGTCCATTGTAACTGAGTAACAACATGGTTTTATTACAGGTAGATCCACACTAACAAATTTGCTATTGTTTACAAATGAAGTTAAATCTGCTTTGGACAAAGGTCATCAGGTTGACATGCTCAACACTGATTTCTCTAAAGCATTTGATAGTGTTAATATCGAAATATTAATACATAAACCGAGTTTATTAAATATTAATCAATTATTATTGAATTGGATCTTTAGTTCTTTAACAGGACGCAATCAAATAGTCAGGTAAAGAAACTTTAAATCTCGTACAATTTCAGTTACATCAGGTGTACCACAAGGTTCTCATTTGAGACCTTGGTTTTTCTTGATATTTATAAATGACATAATAAATGTGTTTAAAAACAGCTCTTTTAGTTCATTTGCTGATGACTAAGTTTTGGAGGGTAATAACTGAAAAAAATGATGATGTACTTTTGCAGCATGCAATCTTGTAGAGTTTTGTCATGGAAATTGTATTAATTTGAATATAAATAAATGCAAGTGGCTTCATTGTAGGGGGGGAGGGGCATAATATTATTTTAACAAGCTATACTATTGATTGATTAACCTTGGAGTGTGTTTCTGAATTAAGGTTTTGGGTATTAGAAATTTTTTTTTTTTGTTCAACACATTGATTATGTGATTAATAGTTCTTTAAAGTTACAGGGTTTTGTAAAAAGACAAACATCCAAATTTACTTAATTAAAAGCACCCTCAATATTATACAACTTTTAAGTTAAATCTCAACTCGTGTATTGTTCTTCAGTATGATCTCCTAGTACTATCAAATTAAAAGGATTGTAAGTGTTCATCACACACAAAATATCTTACTTAAACTTCTGTCATTAAATATTATTTAAACACATTATTACATATTTAAATACATTTGAGATTAAGTATTAGATTCGTAAATAAGTTCATTTGGTTTATCTTTTAGTGCAATTTCCTACCGTTCCTTCCTCCTTTTTCAGGGCTACCAGGCAAACTGACAGTATGTTTTGAAGGTCATGTCAATGGAAACATTCTGTAAAAGTTTTGTTTCACATATGTTAATATTACGTGAGCCACACAGCTTTGAGGATGGAAATTATGCATTTGCAATATTGCCATATTATATTGTTTTAATTTAAAAACAGCAAAAGAGCTGCTAAGAAAGATTTGCCTAGTGTACAGGGATGATGAATGTAACACAACGCGAGTCAAATGTGGTTTCAAAATTCAGAAAATTTAACGTTAACAACGCACCATGAACGGGTTGCCCAACCAAGATTGATACTAGAAATGTCAAGGCAATTATTGACGCAAACCCATCCTAAATGGTGAGGGAGATTGCTGCAACATTAAACATTTCTTATATAAGCATAGAAAACCATTTGGGCCCAAGACTTGTTTCTTAGCTTAACATTTAGGTGTTGCATAAATTAATCGAGGTGAACTTGACCAATCACAAATCCATTTGTGATTCACAGTTAAATTGCCAAAAACACTATTCTTTTTGAGGTGAGTTGTGTCGGGCTAATGGATTGACTATGATAATGTAGTGTGTGAAAGATCATGAAGAAAACGCAATGAGCTGCAGCAAACAACCACAAAGGTGGGAGTTGCATCCGAAGAAAATTATGGTTTCCACATGGTAGGATTATAAGAGTGTGCTGCATTACTAGGTGTTGCTGGCAGGCAGGACCACTGATTCAACTGTATTTTGTTTGCATTTTAGTATGTTAAAGAACAC
Organism: Teleogryllus occipitalis; assembly: GCA_011170035.1. Classification (NCBI taxonomy): domain Eukaryota; kingdom Metazoa; phylum Arthropoda; class Insecta; order Orthoptera; family Gryllidae; genus Teleogryllus; species Teleogryllus occipitalis. The sequence goes on along the minus strand of BLKR01000498.1, from coordinate 366,760 downwards.
ATTACGCAAAAATTGTTCAAAATTGACAAATCATAGGGGTGTTATCTTTCCAGCACAACAACACCAGACCCCATACAGCATAAATCAACCGGCAGAAGCTATTATATCTGGGCTGGTATGTTTTGCCTCATTCCACATATTCACCAGACCTGGTGCCGTAAGACTATTACCTTTTCCGGTTGTTGCAGAAATCCCTGAATGGGAAAATTCCTCCATCAATTAAGAAGCTGTAATAACATACCAGGTAGCCAACAAAGCACAAAACCACAGACATTCTGTGAACATTACGATGTTGATGGAAATATGGCAAAAGGATGTTAATAATAATGGCCGGTATGTAATTGATTGAAATAATAGAGGTGTACCAATTAAGAGTCTTTCCTTTCATACCCCGAAACTGAACAAACTTATTTGCCAACTCCATACAAATACAAAAGTAGGTATATGTACAGTCATATAATTCATTTTCCAGTTTTGTGACTTAGATAATTTGTTAATGACACTTTCCATTAATTCAAGATTTTCAGTCAATTTACAGTTAATATGACCACTTTTATCAAATATGAAAATTTAAAAAAATGCACATTGCAGCTAATTGTTTTCAGGTACTGCCTAGGTTCATACGAACCATTTTTATCAATAAAAACTTTCAAAAAGGGTAATGATTGTTTGAAGATCTTTGAATTTCTGGGCAGAAATTGGATCTTTCTTCAAAAATCCAACAGGTTTTTAAACAGAAAATGAAAGAGATGGACTGTGAAATATGAGTTGAAGAAAGAAAATCACTTAATGACAGTATGTCCACAACAGCACATTTCAGTCAGCACAAGACAAATATACATTATTTTAGTTTATTTGAAAATATAATTTTCAAATGAAAACGTACCTCTACACTTAAGGTGCGTGGATTCAATACATGAATTCTATTGCGATATCCACACCATACTTTTCCATGCACAGCAACCATAGTACGTATAGAGTTGGGTGGTTTGCCAAGGCTCACCAAGTGGTAACTATTTAGCTCCCACTGACCATCAAGACCACGTTGAAAAACTGCCACTGTACCATCTGCAATGGCAGCTAGAACACGTCCCTGCACATGCCTGAAAAAAAAATTTAAAACAGGTAATTGTTTGGTGTAAAACAAGCACAAAACTAAAGACCAATACAAAAAGGATAAGAATAGTCTGCTCTAAACAAAAATTTCCATCCTAAATCAAATTTACAAAAAAGGATGCCATCTGCCGGCCGAATACCCAAATGGCAAAAGCACAAAAGCTCCATATGGTGACACTACCTGTCTTTCTTGCAGTGAGCTTTGAATTGATTTCTAATGACGCAACTTGCCGATAATTATTTATTACCGAGCATGTATTTTTCTAAGGATTGAGGAACTTTCTGTGTTATATTATTTCCAGACGCAAAATAAAAGATATCCCAGCTATAAAAGTGAAGCATTTTACTTCAAAAAAACAGATTTTAACTATCTAGAAGCATCCAATTACCTACAAAAAATTTGGGAAGCAATTAACATTTTTAAGACATAAAATGAAAACTTAATTCCATAAAGACTAATAGCTATAGCTATTAGGCCCTAGCCACATGAGGCTGTGGAGCCAGAGTACATGTAGTACATTGTAATGCTCCAGGAAAAAATGCTCATTTTTCAAAAGAAAAATTAGTTCTGTGTGTCCCTGACACTGCAAAAGTGGAATTTTGTTGCTCCTTTATGTAATAAATTACTTTTAACTTTCTTGTATACATACGTATAGACAGAGTAATATACGTAGAATAGAGAAAGTTATGTAATGCTGCGCGAGAAAACGGTGAATTTTCAACCGAAAAAATTTATTGCCAGGCTCTGGTGGTGAAAAAATTCACAAATCCAGTTGCTAAATTACGAAAGAAAAATCCTCTAACACGTGGTGTAGCCAGAATCCCCGTATTGTGATGCCGAAAATGCCGAAAAACCAATTGGAATCAAAACGTCTGTCCATCCGTCCGTCCGTCTCTGGAATATTTTGAAAATGTTCTTCTCATTACTTCCAAAACATAATTTTTGAAAATTCAGAGAGTTCAACAAAAAGGAGACCTGTACAATTCCCTTGAGAATTTTTCTTAAAAATTGCATTAAACTCAAAACAAAAATGAATAAAAACAAATATGAATACTACTTGTTTTTCCAAAAAATTGTACATGGCCTTCTTAAAGAGCTGACTTTTTAAAACAAATTTTGTTTAAGGCAAAAATCTGTGTCTTCAACTTTGTAGCTTTGAAATGATAACTTTTTGTAAATAGTGTGTTGCTGGAATGAGAATAGCACCAGCTTGTTTATTATTTTTTGATAGATAAGATGTGATATGATAGATATAATATGATAAAATTTAAAGCCATTTTTGAGAAAAAATGTTTAAAAATTGCCTACAATTCACACAAAATTATGCAAAAACTATTTGTATTTTCAGAAAATTGTACCCGACCTTGCTTTGAGATCTATTTTTAAAGAAATTTTTTACACACAATACTAGACACAATACTAGTCAAATCTGTGATGTGAACATAGCGGACGAGGTAATGGATAGAATTAAACGTCGAAACAATTTACTGATATACAACGTCGAGGAATCCAGTGCCTCTTCCGAATCTTTGCGTGCAAAAAAAGATCTTGAACAGGTTATGTCAATCTTTAATGATGTTGTTGACGTTGATATGAGCGACATAACCAAAACAGTGCGATTGGGAAAATTTACAGCGACAAAGAAACGTCCAATAAAAATCTCTTTTAAAGATCCGGACAAGGTAATATCCGTACTTAAAAACAAAAGAAAATGTGCTGAACCATTCAAAATTAATTCTGATTTAACACCCAATCAGAGAAATCAATTGAAACTATTGCGAGAAGAACTAGACGAAATTAATAAAAATGGCAAAGTAAAAACTATTAAATATTTTAATGGGACTCCAAAAATAGTTGACATAAAGTCAAATGGAACTTCAAAAAATGTATAACGAAGGACAATTTGAAAATTTATTATCAAAACGTCAGAGGATTGCGAACCAAGATTAAAGAACTTGAGAAATATAGCTTTGTTTTGAATGATTACGATGTTATTGTCTTCACAGAAACGTGGTTAATTCCAAAAATACTCTGTTCGGAACTTTGTTTGAAAAATTTTACTATGTATAGAAACGACCGTAACAAAAATAATAGTCCATACAACAGAGGTGGTGGTGTCTTGATAGGTATAAAAAACACTTATCATAGTGTCAAAGTTGAAGGCTCTATAGACATAGAGCATTTATTTATTCATATGCGTTCTGATGTAATTGATGTTATTATAAGCTCCGTTTATTTTCCACCTTTAACGAACAACGACATTTTTCTATCTCACTCAACAACGATTGAATCATTATACTTAGAGTATCCAAACTCTAAGTGAATACTTTTGGGAGACTACAACCTCCCCCATGTCAAATGGGTTCGTGGAACACTATCCAGTTACCCCACTTTTGATAATGATACTACTGTCCGCGAAAAAACATGTGCAATAGAATTATCCAATGTAATTAGCTTTCTAAACTTATTCCAAATAAATTATGTATTTAATGATAAAAATGCGATACTTGATGTGATTTTCACAGACTTTGATGATGTTACTGTTAGTGAACCGACTGATTATGTTATATTAACGGACACATATCATCCCTCACTCGAAATTACTTGCAATACTCAATCTGATTTTATATATTGTGACTATGACAAGTGGAGATACGATTTCGCTAAAGCAGATTATGCAAATATTGTTAATTATTTATGTAGTCTGTACTCTCAGTTGAGTTTGTTGGATTGTGATGTGAATACGACAATCTCTCTTTTTTATTCTTATTAATATAAATGTATCGATCTACATGTACCAAAGAAAAAAATTGTGACATCTCAATTTCCTTCGTGGTTTAGCAAAGAATTAAAGAATGTTAGGTTTGAGAAAAAGTGGACGCATGCAGATTACAAATCGTCTAATTCTCCGATAATTTATACTAGATTTTGTAGTCTGAGAGCGAAATGTAAAAGATTGGCAAAGCGTGACTTCGATAACTTTAATAAAAACCTGTGTAATTATATCTCAGCTGATCAGAGAAACTTTTGGAGATACATAAATTCAAAGAAGGAGAACAAAGGTCTACCTCGGGGAATGTACTTCGATTCAACAACGTACGATGATGTTAACTCTATAGTAGAAGGCTTTGCCACTTATTTTTCATCATTTTACAAAAATAAATCTTGTGGGGTTAATGTTGATAATATGTCAGAATTGATTGCTACAGACACGTTTTGTGATATAGAGATAAGTTTATCCGATATATTATATAAAATAGATCAACTGGATATGAAGGGGTCTGTTGGACCAGATGGCATTCCATCTACCTTCATAATCAACTGTAAATATGTAATGTCCCAGATTTTCAAATTGATATTTGATAAATCTTTGAGAGAGGGTTCGTTTCCGAATGAATGGAAATCTTCTTATGGCTCACCTATCTTTAAATCAGGAGACAAAATAACATATCAAACTATAGGCCAATTTCAATTATGAGTGTCATTCCGAAACTCTTTGAATCCCTGATTCTTGATAAAATAAGTGACAGAATTATTCCTTATCTTTCAGAAAGACAATTTGGTTTTATACTAGAGAGAAGTTTGGAAGCTAACCTGGCATATTACTCCTGTTACATCTTAGATGCTTTAGAAAATAGAACCCAGACTGACTTCAGCAAAGCATTCGATTCTGTGAACCATAACATCCTTATGAACAAACTCGAACGTTATGGAATCCAGGATCCTCTTTTGAGTTGGTTCCGCAGCTATCTGTCAGATAGAATACAATGTTATGATAAATGGTCTCAGATCTAGTCCAATTTTTGTTTCATCAGCTGTACCGCAAGGGTCATACTTAGGCCCAATTTTGTTTAATATCTTCATTGATGATATTGCGGAGAGGTTAACTGAGGTGGAATATCTGCTTTTTGCTGACGATCTAAAGATTTTTTTGAAAATTAGAACACTAGATGACTGTAAACTTCTACAACAAGCGTTGGATTCATTACACGCTTGGTGTGTCGAAAATGATCTCTATTTAAACATCAATAAATGTAAATCAATCACCTTCACTAGAACTAGAGCATGTAATGTATTTCGATATACCTTAGATTCTAAATTTTTGGAAAGGGTATCATCTATCAGAGATCTGGGTGTCATATTTGACTCTGAGAGGACATTCTCTGACCATATTCAACAATCTGTTACAAAAGCTATCCAGACCTTGGGATTCGTCAAACGTACCTGTCACGATCTCCACTCGATCGATGTTTTGAGATCACTTTATTTGATGCTGATTAGACCTATTTTGATGTTCTCATCAGTGATATGGTCGCCTTTCTTCTTTAACAACATCAAAAAGATAGAAACTGTTCAACATAAGTTTTTTAGAATAGCTGCCAGATATTTGGGTTGTGATGATCCGTTCATTGAACACAAATGTTACTATATTGCACTGCAATTGAATATACCATCACTGGTATCACTGAGAAATTTACAGGATGCAATATTTTTGAGAAAATTGATTATGGGTGCGCTAGATTGCCCTCTACTTTTTAATTATATAACATATAAAACATTGACATTTAATTCGAGAACGACAGAAATCTTTGTTATTAAATTATATAAACAATCGTATACTGCAAACAATGTGATAAACAGTTGCTGTAAATTGATGAATTATCTAGTCAGAGACAAGAGCGATATTTGTGATGCAAATTCTTTATCCATTGCTAAAGCCGAGTTGTTAACTTACGAATAACGTTATTTTATTTTAACTATATTATACTTATATTTTATATTTTGTCAAAACATGCTTTATCTGTTGATAGATTTTGTACAATCAAGGACAAATTGTCCGTTAAATAAATAAATAAATAAATAAATTACGGAAAAAAATGTGTACCTTCAATATTGTAGTTGTAGGAAAACAAAATAATTGAACTTCTGCAAGTTTTGAAAAATCAAGAATTTTAATGAAAATGAGATGTGCACCATTTTCTCTTACGTGGCTTAACACTATCCAAAGACAAAGTTTAATAAAAACATTGGAAGACATTTTTGAGAAAACTGAAAATGCTTCATGTACAGTTAAAAAATGCCCCAAAATAAAAATATCCATTTCAAACTCAGTGTCTTGAGTTCCTTTAAATTGATCTAGGAGAATCATCGGTTTTGGCATTGACTTCGCCCATGGGCGGATGGGCCGATCGAAGGACAGACAGATGGATGGACCGACCCGACCGACAAACAGGCAGATGGAGGGACCGACCCGACCAATAGATGGAGAGGCAGACGGAGGGACCGACCTGATGGAGGGACCGACCCGACGGACGGGTAGGCAAGCGGATGGACGGACGAATTGACAGAAGGACGGACCGACGGTTGGTTGGTTGGTTGGTTAGTTGGTTGGTTGGTTGATTGATCGATCGACTGATTGGGTTTACAGGGTGCTTCAATTACCGAGGTCATTGGCACATGTGTCAGAGTTGTTTTTCTTTTGAGGGCTTGAATCCCAAATAAAATATACATAAAGATAGGGAAAAAGGAAAGTATTATAAAACAAACGCCGTAAAATGTATCATAAAACATGAAACTTTCTGTAAAGGGGCCAAGAAACATAAAACATTGGCCTTATTTCTCAAATAAGATTAAATATTCCGCTTTCTCTAAAAAAATTTGAGGGCGATGAATCGCAATCGCCAAGCACCTCCTGTAGCGAGTTGCCGAGGCCATGTCTTCGTCGGCTGTCAACACATTTCGTACAACGCACAAGGTTCACCAGTCTTGAGAATCACCAGATTAGTGGTGTCGATGACAGATTCCAAAACGGCACCCCTTTGACAAGTACGGGACGAACCCCAAAGAGGACTGTGGGCGTTTACATCAATCAAGAAAGGTGTGGGCAATTGGTTTATTAGGCCTAGGTCATGGACTGGCACTATTTGTCCTGGGGGATATAGATGTTACATACAGTGAGAGAGAGAGGCACGCGCCCACCTGCCTGTGAAATAGACTATGAAATAGCTATGAAAAAACTATGAAATAGCCTGGGCACTACCACTAACCCACGACTAACAATAGAACTAAAATAAAACTATTATCACTAAGAATAACACAGTTTTAAAACTTAATATGCAACGTTAATCTACAGTTAAATATGCTTTCAAAAGATTGGTACAGCTCTTGAGAGCGCCGCAGCAAAAATCACTCATATTTCCGATATCTCCATCAAGAAAACTCTAACACAAACCGAACAGGTTCACCGACTTCACAGCCCGACCTTTCCCATGAATAGTCGCCGCTCTACCGTTGACTTGACATTCGGGATAAAAACTACTTACACAATACTTAGAACTGAATCCTTCATTTTTACAGAGTGTATGCAATGACACCACTGAGCCACTGCTGAATGAACGTATATAGTACCATTTTGTGCACCTAACCACATTGTGGGTAATACACTGCTCATCTTTTCCAATTCTTCAAATGCATGTTCATTTTCTGAAACAAAAAATAACAATACTGATTTATTTTTATCTTGCTAAAGAAAAATTAAGTAGAAAGAAAAAAGAAAGGATATAAATAAACAAAAACAAGGATATACACACACTTCTGAAATCCTAATATCATGAGTAATCTATGTCTATCTGTCACTCTTCTTCAGACCCCAGTCAGTCCACCACTTAAGGTGTCATTCTCTGAACATTTTTTTTTTTTAATTTAATTTTTTTAAGCAACTAAAACACGTTTTAAGCAATTCATGGCTTCTTCAGAGTTAATCAATAGCTTATTTGATTCCTTTTGACAAATCAACTGTTACAATTCTTAGCTGATTCCCTCTAGGATATTCTGGAAGAATTGTAGAAAAAATGTTCTTGATGGTATCAATGCACCTATCAGAAGTATTACTATACTTTCTGGCATTTACATGAATTGTTACGACTTGAGTCATCAGATAAAATGATAATAATTAAACATAATTTTGTAATAAAACAAAAATTTAAATAAGTACTTTAATTGATACTTTTTCTTGCAACTTTCATGCCTGAAAATGGGGAAGCCAGTGGAATGTAATATATTTAAAATTTGTTTTTATTATGACCTTGCAAAGCACAAATAAAATTTTACAACATGAAAATACCTCCTGAGGGTGCCATGCCAAAATATTAATAAGTAGGTTATCCTTATTCCACTAAACAATGGAGTTCATTCTATGGACATCAAAATCTAAATCAATTTTCAGTGGAAGTGGTGCTATGTAATAAGATAATTAAAATAACAAATTAATGGCTATATCTTCAAGAATGTAGAAGGAGGGGGTTCAAAAAAATGTCCAACTGTAAATAAATCTTTTCCCTACCAACAGTGCAGACATTTATTTAGCATTAAAAATTTATTTAACATTAAAAACTCCGCCTACGGTGGGCGCTGAGTGGATTGAGTAGCTCAGTAGCCGCCGTTGCCGGTCCCAAGCCCGGGTAAAGGAGGAGGGTTGGAGCAATGGGCCTGCAACCCATTCTTTGTAAAAGCTCTCTGAGGTGCATTCTCCACAATACAAAAGCCTCGGATACGGACAGTCAACCGGAGACGACTTTGGCTACGGAAAAGGACAATCTCAATCGGTACATGGAATGTGCAAGGTTTGAGACCGAAACAGACAGAAGTTGTGGCAGAAATAGATAAATTGAAACTGGATATTGTGGTCCTAACAGAAACTAAGAAGAAGGGGTACGGAGAAGAAGTGCTAGGAAACTACTATCACATTTGGAGTGGAGTACCAAAATCACAACATGCAAAATCCGGCGTCTCGATACTTATTAATAATAAATACAGAAAACATGTAACAAATTTTGAACAAATAAGTGAAAGATTGATCAAAGTCGAACTTAATATTCACAACCAATGTACAACTATCATTGGAGTATATGGAGTTAATGACAACGCTTTAAGTGAAGAAAAAGATGCTTTCTTTAGTGAGCTTGGTGATATTATAGAAGTAGTGAACAAGCAAGTTGAACTAATTGTCATTGGAGATTTGAATTGTAGAGTTGGACACCACGAAAAAGAGGTAGTTGGCCCTTTTGGAGAAGATGTGGTAAACGACAATGGCAACAGACTTATTGATCTATGTAGGGAGCAAGAATGTGTTGTAACAAATACTATGTTTCAACATAAGGACATACATAAATTTACATGGGAAGAACCCACAAGACAACGTAAGTCTATTATAGATTTAATGATAATGAGGAGGATAAGACAAACATTATTAAAGGATGTACGGGTTTATAGACAACCTGAATGTGCCAGCAACCATCACATGGTAGTGGGAAAGCTATGTTATACGAATGTAAAGAAAACCGCTCCAAAAATAGACAATGAGCTTATAGAGAACAAGGAATCTATATTCAAAACAGACCTCTTGAATCAGTATAGTGTCAAAATGCTCTACCAAAATAGACTGAGAAACAAATTAAATTTGGAAAAGGATGGCAATCCCACAGAAATGTACCAACACTTGAAGGAGAGTATTTTGGAAGCAGCTAAGGAAGCACTTGGGGAAGAAGAAAGAAAAAGAAAATATACAGAAAAGTTTTCTGAGAATTTAGAAGAAATGATTCAAGAGAAGAAGAAGGCATATATGAAATGGTTAAATGATAAAACACCAGAGTCGAGAGAGAAATATGTTCTGATTCGACAAAAAGTTAAAACAGGTGTAAAAATGGAAAAAAATGAACATTGGGACAGGTTATGTACATACATCGATGGAACTATAGGATACAATAAATCATCAGAAGCCTGGAAAATTATAAATAAAATTAGAAGAAATAATGAGTGTAAAAGCATAGTACAAAGAATTCCCTCTCAAAAATGGATACAACACTACTCAATGCTTCTACAAGAAAACAGACCAGAATGTGAGGGAGAAGAAGAAATAAGAGATGTGGAGGAAAGCAATTTTGAAATAACTGAGGATGATATTAAAAAGGCACTATGCAAAGCAAAAACCAATAAAGCCCCAGGACCTGGAAATATAAGAATGGAGCTCCTGAAATATGGTGGAGATGTGGTTGCCAAATACCTAAAGAAAATGTTCAATAAGATAGAAGTAGGAGAGGATCCACCTGTAGAATGGAACATATCCTACATCTCTTCTATATTTAAAAAAGGGGACAAACAATCATGTGCGAATTACAGGGGAATAAGTGTCATACCGTCAACAGCAAGATTGTTTTCTAGTATTCTAAGTAAAAAAATCGAAGAAGATAAACCTGTATTGAGTGAAGAGCAGAGTGGTTTTAGACGAGGACGATCATGCCTAGATAACATCCACTGTATCAGACAAGTTATAGAGAAACATAAAAGCAGAAATATGAATATTTATGTAACCTTTATAGACCTCCAGAAAGCATACGATAGTGTCCCAAGAAAAAAGATATGGGAAGCAATGAGAAAGGTTGATATAAAAGAAAAGTGGATCAATCTGGTTAAAAAACTTTACAAAAACACCGAAGCCCAAATAAAAATTGGAGATAAGTTAACGGGAAGCTTTCTGATAAACAAGGGTCTAAAACAAGGATGTGGGTTATCTCCCATTTTGTTCAATATCTACCTAGAACAAGCCCTCTATAACTGGTACAGAAAATGTTCTGGCATGGGAATAAAAATTGGAGACGAAACCTTTCACTCCCTTCTATTTGCTGATGACCAGGTAATCTTTGCCCAAGATGAAGAGGATATGGTGTACATGCTCAGAAAACTAATAGAAGAATATAATAAATGGGGATTAGAAATAAATTTTAATAAAACCGAATGTATGTGCATTGGACAAGGAATAACAGATATAGACGTGAATGGTAACAAAATTAAAAGCTGTAACACCTTCAAATATCTTGGATCTTTAATAAACAACTCAGGTACATGTGCTGCAGATATAAACTCGAGAATAATTATGGGGAAGAAAGCAACCAAAGCTTTACACGGCATATTATGGAATAACAATATCCGCCAAGACGTCAAAAGAAGGATATTCCATTGTGTGGTAGAAAATATAGTACTATATGGAGCAGAAATGTGGCCACAAACACAAAAAATAAGAGATAAGATAAGGACAGTGGAAATGGACTACATGAGACGATGCCTACAACTTACTCGCAAGGACAGAGTGCGAAATGAAGAAATATGGAGAAGGATGAATATAATTTGTTCTATTACGAAGACCTTGGAAAATAGAGCACTACAGTGGTATGGACATGTTCAGAGAATGTCAGAAAACAGATGGCCACACAAGATCTTAAAATGGCAACCACCTGAGAGACGAAAAGAGGAAGACCAGTTTTAGAATGGGAAAAATACATCCAGGAAGCTATGAAGGATAGAGGCCTCAAACCACGAGATTGGGAAGATCGAGAGTTGTGGAGGGTGAAAACGGCAAACTCCTAAGGGGAAAATGTCGAAGAAGAAGAAGAGAAGAAGAAATTAGCAACATCGCACTTGGTAATGAACAATTTTCTCAAAATTAACCAACAACAGAAAATATAATAAAACATGAGAACTGACACCCATCTACTTGTCAAAACTAATTCATGGAACGTTTTTGAGGAAGCTGAACAGAAATTGAAGTTTTTATATGCGTTGCTAAATCAAAGCTGACTAAGCTTATATATTCAGAAAAGTGTTTACATTACATATGGTAGTTACATTGACAGTATACCCCAGAACTGTGAACTCAAGCTACATAAAATTGACTCTGATAAATTGTGTGATTGTACATACATAATAAATAAATTAAAATTGCTAAGTATCTAGGGATAAATGTTGATTGTAATTGAATTACCATATTGCACACATAGTAAAAAAAAAAACGAGATATCTCATTTATTTTACAAGTTGAGCCATTTTCTAAATAGATATCAACTATTAGTTTTATACTATCCTTTATTCTGGATTTCAGCGACCTATTTTATTATAGTGTGGGGAGTAGCATACAACAGCGTGCAACAGGCACTGGTGGAGGTTCAAAAGATAATTGTAAAAATCAGTTTTGGAAAAAGGAAATATTATCAATCTGAATCTTTGAATACAGAAAAATATGAGTATAAATAGATATTTTATAGAAAAAGTAATTCTAGGAAATCTTTTATAACTACAGTAAGAATATAATGAGCTAAACAGAAGAATAAATCATGCAACAACACCAAAAATAAGTAAGGAAATTGCGAGAAGTCATAAGCTCCTTAGCCATAAAGTTTTTAATGAACTAAACATCAAATTAAAAAACTGTGATATACGAGTTACATATAAGAATAACCCTTATACAAGAAAATGTTAAGAAAGTGGATTAAAAATATTCCAAAAAACTCCATAAAGACCTTCAAATCAGTTCAATAGTTATCACGAAATGAATTTTTCTTTTACTTTATATGCAAGTTTTTTATATAATTATTCGTTTCCTTTTGTATTAAAACAAATAAGACAATACTACACTTATCAATACCCATTTACTTGTGATAATGCAGGTTCACACATAGGCTTTAAGCCTCTGTGAAATAATGTATTCATTATATGTATTTATTTTTACAATCTGTTAATAAATAAAATTGCAATATTTACAGTACATATCAGTTAACACAATGGTGAGGTATACTTCCATGTAATATTTATATTGAAGAAATTGTCTTTTATTAAAAAACATACATTTTTTCGCATTTTCCAACTTTTCAGTCCCTTAATACGACAATTGAAACAAGACTTGAACAACATCATAGAAAAGAGGTTTCTGAGAGGGGTACTTTGTTTTATATTCATATTTTCAAAGAAACCACTGGAGCATTTTTGAAGAAATGTTGCTTTTTTTCCTGTTTTTTTTTTTTTCTTTTTGAAAATTTGCAATTTTGGTTTCAATGACAGAAAACAATAGTTAAAATACGACTTTTCGAGAAAATTCATCCGCAATTATTTTACGCACTTATACTCACCAATGTAATAATTTATAAAATACACCTACGTTGTAAATATTAATGACGTAAGAGATATTAGAAAACATTACATTTGTGTAATTTTTGAAAAATAGAGTGTTACATCAAAATGGCATTATGTCATGTTATTCAGTGCATTTAGTTCTATCCCTACCAAACATTTTTGAAGAACAAATTTAGAACAGTTTTTGAGAAAATCTTGTTTTTAATATTGCACATACTGCAAAATTTCATGAAAAGAAATATTTTTAAACTAGTAGGGCTACAGAGTGGGTCAGACATCCGCATACTAGTTATTAGGGAGTTTTAGCACCACACGTAAGGTAGCAACGTTATGCACTAACAGTCACGTGATGGACCTTGAAGCCTTAACGTCTTACCTTAGGCCTAATACCTTCATAAATAGTGCACGTCTCTACAGTCACCTTACAAGCGGCAAAATGGCTGCCTAAAAACAGGAAGCATAGGGGATTTTTCCATCTCTGACAAACCGATTCTCGTATGTGAGGCAGTTACAATTATTCCTTACTAACTCCACAATACTGGCAAGAATTAACAGGAAGTGTTGGAGAAGTGATAGGAAAGAAATTCGCGAAAAAGAAGTTGAAACCATATCTTCAGGATAGATTATGTCTTACCAAATACTATAGAGATCTCTATAGTATTTGGTCTTACTCGCATAATGAACGCTGTTTGAAAATATTTTCTACGTTCTCAAGAACAGTCAATTCAAAATTCCAGAGTGCATACTCATCGCAGAGGGCTACAAAATCTAAAATTCCGAACACAATGTACATTTATTAAACTCTTGTCTCATTGTGGTTTTAAAGTCTCACCGCTAGCCTAGACTCTCTGATATATTATGCAACTTCTTTGTTCAACGCCTGAAAGGTTTCTTTTGTTATAATGCATAACATAATGTCGCAATTGCTAAAACTCTTCTGAATGTTGTTCATTATGACCGTATAAAGTCATTAGTCACGTGATCAATAGAGTTTAAGGATGTCTCCTTATGCCTGGTGCTACAGCTCCCTATTTTCTTATTTCTTTGATCTGGGCTAGCTTTCCAATATTCATGCCAGCTGCTATATATTGCCACTCAAAGTACATTTTTTTGAAATTTTCACACTTTTTTGGTTTCCTAATGACAGAACAGAAATATTACTTTAAGAGCAGAGTAAAACTTCATCCTACAAGGAAATTTTCGTTGAAAACTTTAAGCTGTTTTTAAGACAATGACGTTTAGGTATTACTGTAAATGCGAAATTTAAAGCTTTTTTTCACTGAACATTTTTGAGTTTTCAAAAAACTTCATTGGAAGTCATCTGAAGCACTTCCATTCACAAATGCAACAATGTTTACAAATCCCTGAAAATGTGCATATTAATGGCATGAGAGATAAGAAAAAAATTATATTTGTCTAATTTTTAAAAAAATCTAAGAATGCAGTGAAATGAATTTTTTGTCATCTTGCACAGTGGAATTAGCACTACCAATACAAAAAATTTGAAGACAAAATTTGGAGCTATATTTGAGAAAATGGAGTTTGAGTGTTGATGCAGCTCATTTTCACAGAAAACTTTTCGAGTTTTTGAGAAAATTTATATGAAACCATTAATGGCACATGCAATAATGCAAACAAATTGCTGCTAATATAAATCTTAATGATGTGAGAGAAATATTAAAAAAAATTACCTTTGTGTAATTTTTGAAAAAACATAAGAATAGAGCAAAATAGTGTTTATATCATCTCAGAGTTCAATAGCACTATCCTTACCAAAAGTTCAAAGAAAATATTTGGAGCCATTTTTGAGAGAATCATGTTTTTATGTAGTTCTTTTTTAATATTGCACGAAAACTACTAAAATGTTAAAAAATGTGCATGACCTAAATGAAGGAACTAATCATGGAGATAAAATTTTACATGAAGGAAAAACCTCCATCTTCAATTTTGCAGTTGTAGAAAGATGGCAAAAAAATTTCAATCTCTTGCAAATTTTCAAAAATTTAGATTTAACAGTGAAAATCACATCTAAGCCACTTTTATAAGGGCATTTCACTCTATTCTTACAAAAAATTTGCAGCCATTTTTGTGAAAATTGTTGAAATTGCCAATGTCTCAGGGCTTCACGCCACCATATTCATACCACCAAAAATTAATTAATGTTTTTGAAAATCACATAGCTTTGAGTGAGGCCTGATCGACAGAAGTTTATTCAGTTTGAAAAAAATCCTATGTAGAGTTTAGGCGCTAGTGTTGTTCACAGATGACAAATATGGATGGACATTTTGAAAAATAAAATAAAATCAACACTTTATTGGTATCAGGGGAACTCAAGAAATGTATATAACATTAATAAAAGAACAAATTGATGGAACAAAAATTTATTTTAAAGAAAAAATCTGTGAAAATCAGACCCATGCCATGAAACCCCTTTATAAGAGAATCCCGCTTATAAGAGACAAAATGCACGGTGCCTACGTCCGTTGTATATAAACTATTATTATACTTCCCGCATTTAAGAGAGCCACTTTTAAGAAATTCCCACCTATTGCGGACAAGATAGTATTCCCCACCAAGCGTTTCTTCTTCCTTGTAAGAGACGAAGTGTTGAATTTTCTTCTGGGTGACTTGGGAATTTCATCAGAGTGGTAAGAGTCCACGCTTAAAATAAACTGGAGCAAGAGTTCACAACAGCACCACCATGGGGGGAGCTGTGCCAAGTTCTCTTGAGGAAAGCTCATTCTGTAAGCTTTGTGCCTTTTGGCAACAAGGAAGTCACTGCAGTGCCTATTGTTTTTAGGGTTTTCAGAATGTTTCCAATAGTTATTTTCTCATTTATGTGCATATATACGGAGTAATTTAGAGAGAGTTATGTAATGATGCAGAAAATCGGCTTCAAGATAGTGACTCATGGAAAATCCAAGCATTTGATTGGCTGTTTATATCCATCCTAACTCACCAAAGGAGGTACACATGGAACATTGCAATGATATTAATGATGTTCTTTCAAATAATTTCAATTCATTTGTCATCATGGGAGACTATAATTTGCCAAAAGAAAAATGGAATGATGCTAATATTGGTATTGACGTTACTCCTGGCATTAATTGTTTTCCAAGCACCTTTGAAAAAGCATTGATTGTTTCTCATTGTTCAAGCCTAAACACCTTTTTCCAAATTAATAAAATATTAAATTGTTATTCAGTGTTATTAGATTTATGTTTTGCTTTTGACCTAAATTTTAAAGTGGTGGAAAATATGGATCCAATGATAACTTGTGATAGATATCATCTTTTTCTATTAGTTGAAATGAACCTTCCTGATAATTATAATTATTGCAAAATTGAAGAATCATTTCTAACATTGAACATGGTAACTATATTCACAATAATGAACTTCAGAAGTTATTTTAATTAAAAAAGAAAGCCTACTTTATTGATAAATCAACAAAGCTTCAAACTGATAAAATTAAATTTTCTATACTCAGAGCTAAGTGTAAAAAATTACTACGCACTGTTAATAAGAAATATATTACTTCTATTGAAAAGTCTCTGAATCATGTCAAATCTTTTTGGAATTATGTTAATAAGGCTAATTGCTTTTAATTATGTTCAATGGAATGATGTTAATAAAGCTGATGGTATCCCTGAAAAAATTCGGGAAGACTGCTTCTACATTTACTATGCCTCTCACTATATTTTATACTAAATCATTATTAACAGAAATATTTCCTTTGAATTGGAAAACTAGTTACATTACTCCAGTATTTAAGAAAGGATTCTAGGGATTAAAAAAGGATTCTAGTAATTATAGAACGATTAGCATTCTTAGTATGGTTGGAAAGGTTTTTGAAAGCATGTATGTACTTGAATGTATGAGCATGAATGTACTTGATTACTTGAAACCTCAGTTTGAGTCCATTGTAATTGAGAAACAACATGGTTTTATTACAGGTAGATCCACACTAACAAATTTGCTATTGTTTACAAATGAAGTTAAATCTGCTTTGGACAAAGGACATCAGGTTGACGTGCTCAACACTGATTTCTCTAAAGCATTTGATAGTGTTAATATCGAAATATTAACACATAAACCGAGTTTATTAAATATTAATCAATTGTTATTGAATTAGATCTTTAGTTCTTTAACAGGATGCAATCAAATAGTCAGGTACAGAAACTTTAAATCTCGTTCAATTTCAGTTACATCAGTTGTAACTCAAGGGACTTTGGTTTTTCTTGACATTTATAAATGATGTAATAAATGTGTTTAAAAACAGCTCTTTTAGTTTATTTGCTGATGACTAAGTTTTAGGGGGTAATATCTGACAAAAATGATGCTGTACTTTTGCAGCATGACTTGAATGTACAGTGGTGTCAGGGAAATTGTATTAATTTGCATATAAATAAATGCAAGTTGCTTAGTTGTAACCGGGGGCGTAATGTTATTTTAACAAGCTATACTATTGATGGATCAACCTTGGAGTGTGTTTCTGAAATTAACGATTTGGGTATTATTGTTGATAGTGAAATTTGTTTTTGTTTAAACATTGATTATGTGATTAATAGTTCTTTAAAGTTAATGGGTTTAGTAAAAAGGCAAAGATATTTTCCTTGAAATAAATTTTTCCTCAAGAATTAGTTCATTCATGAACGTTTTGCACTTTTAAAAAAATTAATTTTCACGCAATACTGCGTGCAATATTAAAAAATAACTAAAATAAAATTTTCTCAAAAATGGCTCCACATTTTTTCTTTAAACTTTTGGTAGGTGCTAATGTACTCTGCAAGATGACATAAACACCATTTTGCTCTATTTTATAATTTTTTGATCTCTCTCTCACGATGTTTACATAAGAGGCGATTTGTTCACATAATGCATGTGAGCACATGTGCTTTAAATGATGTCATAAAGTACACTCAAGAGATCTGGATCAATGGGCTCTGCTATCAAGTAATTCATGTTTTCTTAAGTTTAAAATAGTGTAAAAATTATATTGATCCACAGAAAATACAGTAACATTTCATTAATCATGTCAAAAACCCATTTCCATCTTATGAGAGTTCCTTCTTATAAGAGGCAAAATTCCATTCCCCCAAGTGCCTCTTATAAAGGGGTTTTGCTGCATTTGTTTTTCCCTTTGAAATATCCTGAATATCATTGAATTTGAATAAGTACTCACTTTTTCAAAAATTGTGGCCCACTGGTGACCTTCGTGTAAATATGTATGAGCGGGAACACCAGGGTCTCCAGTGTCCCTCATGTGTAAATCACATATGTGACATTTAATTTAATACTATTTTTAGGAACATCTGAAAATGATTCACCAATAAAGTAAAACAATGGTGTGGCCCCCAGATACCATATTCTTCTTTAGCATATGGCCCCTAGATGTTAGCCTTCATTGTGCCTTTGGCAGTCAACGGTTAAAAGAAAAACTTTAGAACCTTTTTTGAGAAATTTTTGAAAATATTTCAGGGGCATGTGAAGTATCCCCAAAATTGAAAATCACAGGGCTTTGGGTTGGACCAGACTGATTGGGGAATATTAATTTTGGGAAAAATCCTATGAATAGTTTAGGTGCTAGTTTTGTTCACAGTCAGATGGATAGACAGACTGACTGACCGAAGGTAAAAAAACTACCTTTTTTCAAAGTCAGGGGTCAACAAAACATATCTTTCTTGAAATAAAAATTTCACAGCATTACATAACTTTCTCTATTCTACGAATCCAAATATACATATGAATATGAATGTATCAATTTTTCTTACATTACCAAATGACATAGGGAATGTGTTGTATTGTGTTCCAAGCAATTTGATGAAGAGAGTTTTGTTAAATATAACTGAGATATTTAGTATATAATTCACAACATAATTATTATAATATTATGGAATTGTTACAAATAATATGATAATCTGAGTTAAACAGTATCAGTTAAAGAAGAAGTCCCAATCATGAATACAATACTTACCTTTAGGAAGCTCAGAGACACCATCTTTTACAACACCAGACACCTCTTTCACTAACCTACGAACTGGTGTGGTATCACCACTTTCACCTTCAGATTCAGAAGTAAGCAATGAATCTACACAAAAAGAACACCAAATTACTTTTAAAGTCACTTATTCACATTTAAAAATTTTTCATATAAGATATAATTAATGATAAAACAGACGGAACAATTAAGGGTTAACTGAAGTGTGAAAAGTTTTAGATAAAAATTGTTTTTGATCAATTGTTAACTTGAATAATCACTGGAATATTTTCATCAGTACAACAATAAGATGAAAAATTGCACTATTTTCGTCAGATCAGCATCTATTCTATTCACTGCAAAATACTGTATTTACCTGAATATAAGAGGAGGTTTTACCGTAAATATCTCCATTGAAAAATGCAGGATCGGCTTATATTCATTCACAGATTAAGCCTAGTCGGTTAGGATTTAAGTTTTTACATTGCAATTCTGTGACAAAATTCGTAAATGTTAACGTAACAAGCTGCGAAGATGGTAAAAATATCGCATGTATCTACAATTGGTAAAATTACATTCGCGTACGTATTCTCGGCGTCTGCCGTGAATTTGCTGGGTATTCAGACCCATATTTTTTCAATGGGTCAATAATGAGAGAATTTCAAACAAATGGCGTAGTATCAAATGAAACTTCATGTGAAAATGAATGCGGAGATTTTGTTACAATGCGCGTTCGTCGAGACTGCGCGCAATCGCTCGGCGAGAACAGTTCAACTCCTGCCGAGTGCGAATCTGCGCTTTGAATTGTTAAAGAAACCGAGACCATCTACAAACAACTCCGGGACAGAAAATCTGGTGACATAGAAGGGAATGTTCTTAGGTGAAATACATAGAACAACGCAAATTCAATGTGCAAAACTTTTAGAGGGGCCTAAAAAGTCAGAAGATGTCGCAGCGTGGAAGGAGGGCCAAGCAGAAAGAAACATTGATATATGAGAAGATAATGAGGGTAGTGACAAAAACCATGATTATGATGATATTAAGAAAGAAGAAAATTATAGTTCAACAATAAGTCTTAACATTCTCACCAAGGCAATTTTCTAATCAATACGACAATCTGGAATTTTATTTTCACTAAATAGTAAGAATGAGTAAAAATTAAAAAATTCTCAGGGCTCTTCAAAATTAGGGGGTCATCTTATATTCGGATAAATACGGTATCTATCTCTCAATGTAGGCAAATTACTTTGTTCAATACTGTCTGTTTTGGAAGAGGCAGGATAAGGAAATAAAAACTATCTTTAGTGCTCTAAAAAAAAATGCAATTACATAACACATGCATAATGTTTACCTTTATTACTACTATTTGGTAACTGATCTGGAGCTTCACTGCCAGTGGCACAGCTCACAAAGGTTATCTTTCCAATATTTACATCATTATCTCCATCCCCATCTTCTGATTCTTGGTTGTCTGTCTGATCAACTTTTACATCCTTCTCCTGCTCAGTCTGCTCCAATATGATTTTATTGTTCAGTTCTTCATCAGTACTAAGGTAATCACTTTCTTTAGCACCTATAACAATTTTCAAATCAGAAATCAAGGTTGCCAGAATGAAACATCCACATAGCACAAATTCTTGTTTTGAATTAATGCTAAAACAAATTTGAGACAATTGCTGACCTGGCACACTAGCAATGCACAACAATCTTGAACTGGAAACATTGAAGCTCTTAAGTATATCAGCAGGATTGTTGGCATCAATCACTGTCACTTTACTGATGTTGTGTGTGCTGGTACAAATCCAAACCAGAGATGACAATTGCTGCTCCAGCTGTTCTCCTTCTCGTCTCAGCTTCTCCCCTTCCTGTAAAGGGAAGAAAATCGAATACTCTATCAATCTTGAAAGCTTCTGCAGCCAGAGTTGATAGATATTTAGCTGTCCAGGAGATGTTGCGACCTAGATATAGTTTTCGGATATTGTACTGTAATCTTTGTTGCAGTTTGATGTTCAAAAAGTTAGCAACTGAATGTAGGATGTAGTGTTTCGCAGACAGCTAAGCATCTACATCAATCTCTCTCTCTCTTTTTTTTTAAAAATATATATACAGTCAATAATAGTCTATACTTCAACAAATATACAAATAAAAACTACCCTGATATTACTGCAATATTTTACTAAAAAATACACAATCAATTGCATAATGAGAGCATTTGGGGAGTTGAAAAAAGCCATTAAACATTTCTGGATGAAAAAAGAATTATTGAATTTGCAAAGCAAATTTAACATCTGAGCAGAAGGCAATGTAGTTAGAGGAAAACATTTCAAAAACAAAAAAGGATTGTAATGTAGATCTGAACTGTATCAAGAGTCCGACAGATAATAGAATTAGAAACCAACATTAATGTTTTCTTATGAGGGCATTTTTGTTACAAATATAGGTATAAGAAATTTGCAAAAAGTAATTACTAACAACCCATAAGTACTACGATAGATAATTGGTACCTATGAGTAGGTCAATTTATGTAATTTATTGATATTACCATGGAGTACATCCAATTTACTAAATGTAAACTACTAATTATAAAACAAACATGGTAGGTGCTAATCAAAATTTCAAACAATGAAAAGGTGGCATATATAATAAAGAATTTAAGTAACTTTAAGAAACACATTTCTAGCTGCTGTTGAAGTGATAAATTGTGAATGATTTGCATCTTCCCCAGAGCATGGCAGAAAACACCTTGATTTTGACTGTAGGTATAAAAAAGGTACTGTGGATGTGTAGATTAAGAGAAGTTATTTTTCAAAGAATATTATTTTTAAGCATACGACTTTCTAACAAATACTAACTTTCTTCCAGCAATATAATGTTAAGATTATTTAGAAATGTATACTTCTGTAAAGTTTACTGAACCTTAAGTTCTTGATTCAATTTATCAACTTCACTCAATACTTTTTCTTGTTGCTCTTCTTCTCCTTTCTCTTCGCCTTCAGGACGAGTATAAAACACACTTGCTCCTACAATACTTCCGCCATCCCTTGTGCGACCTCCACTTAGGTTCACACCAGCTGCACACCAGATCTGCAGTAAAGGTAACAGCAGCGTAAAAGTTCATAAAAAAAACACAAATAGAAAACAAAAATAAATGAATAAAACCAATAAAATGTTCATAAATACAGCACGGTACAGGAACATGTTACTTCATTAAGTAACATAACTTATTGCTTTAAATGATCAGTTTTAGTAATCATAAGACACCAAAGTTTTAGGCAAATGCTTTTTTTAACATATTTCACATAAGACATTTGAAATTAATTATCAATATTTTTCATGACAAAAGCTTCATTGACAGTGCCTAAAAATGCATATTCCAGTTTGAGAACCTAAAAATGCCTTTTCACTCATTAATGATCTCATTTTCAGAGTTTTTGAAATTATCTTTGTTATAAACAATCTTATTGCAAAGTTGAATAATTACAAGGAGAGACATTGTTATATATAAGCTCAGAACATAACTGCCAGCAGTTTCAGAACTTCTATTGTCAGCAACTGTCTCAAATTAAAAAGCATACTTCACTAGGTTTACTAGGAGAAATATTGCCAAGTTGGGTATTAATGCTAATCTCAATCTGATGTGCGACAAATCCAATTCACATCTTTCTCACCAATCGGCCTGCAAGTGAGTCACTCAGTACAAGTTTTATTTAAGTTTTAGGATGCTAAAAATTAATAGCAATAAGCCTCTCAGATCCAACCAGATAAGATAATTCCTTTACAAGTATTTATGTATTTAAACTTCAGCAACACATAGTAATAAAAATAAATAACATGTTGGACACTTAATTGCATTTCTTTGGTTCAAACTACAATATTATTTCAAAGAACATGATTCTGACAGCTTCTCGCTTTTGTGTGACAAAAAGTGACTGAAATAACAGTGTTTGAGAACTGAATTTACTATAATTAAGAAGTAATATTGTCCCTTTTTATAGGACACTGAAGTCTCTCAGATCTGCTCCTGCCCCAAACTATTTACCATAATACAAATTTCTGATATAATTCAATGCTTCAAACTCTTTGCAGAACATTTATTCACAAAGGACACTCAAAAAGACAATTTTCAAAGACTACAACTACATTAAGACAATACACTACAACTACATTGGACAATAATACAGAAAAAGACGAGTACCTGCATATTTACCTTCATGCCAAGCTCTTTCTCCTGTAGTGGTCTACAGTATACAGGCACTGGCACTGGTACGTGGCTAGAGCTTGTAAGTCGCGTGACAGATGACTGTTGGCTGACTGTATTTGAAGAAACTTTTGCAGGAAGGCTCCAACCATAAGCTTGTAAGCGACCATCATCTTTGCGTACATGGGCTCTTACTTGGCGGTATTGTTCACGACGCTCAGTAGCACGTCGCTGTGCCAATTTTTCAGATGATCTGTAAGATATTTTAAATCACTCGTATTCCTTCCAAAGCACAATTTGGTTTCAAAGAAGGACAGACATGCAAAGTTTTTCTTTTTTCAGTCTTAGAATCCAAACTTGCCTGAGTAAAATGTTCATAACTATTTAATTTCTTGCAATCAGATCTTAAGTTGGACAAAGATCTACTGATGTCTCCAAAACCATTGAAATTGGAAACCTATCTTCTATTTTAAACTTTCTTTTATGTTTCTTTATACAGATATTTGTCTACAATTCCAACATGGTATTTTGATTAACAAATTAAAACACAAGAAATATTTTCTGGCAGGGACACAGCAACCTTACAAAATTAGTACACAGATGGCTGCCAAGTGGCATAACTTTTGAAGAACAGGCAAGCTTTAATTGCTTTATTTATCTACATTACACATTGACAATCAACTATCAAAATGATATAAGATCATAAGTATGCTATAATCAACATATCTCTAAAAAATCATAAAAATTAGTACACATCCAAGAGGAATTTGCCGACAAATATTGTAACTTTTGTTCTAATAATTTAGATTTCACTGCTTAAGTGGTTAACTGGCAACATTTGTGGAAAAGCTGTTTTACAAATATAATTGCTTTGCCACAAAGTATTTAGTAGCACATTCATTCAAGATTACCACAATATTATTTATAAGAAGAAATAAAATATATTTCTAACAACTTACATTTCACCATCAAGATAATCCAGACCTCGCTTTCTATCGGTAAGAGATCTTTTACGCATGCTCTCTAGAGCAGGCGCAACATGGTGGGTAGGAGCATTGTATCGAACATTCACATACGGTAAAGGTTTACGCTGAGGCCGCTCTGGTGTACTGAAAAGGTTGCTGAAACTGCAAAGAAACTAATTAATATAATGAAGAGACTACTGACCGTGCAGAACACATTTTAATAGTCAGGAATCTTTTCTGTAAACGTCTCATAATTTCTGTAAATAATATATAGATCCAAAATCTCAATATTTTTTTATTATAATTTCAGTAGCAATGATTTAGAGCATGTTCACCTAAATAAAAAATTAGGCTCTTTTTTTAACTCAAATTTGAGTTCCATGTTCAATACATAGTGAACAGTCTTAAATTACTTGGATTTGACAAAAGAAACAGTAAAGGCTTTTTTGGAAGGGCCAATACATTTTAAGTGGTCTAGAAATAAATAAGTTGGCTGAATCACCTACTCAGAAAAAACTGGAAGCGCTGGCATTTGCAAAAGCTTAGGAAGAAAATGTTAGACACAAACGATTCCAGCTTACACAGGTTTTACTATATTATTATTATACTATATTATTAATTATGCAATTGATAAGAGGTAAATACAGTAAAACCCCTCTTTTACACTTTTCATAGGAACCTTGGGAAAATGGTGTAAATTGCAGGAAATGTAAATAAGGGGAAATGATTTTTTTTC
The DNA here is from genome assembly GCA_011170035.1 of Teleogryllus occipitalis. Classification (NCBI taxonomy): domain Eukaryota; kingdom Metazoa; phylum Arthropoda; class Insecta; order Orthoptera; family Gryllidae; genus Teleogryllus; species Teleogryllus occipitalis. The sequence continues at coordinate 341,806 of BLKR01000498.1, read as the reverse complement.
CTTGAAATTATGAGTATAATGTATTTAAATACAATCAATACAGATTATAATATGCAGTATTAGATACATAATAAACAATAAAGAAAGAAGAAGGGAGAAAAAGGAGGAAGAAGATGACGAAGGAAGAAAGAAGAGAGGAAGAAGAAAGTAGGAGGAAGGAAGAAGAAGGAGGAGGAAGGAAGAAGAAGGAGGAGGAAGGAAGAAGAAGGAGGAGGAAGGAAGAAGAAGGAGGAGGAAGGAAGAAGAAGGAGGAGGAAGGAAGAAGAAGGAGAAGGAAGGAAGAAGAAGGAGGAGGAAGGAAGAAGAAGGAGGAAGGAAGAAGGAGGAAGGAAGAAGAAGGAAGGAAGAAGGATGGAGGCAGAAGGGGGAAGGAGGAAGAGTTAGAAATATTGTTTTCTATAAATTTCAAAAATTTATATAACCTACAAAGTTTATAAAAGAAGAGAAACAACTAAATTATGAGATGCAGTTATTTTTAGGTAGTAACATACTTATCATGTATCACTATTTTTAAATTCATTGTGAGGCAACTCTAGATTGGAAAATAGATTATTATAAAATTGTTTTAATTACATAAACAGAAAAATTACGTATATACTTAAATTGAAATCAACAGAAGTTTTTCATTAGACTCACAATTTCCATATACTTTGTTTACTTTTCTTATCCAATGTTGAGTCATTTCGTGAAGCACGTATCATTTCTGTCCAACGAACTGCTTCCTGAAGTTCCATGAATTTCTCCTTGTATTGGTTGCGTTCCATTAAAACACGTGCCATTTCAACACGTGTAAATCGTTTACGTTGAGCCATAGGAACATCCTCCTAAAAAAAGAAAATATTCATATTGATAAATAAAAAGAATAACTGAAAGAAAAATTAACAGCCACAATTTTAAAAAAATTTGCTTTTTTCTGGTGCACAATTACAAAACTTTCCCTTCTTACGAAGATCTTAGTAAGGTGAGAAAGTAAAAATATTTTGTGTACACTCATTATAAACTTTTAAGTCTATTGTAGTGGTAGACAAATATCTCTTTGATAAAAATTCTGGGATGTAACTAGTAAAAGTATTACGAGTACTATCCAAGAAAATGAAATATGACATACTTCACTATATCTCTCAATTCATAGATTAGACATAAGCAGCTGCTTTAAAAAGTAATGGTAAATTCACAATAAGGCACAAAGTGTACGTTCCAGGCATTACAAACTCCTCTGAACAGAAAATACATGCTTCGATATGCTGTTTGACAATTTGCCAACACTTGGTATGGGCAGCTGAATGGAAACACAGATGAGAGAAGAGGATTACATCTTAAGCTGTGTGTGCAGAAGAACATTAAAGAGCAATTACAATATTGTTTGTGATGTGATGGTGGAAAAACACAAGAAATTTGTAAAATGTTGGAAAAGTTTGGGGAGATCTGCATTAGTGTGACAAAAGCAAATGAACAGATCAATGCATTTAAAAGCAGACAATGGTCAATTTAAGTTCCAATACAACTGTTTCAAATGACAATGTGATATGTTCTTGATGCTCTGATTTCAGCATATTTGTGCATTTCTTGAAAAGTTTATTTAACCAAGAAATTGAGTACCAATACTGGATCCATCCATACCACTATTAGAGAGATTCTATATTGGATGCCCAGGGCCACTCTACCTTTCACAACCAAGCATATCCTCTCATCACTGTTACAATCCTTGAAGTTATTAGAGGATTTAAGAATTAAAACCTTGCAGCATCCCAAAGTCTGCCTTTATCCTGCTCTGTAGAATGTGTATAGATCTTTAAACAACATTTGTAGGAGCAATAATTTCTGTGAAATGACAATAAAGAAGAGATGCATTTTGGAATGAAGCAAATTAAAAATGGGGGAGATTATATCGAATAATTACATTTCATTGAACCTCTCATTGAATATACATGTGTTTCAAAAAATTCAATGTGCTATTAGGTTTTGAATTCACCCTCAACTAGGGAGGCTTGTACCTAAAAACATAAAATCAATCATAAAAGGTTTTCTAAAAGTAAATTACACCACTATGACTTCCCTTTCATATACAAACCAATGTGAATGAGATCCTTTTTATTTGAGTCATTCAGTTTTAGTACTACAGCGATACATACAAAACGCTGTCAGGCTAAAGGCTGAGAATGCAGGAGACCACCTCGATGGTTGCCCTTGAGGGTCTTAGGGGGAATACCAGTTTTCTTGTATTCATTCAAATATCACAGCATTCTTGCATCTTAAATTTTTAACTTTATTATTATTATCATCATCATCGTCGTCATCATTATTATCGTCATCATTATCATTATTATCATCATCATCATCATTATCATAATCATCATTATCATAATCATCATCATCATTATCATAATCATTATTATCATTATTATCATTATCATTATCATTATTATTATTATTATTATTATTATTATTATTATTATTATTATTATTATTATTATTATTATTATTATTATTATTATTATTATTACTACTACTACTATTGACAGTAGTACTGCAGAAGCAACCAGTGTTTCGGTGAATTTGATACTGCTCTAGGCAGACAATAAATCCCGAAGGCTCTGGACTCCCCTTATTAAAGTGTACACAAGTTCAATCAATTTTTCACCACATTGAATCCACTATTGAGGTTTTGCAGTTGATATTAGGTTAATTGTTAAGGTTTATTGATATTAGGTTTGTTGTTTCAGAATTGTGCATTTGCTGAGTGCAGTTTCTTTGGTGGAAAGATTGATCACCACGAAGAATATCTCTGTTGATCTTGTTTGTGATCACGATCAGTGGTCACAAGCTTATCCATGAAGAGCTTCTTCTACGTTATGCATAAAAGTATGTGTAACAATTCAACCTACAAAACCTTTTTGGGATAATTTTTATTATTTGTCACCACTTCTCCTGTTGCTACTACTTGTGAAATGGAGCCATCAAATCAAAATCCTCAACAAAGTATGAATATTTCTCATTTTGTGCACGATTTTTATCTTTGGTAAGTGAAAGATGAGGAAAGTTCAATAATTATTTCGCCAGAATTAAACAATAAAATCAGAATGCAATTTGATATAGAGCATTCGTCTCAATAACAGAAGGTCCCAGGATTTGGATCCCAGTGGGATAAAATATTTGCCCTTTGTGGCAATCCACTTTAATTCATAAAAATCCCTTTTCACTTGTGCACCACTGAAGAAAAATTAGAAATTACCGAAGACACATACCAACGCTTCTAAGTTTGTTCAAAATATAAAATTAGAAAAAAGAGCATTTAATCAAGTCAAAAATGATTTTTATATTAAATGTAAAAGATTATGTTGGTTTTTATATTAAATACAGTTGTTGGATTGATTGGGGTTTAAAGGGCGCTTCAACTACCAAGGTCATTGGCGCCCATGTCAAAGTATTTCTAAAAAAAATCAATTAAAGTTTATTAAAAGGGTTGCTGGTGCAACTTTTCAGCTAATTTAAAAGCTCATACCCTAAAAGGAAACCATCCATTACGCATAAAAAAAAAACAACAGGTAAACAAGACAAATTTTAAAAACAAATCTGGGGCAGAGAAAATATTTATTGCCCTTATTTGTCAGATAAAATTATATATTCCGCTTTCTCTCAAAAAACAAAAAAGCTTTGAGAGCGCGGAATCGTCATCTCCGAGCACCTCCCGTAGAGAGTTGCCCAGACCATGTCTTCGTCGGCTGCCAACAAATTTCAAACACTGCAGGAGGACGTGTTCCACGGAAAGATCCGCCCTGCATCTATCACAGGTAGGAGGAGACTCACCTCGAAGGAGGAAACTGTGAGAAAAGTGGCAGTGTCCGATACGAAGACGGGTTAAAATAACTTCCTCGCGCCTAGAAGGTCTGGACGAGGAACGCCAAGAATTGACAGAATCCTTTATTGCACTTAGTTTATAGGTGGTATTGTGCCACTCTGTTTGCCACGCTCTAAAGATGCATCGTTTTAAAGAAGTTTTAACATCAGACGATGGTACAAAAGGAATATCAACACGAGTACTCTCCGTCGCCGATTTCGCCGCCCGATCAGCCATCTCGTTTCCCACGATTCCCACATGGCCTGGGACCCAACTTAGTACCAGGTCATAGTGGTGAGACAAAAGGCGATGGATGAGGTTTTGAACTGATTGCGTCAGGTAGTCTGATGAAGAACGGGAGACAGCTTGTAGTGAGCTGAGAGAATCAGAACAGAGAACTACTCGACGCAAACTCGCTGACTCGATGTATTTTAGGGCTTCAAAAATTGCATACATTTCAGCAGTGAAGATACTGCACTGAGAATGTAGCCGATATGATTTGGTGGCTTTGATACAGTAAAAACTACATTCCACTGAGCCATTGCACGATGAACCATCTGTGTATAAGAATACATGATCTGGATAGGCTATCCTCATGTCCTGAAAATGCATCTGGTAAACGAGGGCTAGTCATTTGTTTGGGAAGCTTGGATAGACCGAGATCAATATTCGGACGGAGGAGTTTCCAAGGGGGAATGGGGTGACTTGGGGGTTTCACAGGGGTGGGAAGATCAACATTAAGGTCGCGCCAAAGATTTCGCAATCGAATACCTGGAGGGTGAGGCAATGATGTTCGAAGAATATAGGATGTTTCATACTTAGGATGGGTAATTATTTGGCGACATGGATGATTAGGAAGTCCTGATACTTTAGCACCGTAAGATGCTAATAAGATATCCTGCCTTCTTTTTAAGGAGGGCTCACCAGCCTCGGCTAGAAGGCACTCAATTCGGCTGGTGCGATACGCACCAGTTGACAGACGGATACCAGCGTGGTGTATACTATTGATGGGTCGCAGAGTCGAGGGAGCTGCCGAGCCATACACTTCACTACCGTAATCCAAAACTGAGCGGATGAGTGATCTATATAACCGCAGTAGCGTAGTGCGGTCGGCACCCCATGATGTACCATTCAGCATTCGAAGAAGATTAAGGGGAGAGACACATCTGGTTTGTAATCCACGGATATGAGCACGCCACGTTAGGGACTTGTCAAATGTAAGCCCCAGGAACTTAGCAGATTCAGCGAATGGAAGCTGATTTCCTCCCAAGTACAGAACTGGGTTGCTATGCAGATGGAATATCCTACAAAAATGCAAACAGGTACATTTAGTAGCAGAGAAATTAAAGCCCGTTGACGTGCTCCATTCGTGGAGCTTGTTGAGCACCATTTGGAGTTGCCTCTGAATCACACTGATGCTGCTGGATGAACAGAAGATGGCAAAGTCGTACACAAACAACGACGCCTTTACAGGTTCTCGCACGGTCGACGCTATACCATTGATGGCGATGGCAAACAGAGTGACACTCAGGACTGATCCTTGGGGGATACCATTTTCAAGAGGGTGACTACGAGAAAGCCTATCACCCACACGAACACGGAAGGATCTGTTTGAAAGGAAGCTTTGAAGGAATAGAGGAAGTTTCCCCCTAAATCCCCAAGAGTGCAGGGTTTGCAGAATGCCATGCCTCCAGGTGGTGTCGTAGGCCTTTTCTATGTCGAATAATATGGCCACAAGATGTTGCCTCAAGACGAACGATGTACAAACAGCTGTTGCCAACGAAGCGAGGTGGTCCAAGGTTGAACGGTTTCTTCTAAACCCGCTTTGGATAGGCGTCAACAGATTTTTGTACTCCAAGGTCCAGACCAGACGCTGATTCACCATGCGTTCCAGAACTTTGCATACGCAGCTTGTGAGAGAGATAGGTCGATAACTTGATGGAAGTGATCGATCTTTGCCTTCTTTGGGAACTGGGACGATGATGGCTTCTCGCCAAAAGGTAGGGATGGTGTGCTCTTCCCAAATACGGTTAAAGAGTCGGAGAAGAAATTGCATGGCCATTTCGGGAAGATGTAGCAGCATTAAGTTGTGAATTTGGTCTGGACCTGGTGTGGTTCTTTTCGCAAGCATTAGAGCAGAACTCATTTCAAACATGGAGAAATGGGTATTATAATCCTCATGTGCTCTGCTAGAAAAATCCAAAGTGCGGTTTTCCATTCTTTCTTTGAGAAGAATGAAGTTTGGAGCATAGTTTGCCGAACTCGACATTTTTTCATAATGAGTGGCAAGTACCTCTGCAATGGCGTCTCGAGCTGTGATAACTTGACCATTTTTTAGAAGACCTGGCACAGAGTTTGAGGAAGGATATCCTTTGATTTGACGCACCTTCCTCCATACCAGACGTGGTGGCGTTTGGCAATTCAAAGAGGAGACGTATGACCTCCATGATGCATTTTTACTTTTTAAAATGGTTCTCCTCGCCTTTGCTCTGCACCTTTTGTACTCGATTAAGTTATCCGCGGTTGGATAGTGTTTTAATCTCCCCAAAGCTTTCTTGCGAGCACTAACAGCCCTTGAGCAATCCGAGTTCCACCACGGGACGAAAGGGTGTCGCGATTTACCAGTAGACTTGGGGATTGCAATGTCCGCAGCTCGTAATACAGCTTTGTTAAAATGTGCTGCCATTTCTTCCACACTGACAAACTCCTCCTCCGATACACTGACGTTAGCTTGGAATGTCAGCCAGTCAGCACGTCCGACACACCATTGAGGGGGGCGCGCCAACCCACGGGCTAGCCCATCAATGTGGACGATAATCGGGTAATGGTCGCTTCCGTACAGGTCATCTATGACTGACCATTGCAGAACGGCTGCAAGAGAAGGGCTGCAGAGTGCTAGATCGATACACGTGCTTGAGTTTGTGGCGACGGCGAAGTGAGTTGGTTCACCGGAATTCAGAATAACCAGGTTCGCTGAGTCTATAACCGATTCTAATACACTACCTCTTGGACAAGTGCGGGAAGAGCCCCAGAGAGGACTGTGGGCATTTACATCCCCGACTATCACAAACGGAGAGGGCAGTTGGTTGATCAAACCCAAAAGTTCGTGAGCAGATACACTCAGTCCTGGAGGGATGTAGATATTGCAAACAGTGAGTGTGAGGGATGGAAGGTGCACCTGCACACACACTGCTTGGAAGTCGGTTTGAAGAGGTACCTCTGAAGACAGCAGCGAATCATGAACCAATGAAGCGACTCCGCCATGAGCGCGGAGGCCATCATCCACATCGAACCTGAAAGGGGAAAAACCACGAAGAGACAAGGGACGGCTCGGAGTAAGATGAGTCTCTTGGAGACAGATTACTAGACTATTGTGACGGGACAACAACAGCTTGAGATCGTCCCGCCGCGAGGAGTAACCATTTACGTTCCATGACATAAGAGCCATGGAGAATAATTAGGTTTCTTTTTTCCTCCGGCGTTGGGAGCCGGATGATCGGGATTCCGCCACAACGGGAGTTTCATCCGAGGACGAAACCTCCTTGACATTGCCAGAGGGGCTGGGTGCTCGCTCAGTGCGAGATTCGTTAGGTGTTGTTGCCTTTTGTTTTCTATTGACCGGGTCTGAAGTAGGTGTTCGTCTATCAACTTCCATTGAAACATTAGAAAGAGGTTTGGTCTTCTGCGAAGGCTGAGCTCTTTTTTCAATTTTCTTGTATTTTGTCGGGATAATCACTCTCCCACCCTGCAGGGGTGAGGTATCCACAGGGAGGTCCAGCGGAGACACCTGACAAGCGAAACTCACAACTTGGGGGATAGCTCGTTCCGTTTGACAACCCGCTGCTACCCCCGCAGTCCTAACCTTCACAGCGGCGGAGAAGGAGCGAGACAGATCAACGGGGTTCCTTGATAGATACCGACGTTTGGCCTCGGGAAATGATACCTTCTCAGCAGCTCGGATCTTCTGGATTGCCCTCTCTCTCAAAAAGGTTGGACATTGTTTGTAATTGGCCGGATGGTCACCTTCGCAGTTAACACAATGCGGTGCAATGGCGCAGGGTTCAGGTTCGTGTGTAGATCTCCCACACTTACCACACACGGGGGTGTCTGCCATGCACCGCTGCTGTGTGTGGCCAAACCTCTGGCACTTGAAGCACCTCAAAGGATTAGGAACGTATTGTCGGACGTGGAGGTTATAAAAACCGCACGAGATCTTCTCAGGGAGAGTAGGAAGATCAAAGGTCAAGATAAGAGTGGAAGTGGGGATTTCTCGCCCATGCTCCCTCCTCTTGATTCTATACACATCAGTCACGCCTTGGTCTTTAAAAAACGAAACTAGTTCTTCCTCACTCTCCGTTGAAAAGTCTTCGTGGTTGACCACTCCCTTACAGAGGTTTAGTGTAGGGTGTGTGGTCACATCCACCTGGAGGCCGGCAATCTGCTTAGTGTTCATAATTTTCGACACCTGGTCATCTGTACGTGCTTCAAATAGAATGGTACCATTCCTTTGTCGCACTACAGCTTGCAGCTTTCCAAAGGTTTCCTCTATGGCACGCGCCAAACGAACAGCACTGACAGATTTGAATGTTTTTCCTTCCTCGGCGCATGCCATGAGGAGGAATCTAGGCTTCTTCGGTCGGTCTTCCTCTTTTAAAAAGAAACTATTTAAATCAATAGTTCTCTCTGGACATCGCCTCTTCCTTGTGGAAGAGGGCGGGGGAGAAGGTTTAGTATCCATGAAGATGGATATTGAGTTCATCCCCGTGGTCCCCACCCACCACGGAGCCCAACAAGGGGACACTCCATCGGAGTGCCAGGGTTGCCACGGAGATATAGTGGGGGAATAGCACAGCGCTGCACCACCGTGTATCCCCCCGCTCACCCTGGAGTTCAGTACAAGACCTAGTCCAAGCCGATTGATCGGGAGTGGGTTAGCTCCCGACCGCCCGTCTAGAAGAGTCCGAGGCCAAAGCAAGCGTGTTGAAGCCTACAAGGAATGTTCCCCAAAATACGTAGACAACGTATCCCTAAGTGCAAAGCAGAACGTAGCACAAGGTAAGTAGTGGGGAAACAAACAGACTCCTCAACCGCCAGGACACACATTCCCTCCGACACGGGTCGCCATGCACGGCAAACACATGGGTGGGCGTTCAGCATACAGAGGGGGCCAGTGAAATAGAAGAGGGAGAAGAAAAGAGAAAGGATGTAATAAAGGAACGAGAATGATATATGGAGAGAAGAAAAAAATGTCTGGTGAAAGAAAAGAATACTAGAGCCCTCTCTGCATCCCCCCGTCAGGACGTGGACCAACCCACCTCGACGGGAAATACAGTTGTGATTCGGAGACATTCGTTTAGTTTTCTCTGTATATTGCTTGGAAGGAAGGCCTCCTGAGCAAAGGGAAAGAGAAAGTTCAAAGCATAATCAAAAATGAATAGAAAGATTCTTCAAGTTATGTTCAAAGCTTTAAAACTTGCAACAGAAAGATTGAAAAAATATGAAGCTTCACAAATCCATGTAAAAACAGTTTGAACTTTGCATTTATTTAAAAAGCAAAACAAATAAAAAATTTATTTAAATTATATATCTGTCAGTCAATGGAGTGGCAACCTACATTTTTGAGGGGCGTCAGCTGCCACATACTATTATTTCAAGAGCATTTCAATATTTTAAACACAGGAAAACAATGCATGTGAAATATTAATTAAAATGAAGCTAATTTTAAGAAATGTATTATTCAATACAGCTTCAATATCTTCATTATGTTTATATAACAATGTTTTTTAATAAAAACTTACTTCATCATCAGATTTTGCTGCTTTTGCTGCTTTCTCAGCCTCTTCCTTTGCTCTTTTCAACTCTTCTTCCAAGTCCTGAATGCGCTGTTTCAGCTTGTTCTTCAAAGTGTGTAATGATTTTATTTCTTCCCTTAAGATCTCTTGCTCACTGAAAAAAAATTACATGCAAGCGTAAAAATTGATATTTAAGTGATTAAATGCAAAAATCGAAGCTAGAGATATCAAAATCAAATCTTACCTTGTTAATTCATCAACTTTCACAATTAAATCATCTTTGACTATGTTCAGAGCATTCCTGCAACATTTTAATATACAAATAATACATACATCAACAATTTACAAATCCAAAATATCAAGAACGTAACATACTTAGTGGCTAGAAGTTCTGTATTCTCCAGAATGAGATTTTCCACTTCTTTTCCCATTCCTACAACAGTCATGAATTTTTCATTAAGACTCTAAATATATGTAAAATATCACACACTGAACAAAGAATCACATTTCATTTTAAGCATTCAACTCTGTCAATTATGGAATGCAAGTTAATACAAAATACATTCTATAAATTCAACTCGAAATGTCAACTCAAGAAGTTTTTATAATGAATTTATATTCCTTACCAAAGAAGTTGTCATTAACTGTAGATGACCAGGGGGAACACCAATGGACCAGCCAAAAGAAAAAAAATTAGTTTGTTAGCAAGTTAGACAGGCAATGCAAAACACTTATGCAATTTACAAATAATGCACATTATGTCAAATCAGCAAATTCAGTGAGTGAGTAGGTTCAGTTAAATTAGAATCATCAAATCAATATAGAACATAAAATGTAATGAATGGTTTTAATCTCCAAACTAAATTCGAACCACCACAGTAAAACATGGCAAAAATAACAATAATAATTTCAATATTTACTTCTTTACTTTCTCACAATGTATTAGAGAAATTAACTGCAAAACTACCAGTAATTTGGGGTATACAGTATATGAGAGTATTTTGAGTAATTTTGAGTATCATATTATCTTATTTTAAAACTTTTTTCCTATTGTATATCCCCATGTGATTTTATGTAAGAGCTGGATGTATACTTTTCGCTACGTTTAATATGATGTGAAATCCAACTCTCAGTTCTGATCCTTACAGGAGATCTACACCCTTACTAGGATTCTGTACAATATTATCAATAACAATAATAACAACAATACAGTAAATGTTGGGTATGTAAGCATGCGTCAAGAATAAAGGCAACATTCCCCCAAAAAAAAGATTAAAATACTAAGAAAACATACATTTTGTACACATGAGTGAAATGCCAGATTTTTCCCCTAAATATCAACTAGTGCTGTTACATCATATACTTTCTCATATTATTGGTAATGGTTATGCAATATTGCAACTTCTACACAACTAGCACTACAGTCATCACTTGAATAACTTCTAACCCAACAAAGCAAGAATGCTTCAAGAAATTACACATCTTTATTTTACAAAAATTCAAAAGGTTTAATGAAAAATGGTACTTCTGGCATTTACATCAGTGTATCGTGCTCTATTCGTATCGAAAGATTATTTTTATTTTATTTTATTTTATTTCAGACAGCAGTAATGTTTTACAATTAGCTTTATACAATATTGCCTATTAACACAGAAAGCCTGTTCAAGCAACAGAAATAAAATGTTGTTTCCGAGATAATCTAATGTTTTGTTTATATTATCTGAGAGGATGCCCTTTCAAGCGACTATTTGGTGATCTTCTATAGATGTCATCAAGCTCTGGCAAGCGGTAATGTCTGTAAATGATTTGACAAGTTTCTATAAGTTCACTCCCATATTTTCTAAGCTCCGATGCGGCCATGTTTAAGTGACTTAGTAATTATAGTTGTTATTCAAATGACAGATGTCTGATTTTCTAAGAAATTTTGGTCGCCTTTCATTGGACCATTTCTAATCACTGGGTATCTATCTATTCAGAGCAATTGCTGCAGCATATTTCAGAATTGGTCAAATGTATCAGCTTCAGGTTTTTCCAGTTAGGCACTTAAAGCCTTTCTCTTAAGGAACAGATTAAATTTGGTACATAGACTTAAACATAAATCCACTTTAAATGATACTTCAGAATTTCGACTGATTCACTGATATCTATTCCTAATTTCTCAATTTACAGGAGGGATTGTGTGGACAGACAGGGTGGAGTAGTTATTACATACATAAAGGATACTACTGTTAAGATGATAGCAAGAGTGATAGAAGTTCATGAATTTAATCACCTAGAAGTAGAAGCTGCAATTGAAAATTGGAAACAACATAACATAAATTTTAATTGGAAAAGAATACATCAACATCAGATACTAGACCTAGGCATTTGGATCTCAAACTCTGACAAAATCAAAGCTGTTCATGAATTAAGTATGCCCACTCTAATTTTTGGAGATATCAATTTCCCCTCAATTTTATAGACAAAGAATGGGTAACTCTAAATACTGATGTTGAGAAAGGGTTCTTACATTACATTGACTCCAATTTTAGCCAGATGATTTCTTAACATACTCAATAAAGAATAAATCAAACACCAGCTATACTAGCTAAACTGGTGCTAAATAATGATGACAGTATCATTAACTCTATTCTCAGAGCAATTATAGTCTTGAGTGACTAGGTCATTGACACAGATCTTCAGGCTGAGATGTATAGTGATGGAAACATCTATGAAAATCAGAAATGGAACTACTTTAGTGCCATCTTTGCCACAACTGACACATGCTTGGTTAAAAGTGATTTACTTAACAGCCTATGGGATGTGATGTCCTGTAAATCTAATATGAGAGATGTTGAGATGTGACCCCAAAAGGTCTAAAATCACACTTGCTTAGAGCCAGCCATAAGGGAAGTAGAGATAAACTCTGAATCAACCTCCAAGACACAATACATGCCAGAGCTACATAAAATGCATAGTCAAGGTATAGATACGCTGGTGCCCAAGAGGATCATGTAGCTACCTCCAAGGGACTTATGTCTGAACTGAGATTACATAGATGAAGGTATGAAGAAAAAATTGTCTTAGATAGTGGAAAGAGATTTTACTCTTACAAACGACAGATGATGTATACAACAGGTGGTATGTTAAACTAGCAACTAAGATCATCCAAATTGGAAGAAAGAACAACTAATTCATTTGAAATTGCACAATGCTCTGCTGATTATTTTGAAGAGGTCTACATACTTGAACCTGTTGATCAACTCCCAACTCTGAAAGATAAGAGGCACTGAAACATTAGAGAACCTGTATTTTTCAGATGATGGAACTGCAAGGATCATGACTGGATTGTGTGCCAACTTTTAAGCAGATCCAGATGGTATCCTAACTTTACACTTTAAGCACTGTGCAACACAATTGGCACTGTTGTTGAACAGTATCTTCAGGAAATCCGTGGACATAGGAAAATTACCGTCTGTATGGAAAAATGCAACCGAAACACCAATTTTCAAGAAAAACGACTCAGTCCTATAAGTCTTACTAGCACAATGGGAAAAGTCATGGTGAGATTAATTGTCTGGAAGCTTTGTGTCTATTCACCCAGAAACAACTATATTCCGAAATAACAGCACGACGTTTTTCCTTGAAGGTCAACAACAAATCTGATTAGCTTGTTTGATGTATGGCCTTGGTTAAAGGTAATCCTTGGACATAATCTACCTAAATTATGCAAAAGTGTTTGACAAAGTCCCACACAAATGACTATTTCATTAGCTCAAATCCCTGGAAATATAAGGAAAATTGCTCAAATGTATCCAAGAATATCTTTCTGGCAGAACTTTTAAGGTGAGCACTGGCAGTAAACTCAATGAGGACGGTTACTAGTGTTGTTCATCAAGGATAGTTCTTTGGACCGCTACTATTCATCTTTTCTACAAACGATTTCGAAGATGCATTATCTTCTGATTTTTTTTTTAACTCCATTTACTGTAAGTACTCCATTTTTTTGTGTGAGAGGGGAAAAAATTCATTATGCACCGTCAGGGATTCAGATGGTATAATCCCTGGTGTGTGGGACTCCCACTCTCAGTGGTATACCCACTAAAAAAACCTCTCTTCTTATGCCCATGCACCGCTCCATGGAATCGTCGCGAGACATTCCTTCATGGAACATTATCTTCCGATTGGATGAGTAGCTAAGCATGATACTGTATTATTTGCTAATCCACTAAGTCAATACCCAGCACTACAATCTGATGGTAAATGAGTGGTCAGAAACATACCTTCTTCCTCTCAACACCATGCACCATTTGCAAGTACTCCATTTCAAGACAGTGCAGAGACATTTCACAAAAACTGTCATATGAAGAAAGGTAGTCATGAGATGTCTCTTTTGTTAGAGTAGAGAAGGAAATGAGGATTGATGGAATGTCTGACTTAATTTACTCGCTCTCTAATTGGAACTAGGAATATTTGTCAAGTGGGACTGCATGTACTTTGGCCATATCAGCAAATATTGAAATATGGGATCAAATGTTGTGAGACAGATCACTTATGTATGGTATAAATATGAGGGATCTCTAAACAGATCCTTGTGAGTCGAACTCAAAACCTGTTTCACAGTTGATAAAAGTTTGTCCAAATCAAACTTGAAAAGTTCTCCTACTCAGAAATGCTTCAATGCACATTAAAACAGCTTCTTTATATCTGCGCTGTATTAGTTTATGAAGTTAACATTTAAAGGAATTTTGCCAAAGGCCTTTGAGAATTACACAAAAATACCGTCTAGAATTCCTATATCCATGTTAGATGTCCTTTTGTCAAGGCATTAGACTAGGTTGGTCATTGTATATCATCTGGGAATGCCACCATCTTGTGCAGATAGAATAATGTCCTTTCTCACACTCAATTTGAGATGTGAAGTCTCAAATTCTCTCGACTAAAAGTCTCTCCATTTCCTTATAAAGATTCCTAATTAAACTGACAAGACAAGCCTACTGTTCCCAGGGTGTAATTTATTCCCGTTTTTTGGTTTCTAGTCTTGTGATAGTTCATCACTACCCAATTATCCTCTGAAGATATGATTTAGTACTGGAGCCAGCTTTCTGACACACGATTTCAGGATAAGAGTAGAGAAGCCATCGGGTTCAGCATGATCCATGATCAGATGATGGATCTAGATTTTGCACAACAGATATTGTTTCTACATCTGAAATGGTTTCGAAGTGTGTACTTTAAAAGAGTTATTTGCAAAAAATGTTGCACTTGTATATGGACTGCTTTCTATTTGGTCATCAACCATCAATGTTTTTAGTACATTCACACTGAAATGACTTGTATTTGAAATTACAGCTGGTTACCTCTCTTCAGTGATGGGATGGATATCTTCCTCTTCTCTTTCTTCATAAGAAATCCTTGCAAGGCATATATCCCTAGAGACCTCATTACATAGTTCTTTGAAATCCTTAAAGATTTGGGATTCTGCTTCTCTTTTAGCAAGGCCAAAGTATATTCTTTCAAATTTTCTTAATTACAGTAAATGACTTCCATGATGGGTCCATGACTTCCCAATATTCCATTGTTGTTGTTGTTTTACCCTGAAGGTGACTGATTGTCCAACAACAAAGTGAACATGAAAGCCATCCCAGCAGTCTTCATTCACATGACAAGCCAATCCATTACTAATTTTATTGTAATCTGCCTTGTGAAAACATTTTCTGGTTTCATTTTGTTTTCATTTCAGTTGTCTCAGGCTAATTTGGCAAATTTAAAGGAAAAACAAAATTGTCAGGGCAGGGATTTCACTTGATATCTGAGGCTTCCAAAGGGAGAATCTTACCTCTTTGCTCTGTGATATTTAAGCATTTCAGCTGCTAATATCTGCAAAAATGGATTTTTAATGTTGCAGAGATTCTAATACCTAAAATGCAAAACTATCACAAATAACTCAGAATTACGCAAAACTACTAATATTTTGAAAAGAAGTGTACAAGTTGAATTAAGAAAAAAATTCTATCATTAATAATGCAGTTGAAGAAGGATGTCCAAAAATTTTGAATTATTGTTATGTTCAAAAGTCCAACGGTTTTGAAACAAGTTGAACCTAGGTGGTATTATTCAGCAAACTTTACTCTATTCAAGCAAAAAAGTTTAAGGAAAAAATTAAGTTTTTTAGAAACCCTCGTTTACAATTTTTTAATAAAAACAGTTCATAGTTTACTAAGAATTATGCAATAACTACTTTAAAGAAGTTGTACATGGCATTTAAGACCTAATTTTGAACAATAGACTTCATTAAGAAAATATCTCTCATCTTTGATTTGGCAGCTAGAAAGGAGCCAGATCACTAGATCTATCATACTAATGATACAACCTGTGACATAGTACCCAGGAGAAGCATCGACACAATTGGGCTTCAATGATCAATAGCACTATTCTCATAGTGAGCTATGGTTGCAAACGCTAAAATCACACTCTTTTGGCCTTATTAACTGGGAGGACCAATGGATATTTGCACTTGTGTGCCTGAGGCCTGTATTTATAGTTTTGCCCTTGGGCAGATAGATTGTGTGGCCCTTGTATGATGTTTTGTTTCATGACTTCTTGTTATTTTATGACTTCACTACACCTGTCACATTAAAACAAAATAAAAATTAAGGGATAGAGCTTCCATTATTTTTATACCTAACTGCTCAAATAACTTACATAACACAACCGCTCTTTGATAATTTAATTTTTAAATGCAATATAGTGCAATTTTTAAAAATTATCTCTATACTCGCGTAATACAAAAGAAATGTATTTTCAGTACATGCAACTGAATATTCTGAGGAAATCTTAATTAGTTTTTACAGTTTTTGAGATATTTCAGTAGCCAATTTCTAAACTACACCATGCTTATTTACAAAATCAATTAAGTAATTTTCAAGTCAGTTCATGCACATAAATGAAAAAATGAAAGACTGCAGAAACAGAAGAAAAAATGAAGATAAAAATGTATTACTGTAAAATTGCCCTATTAACTTGCATTAATTGTTGAGCAACCCCATCAATCAAAATAAAGACCATTATGTGTTATGAACACAATTGTAGAGTGGTAAGCAACTCAAATGCATGCCATCTAGTTCATCATGTTTCACTTGCACACCACTATACTTTAAACTAATGTGCCAATACTGATTGAGAGTTTTAAGGATGTTGTGTCTTGTGACTTTATTTTAGTTGCAATAGGGCCTATGGATGTTTCTTCTGAAGTTCAGAAATGTACAGATATGAAGTTTTTATCATTTTTCCAGAAAAGTTAAAAACATTTTTTTGGATTGAAAAATGAGTTTGAATCTATTTTTTTTTACTCTTGGATTGTTTGTGACAGATCTACTTTTCTTGACTCTTGGTTTGCTTAGTCAGGCCATTCTACAATTCATGTCCATAAATGGGGGTCAAAGAATTACTAAATGTACAAAAAAATATGGTAGAAAGTCTGTTCCTGCAGTCCTAGTTTGAAATGGTAAAGTAGACCCTACCAGAATGTGAGCCTCCTTGCTCCATTTCACCATCGCTGTCTGTGCCGGAACATGCAAACAAAATCATAAAAAGAATGCCAAGACTACAAAGAACGAAGAAGCTATTAAAAACCATTAATAGATATAAAAATTAAACTTTATTTACACAAGCAAAAATAGGTAGAATTTACCCACTCATTGATCACATTAAAAAAAATAATTTTTTTTAAAATCGCAAATTATAGTTTGTTGCAGAACATAAAATAACAAGCAAATGAGGAAATCGATTAATAGGCTTATGACAAAACAAAAACATAAATAAATTTACAAAAAACTATTTTGAATTTTATTTTCATACAATATCCAATTAATTTTGAAATTTAAGATTTGTTACATCAGTATCACCTACACCCAAACGAAAGCACAAAAATGGCTATTTCAGTTTTAATTACAATTACTATTTACAATAGCAAATACCAACTACCTTAAGAAGTAAATGAAATTTCTGTGAAATAATAATATGACTGATAAGACACTTGCAATTTAGCCAATGCAGTTATAATAATGTGCAAGCATGCAAAGTTCTTATGCAAGACAAACTTATTAAGAATAGTACAAACCAGATGAAGCATACTCTCCTGGATGCACCCAGCTGCCTGTAGCCAACAAAATAAGTCTAACAGAATGAACGTGGCATATCCAATCAACCATCTAAGATTTCACCAAATCTACTTCCTCACCATTTGATAATTACTATTTATAACTAATTCGGAGTTACTTTTATTTATTATATATATATATATATATATATATATATATATATATATATATATATATATATATATATATATATATATGCCTTCCTTCTATATATATATATATATATATATATATATATATATATATATATATATATATATATATATATATATATATATATATATGCCTTCCTTTTACATATATATATATATATATATATATATATATATATATATATATATATATATATATATATATATATATATATATATATGTAGAAGGAAGGCACCATACACAAAAGAAATAGCTGATATTTTTCCAATTCCAATCAAAATTGCAGGTTCTAAAATACAGTGGAATCTCAAAATCTCAAAACTGAAAGAATTAAAATAAAAAAGAAAGTAACCAATCCAATTTCAAAATTTAACATTTACTTCAAATTAAAAAGTCATTTCAAAGACATTTTTCACTTCAAAATTGACTTAACATGAACTTTATTGCTTTAAAAAATCATTGCTGAATCAAAACTCTATGTCAAAGTATATTCAAAATTATTTTTCAATTATTTTCATATTAACGTTGATGTGACTTATTAGTCAATTTTTTTTATCTTTTCAGTGGCTTTGATAGAAAAAGAAATATATTGTTCCTTCCTTGGAATGTCTCTTCCCTGAGAAGAACATATAGACTGTATTGTAAATTTTGCAAATTTAAAGATGGTAATGAAAAAAGCAGGTGAGCCATGTGATGTATGTCATTTATCTCTATGCAAAAGGAGAAAAGATGTGACAGTTTTTAAGAAAATTTTATTTTTGTATTTTTCAAAAATTGAAACAATTTAATTCACAATTACGTGAAATCTAAGAATAATTTGAAAAACACTGAAGTAGTAAAACTTCATTTATAAATTTTTCAGGAGCCTGATGGGGAAAAAATGTATAAGTGAGAAAAATATATAACTGAAAATTATGAAAATCTAGGAGCAAAATAAAAACTCAATATTTTGATGATACTGATGCTCTAGAAAATAATGCATATAATATTCCCAATACACATTTTTCATAACAATACATACATCAAGAAAGAAAGTTCTCACTTTTGAAAGGAGTCTAATCTAAGGCCTTTTGCCTTATGTCTCTGGTTTAGAATTAATCCCCCCCCATAACCTGGCCCCATAATTGTCCGGAATACTTGATTCCCACTTATTTTGTATAAATAGGCCAAATGTTTACTGAGCAATGTCAATAAACATTATCTAAAAGTCATACCGGGTGATACATGAACACTGTGCAAAGCCTAGCTAGGGACACTATTGGTCATTATCCTTACATCCTGAGGTTTTGCAGTTTCCATGGTTCCTATCAGATTCCAATGGAAGGCTGATAGGCCTAGAGTATCAAAAAACTAGACAACATGAAAACCAAAGGGCTCTCTCTAGGATGACATAATTGTTCTCAGTTACCGGTCTTTTATAATGGTATATAGCAGGGGGTTTTCAAACTGTACATCACGGCTCCCAGGGCCATCGTGGCCATATGGTGATTGGTGATCATGGTGATTTATTAAAAATGATCTTTAGATACTTTCCAGAAGAGGTTGTTCACCATAATTGGATCAAAGATCCCTTCAATACAGAAATCCCATCAACATTAAACACTGAAGAACAAGAGCACCTCATCAATATTTCTTTTGACTCCAGATTAAAATCAAAGTTCCATTCATCACCACTCTGAGTTCTGGAGCTTGGTGAAAAAGGAGTATCCACAAATAGGTAACATTGCCCTATGGAGTTTTGATTCCTTTTGCAACATTCTACTTATACGAGGTAGGATTTTCAGCACTGGCAGTAATGAAAACCAAACACAGATTGAAATTGAACGTTGAAAAAGAATTGCGAGCCGCAGTTTCATATAAGGAACCCAGATTTGAACAACTGTTGATGAAGAAGCAAGCTCAATCTTCCCATTAAGTTTTAGAAGAATTTTATCCCAAACTTAAAGTTGAATAAAATGTGTCTTATTTTAATATCTAAGTAGAATGGATAAATATAATAGACTGTTATATCATTTACTCTTTTATGTTGAATCTTTAGTAGGCCTATATTAATCCTTACATTTGAAACTAATTGTAACTATGGGATGTTTTGTTTAAGTCAAGGGAGCCGTGGACAAAAAAAAGTTTGAAAACCCTTGGTATATAGGCAGGACTTCTTTATACACTTGTATGAGTGAAAAACGAATAAATGTAAAATGCATATCTGAAATAATTTAACATGGGAAGTATAGGAATTTAGGTAAACAACAATGGATAAATGTGAAAAATGTATAAGTGAAAAAAATTAAATGGATTTTTACTACAATTTTAAGTAATAATATTGGCAAATCATTTGAATTAAGTAAATTATTTTTAGCTTCAAAAAGGAAGGTGCGTGAGAAGTTTAACTTTTGTAAACATTGAAAATTTAGAGATTTTAATTAAATCGAAAATTTTACCATATTCATAAGCACACTTCAATCTATACCAAAGCTCTTGAAGACGAACTAACTGTAAGTGGTGCACACAAATGGTTCTTTTACATTGACAGTTTTGTCAGAGCTCTGATATTTTTTGTGGTTGTTGTTGTTGTGTGATATTTGTTGTTAGCTTGTAATTGCCTGGGAGAGGACTGCAGTAGTTTGCAATAGATACATGGGGTTACTAGCAGAAATGATGAAATTGAAAATAGTTTCCAGTGTATTGCCACGAAAGCCCATAAATGATGTGTGTCAAATACTCTTACATTTCAATTTCCAGGGGAAAGAACAAAGCACAAGGTTCAATAGTTCTTCCAAAAACAGGATAAATTCAAGTTATCAAAACTGTTCTTTCATAGCATTCAATTTAAAGAGATATATTAATGTATAGGAAAGGTAAAGGGGAGGTGAATCATGAATCCTTGTGTATGACTTTAGCAGTCAACTGTACAGGGATTCAATGTCTTTTGTTTAGGAGGGAATGTTTTTGTTGTGTGTATCAGAGCAAGAGGATTTAGGACACTCGGGCATGAGAAGTCATGGATGAATCATACATGTTAGCACAGTTGAGAGGTTCAGTTATGAATTGTATAAGTTCATTTTAATGTGAAATATAGTGTTTAAAATTGTTAGAATGACTGAGTAATTAAAAGAAGTACTTTCATAGTAATTAATTTAATTTAACAGAGAAAAGTAAAAGGAGAAACAATTGAAAAGATTCACGGATCACCAAGATAGTATGAGCATCAGTCAAAAGGGCTGATCTCTAAAGTAAGACGAACATTTCACTTTGCCTTTTAAAGAATTACAAGAGATTGTTGAAGAGAATAAAATATATTAATAACCGAAATAGTCATAAGATCAGTAATAATATATATGTTGGACTTGGTAAAATCTAAGGAATCAAAGAAATTTGTCATTTTCTTACAGTATTATTGTACATCTTATTATACATGTTGTGTAGTTTTTGTTTTCCAAGGGATTTGAATATGATGTACCTGTATGTGGAGATGGAGCAGTGAACGATAAGAAGTTGTGAATCAAAAAAAAAAAAGTGAATTCTTTCAATTAATCCTGTTCCTCCATATACTTTCGTAATTAATTGAAGTTGGTAATAGTTTACATAAGTGTATTTTGGCATGGAGTGGATCACACCCATGGTTAAATAAAATTTCTGAATCCACTCTCAATTTGAAAATAGTTTATTTAGTGGAAAAATTAAAACATGAGAATATTTATATTAGTCACCATGTTAGTGTAGTGGCTTTGCAAAGTACAAGGATTTTTTTAAATTAAAAGTAAAATAAAATAGCCATGGAGAAGGAACCACTTCAGAAGGGATATTAACATTTGTGAAAGAGGAATACAAGCTATCAAGGTTCCACTATATTTCGTAGAATACAAAATCAACTAAAGTGTTGATTTGGACTTTTATATAGATTCTGTTACAAATATCCTTTGGACAATAAATCAATTTCAACAATAATACCTTCAGTACCTTTCAAGAAATAATAAATATCTATCTCATTTGTTTAGTATGGCAATAATAAGCTGCATTAGTATGTGCAAGAGTAATCAGTAGACATCGGATGTTTAAGGAAATGCCTATTTTATTCTAGCAAACTTATTTTAAGGCCGATAATAGATGTGCACGAATCATGACAAATGAATATGACGAAGTTTCATAATGCCTATTTTTTATTATTTTAGCATAAATACCTATTTTTTGCATAAAAAACATTTTTAGAACTATTTTGCTTTTTATTTATTATATTTATATACAATGCTAAAATATCGGAAAATCGGCGATGATCCTACGTGACCATTTATTATGAAACCTTCAATTCACGTCTCGGTATTTCAAATTATGAGAGAATTCCTTAAAGTATACCAACTGATTTTTCTTTGTTTCTCTATTTTATAAGAACCAGCCATGTTCTGAGATCACCGTCGATTGGCAATACACTGAGGGCACCGAAATTTTAAGTGGAAATAAATGTAAATTCCCAGAAGGTTTCAGTGTTACTAGTATTGAACTTCTAAAATATATGCCAGTCACATCATTAGATGTTGAGAGATCCTTCCCTGCATTCAAACCGATTTAGTCTCTTAATCGTCGCAAATCTGAAACCGTGATCCTTGAAAAGTTAATGGTAATATGCAAATATTACTGGTTAATGCAAACTATTAGGAATAAAATGTAGAAGAGTTTTAAATATGTAAATCTAGTTTTACATTAAAATGTACTAGCTTGCTTTGTGCATTTAAGTTTACAAAATAATACAGACAAAAATTACAAAAAAAATTTTATTTTATTGTGTATGTAACTTATGACAATGCCTTTTTTCTCCTTATTCTTGAATTTTTCAATGCCTCTTTAAGCGCCTAAAAGACGATTTTTTTTGTGCCTAAACATCCGATGTCTAGTAATCAGCATATGGCAAAATACATGAACATTTATATCTCATCTTACCTTTTACTGAAGTTTTACTGCATCTCAAATCCAATAAATTTGTAGAAAATTTGAGTCCCAAACAGTACTATGAATGACATAATTACCCATTCGTTTTCATTTCTCCTCACTGTTATAATTACTCAAAACTACATACTTATTGAATACTAAATTCTAGGAATGAATAGAAGGTTGTTTAAATATGCTGAATTTTGACAACCCCATGTTGAATACTGTTATGTTATTCACAGGATGTTGGCCAGGTAAATAAAACTATGCAGCATCAGATGCTCAAGGATGATAATGTTTAGTTTAATATAAAAACCAATTATACCAAAAACAATTTACATAAAATGTATGTGTAGTAGGAGAGTTCCTATATGGCACAGTACTGTATGAGGAAACCTCTTTAGTAGTGTAGTAAATCCTAATGATGGAATAATACACTTCAAAACATTGGCAAACTAGGATTTTTATTTACCTTGCCAATTTATCAGAAAGTTGTTAATAAAGAAATTTCTCCACGTCAAAATAATTATACATCTTATCTCATAATAATTAAAATTCATACCAAAGTATTAAGGTAAACACTTTACCTGTTATATCAGCACCTTCATCCATTTCTCCCAGAGCTTCAGCATCTTGAAAACTCAGCTCTTGGTATAAAGTATTGCCACTTCGCTGTTCCCTGAAATAAACAATTGAATAAAAATAAATTGTCTTACTGCTTCGTCTGTCTGTTTCAATTCTTTCTTGAAACATAAGAAATCCTCACAGATTTTACAGAACACAAGATCAGTTCTGGAAGTAAGGAAACAAGTCTTAACAGTCCGCCACTCACACGGGCATTTGTAACATGAGTACTTGCACTTTGGACTCCATCCAATGCACCCATTTTGAAGCTTTCTTTCTTTAATAATATCATTAATACACTTTTCTTATTTATCTGTGCTTATATCATAATTGAATAAACCATGGGCAGAAATGTAAATTATTACAAGCCAAATTTTAAGCTTTTATCATATTTCCGTCACTCACGCGGCCCTGCATAGCACGAGTACTTGCACGTTGGACTTAGTTCAACGCCTGCATTATTTAGTTTTCTACTTATAATATTTACGTGTTTGCGCAGTAACTAAGAGAAACGTACAAACACAACATTTGAAATATTAAATTCATAAATACATACATAAATTCATTTCTGTAATATTAAATATTAATTCATATTACAGAAAAAAATATCATTTTTATCCAGTATGCAACAACATCGTTCCATATGCCAGTCTTCACATGTTGGATTCTGTCAAAGAGGCACAATGATTTTACTTCTGGGCATGGCGACATAGGGTGTGACAAGAAGTTTATCGATATCCTTCTCAGATAGAGATAGAGGAATAGGAGCATTATTTTTATTCACGGAAGGCTCACATTCCTTTCTTATTTAAAAAAGAAACATCTGTTTGATCCTATCCACCAGTGTAAGTGACGAAGTGCTAAGGGCATGTACCCCTCGATAGGAAAACCAGTAGTATGGGAAGGACACTTTCAGCTTCATAATGCAAGAAAGATCATTTGTCTCCAAACAATCAGAGCGAGCAAGGTCCCCAGTGTATATCTATCTTTTGTCACTATATTATGCCAACAATGGAGAAAATTTTAAAGTAGCTCTTTGAAGTGAAGTTTCTTGTGAAACTGATGAATTCAGCTGCCCACACATTTGATAAGATCAAGACAGCATATGGTAATGATTTTCTAGGGAGAACGTGGATCATCAAATGGCATGAAGTCTTTACAGACAGCCAAAAAGACTTCCAAGACAAGGAAAGATCCAGGTGTTTGTTGACAACAGTTGTAGGCATCAATGGTATATGGGCTTTTATGAGAACACTGATCGACTTTTAAGTGTCCTTATAACTGCACTACGTCAAAACACTGTCGTATAAATCATTCACTGCCAGGGAATGTTTTATTTGAAAAGGCATAATTAGGCTTCCTCAGCCACTGTACAGCTCCAATCTCTCTTCATTTGACTTTTCCTGTTTCTGAGGAAACGTAGCACAATGCAAGAACATTGATATGAAAACACAGAAAATGCCCATAGGACTGTAATGATGATGCTCAATGATAATCAAGAACAAAACTATTGACACACCTTCAAATAATAACAATCACTCAGATCACCATGTTGATGCCCAAGATTCTTATTTTAAAGAATAAAGACAGTATTGAAAAATTTTGTCCAGTAAAGGGAATATTCTGTGCTCTGTCTTCTTATTTTCAGGACCAAACTAGGAAGAATAAGCATTCCATTGAATAAGGCATTGCAATAGGTCACCTAGTATTTCAGCAAGTGCACAATGGCTATAAATAAGATTGTTAATATTTGAACAATATCCAGGTGAAACTAGAAACGTCTACATTTGAATTGTAAATGATTTTTGGGAGGAATACATCTATACTATAACTGTCCAGAAGCACAAAGAACTGTCTCAGCAAGCATTCAGAATTTTCCTTCCAAAAGGGCTGAATTACAATGAAGTGGAGCTGTCTTGACTGTAGGAGAGATTTGACCAACACCCACTTTCTGACACATATGATTAACATGGGTGGAGAACTGACATGAAACTCAAATTCCTATGCTGATGACACTCAAATTTATGACAATTCACTTACCTCCAATTTACAAATGGAATGATACAGAAAATGGATAATGAGGTTGAACAGTACAAAATGTGTAGTTCTACATATGGGGGAAAATAATCCTCACACCCATACTCCAATAAGTTATTGGATATACCATTTTGTCACCAGTTTTATTCCTGAGAGAGACTTAGGAATTTCTACCACCGACAACCTTAAATAGAACAGCCACTGCTCAGATATTGCTAAATGAGTAAATCTCTCTGCTTCAAAATTAAGAAAGACTTCCAAGAACATGAAACTGGAATTATTTGCAAATATCTACAAAATACATATCTGACCAGCATTTCAAAATGGGTCTTTGACCTTGTCTCCTTATTTCACAAAGACAAGGTTTTGCTAGAGAACTTGCAATGTGGATCACTGAAAATACCCTCTGGATTATATAATTTGAGTGACGAGGAAGGACTGGGGCTTCTTCAATACCTACTTTGCTTCACATATGAATTATCATTGACCTTCTTGAAACATGCACAATTTTACACAATTACTACATAATATCTGACTTGCACAATATTTTCATCTCCAACTCTAATCAATACACTTAAGGTGATTGTTTAAAGCAGAGTAAAGAAGAATCCCATAGAAAGCTCCCTGGAATGCCTTCCAAACTCTATTGTGGAATACGATAATGTTTTCTCCTATAAAAGGCAGTTGAAAACTCACTTTGGAGTACAACCTTGATACCACTTCAGAGTCGGTACTGAATACCACAGTAAAGATACTGAAGTAGACCAAGTTGTTCCAGGTTTCTAATTCCCAAAAATTGTGCCAGCTTTATCATCTGTTCAGCTGAGAATACTGCTACAAGGATGCAAACATCTCTAATGTGGACAGATTAGCTTTTTTCTCAAATTTCAATGGAATACTGCTTGAAGAAGATCCTCGCCTAAATTAATGTCTCTTGAGACTTCATTACTTATAGTTACAAACACGTATTACATTTTTTTTGTACTGTGAACTATTGTGTGTGTGTTTTGTATTTATACTTATATTCATGTACCATTTTTAATTCCTTTTGTATTTTCTTGTATGATATATTTTTGTATTAAGCTTTGAATGTTTGTGTGTTATTATTTATTCAATTCATTACAATTACCTTTGTGCAACCTAATACTGCATGAATGTTATCAGTTGTAAACTGTCTCATTGCAAATAAAATAATAATAAATTTCTCAAAATTGCTTGTATTATCAAGTAATTCATGTTATTCTCCTTAAAATATGCAATGCAATGCATTAAGTAATTTCAGAAGTTTAAATGAAAATTCCATTGAATTCAGGGTATTGTACTCTATTTTTACAAAAAATTAACTGAAAAAAAAAAAAAAACAGCAACAAAAAGTTAGGTTGATATTTGAACCCGAGAGCTGCATGAGACAATTGTTTTTCTGCCAACTAAGCTATGTAGGGAAGTTGCTTCAGACTGTCATTTAATGTGTTTTTATACATTCACAATGACCCTGTGATACTCCACATTTGAACTCAAAATTTTGTGAAAACTAAAAAAGAAGAATTCATTAAATTATTTAAGGTAGCTGCTGACCTGAGGAAATAACATCAACTGTATTGTTTCTTTTTTGTTTTCTCTTGTATTGAATACCATTTCTACATGCTGTTAAAAATCTAATAATTTTTTTGAAATTTTTTTCTCAATTTGTTTACAATTAATTAGTGAAACTGCAGGTTTTTACTTCAGACATCCTATTTCCACAATTAGTTCATATATTTTGATAATTATTTTTGTAAATTATTCACAAACTTATGTTCTAGAGAATGAACTAGAATGGTAAAGGTACTGTAAAAACTAAAGAGTCGGGAAACAATTATTTCAGAAAAAATTCTTGTATATTCTGGACATTTCAGTTCGTTTAACTGAAACTTAGTGATACATTAAATATTCTAAGTCATTCTCTAGAGCAAATCATGGAATGCAAGCTGCAAGTGAATTATATCATTATCTTTTACGATTCATGGTTTTTGATTAATGATGTTTGAGATGCATGAAAGTGTTCAAAATTTCCAATGCAGAAAAAATACATCTGAAGTTCACTCGCTAAGGGCTTGATAGTTGAACATGGTGGCACTTGTGCACTCGTTTCGAAAAAATTTGCTCAAAACTTTGAAATATTCATAGAAAGAAATGGTTTAAAGCATTTAAAAGAATAAAACAGAGTACATATGACTCAATAAAAATAAAAAAAAGATGAAATTTCACGATTTTTCAACAATTCAAGGTAGAATTGTTGAAGATCTTGATTGACCTTGAAGATCTCATATTGAGGAATATTTTGCATTAACAGAAAAATCTTTAGTTTCAATATTAAATTTGTAGGACCTGTAGGAAACTAGCTACAACAGCTCATACTTTCTCATGTTATTAGAAATGGCTACGTAATACTGCAATATTGCATTTTCTGTGCTACTAACACCTCAGCTATTATTTGAAAACAACCAATTCAACCAAGAAACAAGCAAGGCACTGTTGATAGCACAGCATTGTCAAAACTCTGTACATTCGCTTGGCTAATAATATCAATATAGTAATTCAAATATTTGACATAATTTGACATAAAAATAATTACATATACAATAAATACATTGACATAAAAATAATTATGAAAATTGCAGCTGCTCACTCACGAGTTGCCTTTCCTTTGAAATTTTCACATATACTGTACATCATAAACACATTTGTAGTCAAGTAATCACAATGACCTACTGTTCATTTTAATAGAGATTGATATTATTTGAAAATGTTGTAGCCGTCAAAATGACGGAGTCAGTCAGTCACTCTAGTGTTAAGTTAAATTATTACCACCTTTTTATACATTGATACCACCTCAAATGAAGCGCAGGAAAAAACGAGATCAAACCATTCTAAATTATCTCAAATTTTTAATTGAAAAAGTTCCACAACCTACTTGTACAATCTGCAATAGAATTCTATCAATAGAGCACATCCTTCTGGAATGCCCTGTACACATCGAAGACAGAAAAAAGTGCCTGGGAAATGAAAATTTCAATGCAATCTTATCTTCACCAAGTTTCCAAGAAAAAGTGTAACAATTTTGTAAAACTATAGATATTTTCTCAGAATTGTAATTGTATTACTGTACTAGTTGCTCATGACCTATGTAGTTAAGCTTCTGTTCATGTTTTAGATAATGTTGCTTATTTTGTATTACTGAAGATGGTAAATGTTCCCCGAAATTAGTTTGGTGAAATACGTGTATTGGTGAATAATGTTTCAAATACACTACTTGTCTTTTATTCATGGTGGTCTGATTACCTCTATTACACTATAATATGAATTACTACAAGATCTCAGCTGAAATCACAAAGATATTACATAAATAATGTATATTCTTACATGCTCATTACATACTTTTTTGTTTTGCTTCTGCCAATTGGTGAGACAATTGTGGTATTAGCAATCTCTTCTACATCTTCCAATTCAGGAGTAGATTCTTTTGTATCAGGGCTGAGACCATCAACCCAGCCACCTCCTAGACACAGAAAATTTTAAATAATCAATACAGTAAGAACAATGAAAATCACTGAACTCAGTAGTAACATGCTTAAGCATTTAATAATCATGCAATACTTGATTATTATACCCTATCCAAGTAACTCGCATTCAGCAAACAAATTAATATATCCTAATTCATTATTTTTCTCATTTTTCATTATTAATTGCGATCACCCTATGACCATTCACACAGTGGAAGTCCTAGGCAAACCAGTATGGATCAGTGGCCCAGGAAAGTGAAGGACATAAAGACACAAGCCCTGGCCTACACCAGAATTGAGAATTGTACTCTTCACTCATAGGAAGTGAGAGAATAAGACATAAATTACAGCTGGGAATAATTAATTAATTAAATCATTGGTGAGATAGATACCTTCTAATATATAATTAAATAAAAGGTGTTGTCGGGTATCAATACTACATATTTCAACACTAAAGACTCAATCCCACCTACCTCCTAATGCAGGGTCCATGCTCTCACTTGCAATAACTGCAATGCCATATACATAGGGCAAAAAGAGCATATATTCACACAGAGAATCAAAGAACATGAACAAGCATGGAAAAACAACACTACCACAGTCTAACACTTCGCTGATCACTTATTTCTAAACAATCACAAATTCGACAAAAACATTAATTTCCGTATTCTAGAAATTGAAAATAGGTACTGGCTCAGAATAAAATTAGAATTCCTTCATATACATAACAATCTGAAAAACCAGATTGTGACTTGTCTTAACCAACCCATCCCTAAACTCTTGTCACGTCTGCTAAAATTAGCCTAATGTGTACACCCCTAACTCAACCTGTCTTCGCCCACCTCACACCTGCACCAGCAGCCACGTCTCTCGACCCTTTGACCGTGCCCCCAGACCCCGCCACCACACACATCCAATCACCGCCCTGCCCTCTTAAGCGAGCCGCACACAAAAAATTGCAGAACTTCGTTTTCCACCCAGTTGCTGCAAAGTACGAATGACCAAGTTTGCTTATACATCTGGTTACTACATATTGTACATAACAATTTGTAAATAATTTATATTTTTATACTTGATGTATTCTTGTATTTTTTCACATAGCTCTGATGGTGATCGCTATGAGATCAAAAAGATCTTAAACTAAAAATATAGCATTGATATCAGACAACACCTTTTATCTACTTATAGGGCTGGGAAGTTTTTAGTTCTCAAACACACATGCAAATATTCCATAAAAATGATGAAATATGCACAGAACATTGAAATGTGCAGTGTTTGGCAACAAAAACATACATTTTGCATCGACATTCACATCTTTTAGCCACCTAGTAAAAGAGGGTATGTGCAAATTAAAAATAGATTCTCTACTTCTGCACATTTTATTTTGTATTGAGAACACAGAATATCTTACAAATTTTGTCAAGATTTTCTGTTCATAGGAAACGTCTTCTATCAGCCAGTATAGTCTTGTATTTCAAAAAAGTTTGTTGGCTAACACACAATGTGATAAGCACATATTTGTATTTTGAAACTTGTGCTACATTCTCTGAAAGGCAAGTACTCAGGGAATGTAATTCCTCAATTAAGAATCGTCTTCCCATTTATCATTTAGCATTTCTGCATTAACTTGATAGCCCCACATGCTTTTCTTGGCTGGTTTTGTCCGTCAGTTATTTAAAGGTTTTTATACATGTCTACTTAAATCATCAAGAAACTTATGCATTGAATTAATTAATAATATTTACCTAAATATAAATGTTTTCTTTAGGCAGAGAACTGACAAAACATGCTTTACGAGCTAAAACATTTTCTAAGATTCAATAGTTTGTCATGAATCATATTTTATGTTTCTGGAAGGAATGATCAACAAAAAACACACTATTTCGCTCTTTAGATCTTATATATTACAAGCACACATTTTCAGATGGAAAAAACAATATACACCGGTGTACTCTTGTAATATTAGCAATAAACAATTGCTTTACCATTTTCACCTCAAAAACAAAGATTTGAAATGGGTGCGCTAGATTGCCCTCTACTTTTTAATTATATAACATATAAAACATCGACATTTAATTTGAGAACGACAGAAATCTTTGTTATTAAATTATATAAACAATCGTATACTGCAAACAATGTGATAAACCGCTGCTGTAAATTGATGAATTATCTAGTCAGAGACAAGAGCGATATTTGTGATGCAAATTTTTTATCCATTGCTAAAGCCGAGTTGTTAACTTCCGAATAACGTTATTTTATTTTAAGTATATTATACTTATATTTTATATTTTGTCAAAACGTGCTTTATCTGTTGATAGATTTTGTACAATCAAGGACAAATTGTCCGTTAAATAAATAAATAAATAAAATCGTCACGGCAAGTACGTCATCAGAATACAAATAATAATAATAATAATAATAATAATAATAATAATAATAATAATAATAATAATAATAATAACAATAACAATAAAAACAATAACAATAACAATAAAAACAACAATAACAATAAAAACAATAACAATAACAACAACTCTACTTAGGGAGTACATGACCTTGACATAGGTGGTGCATATATGGGCATGGGTACATACGTTGGGCAAATACATTCTCGCCTTATTGAGAACAGCTACTTAATATTAAAATATTGCACTTTCTGTGCTACTAACACCTCGGCTATTACTTGAAAATGTTCCATTCAACCAACAAGTGAGAAACGCACTGTTGCCAGCACAGCATTGTCAAAACTATATGCATTAGCTGGGCAAATATCATTCTTGGCAAAATCGGTTATTTCCATCTGTGTCCAGATTTCAACTTCATTATCGGTTAATCATATTACATCATACACAGTTGATAAATAACTAATACTAATAAACTATTTAAATTACTGATATTCTACAATTTGTAATATTAAGTTAATTTATCATCGCCTTTTTATGTTTTTTATTCTGTACTTCCTAAAACAAAGTGCAATAAAATAAAACTTTAAGGTAGTATGTTCATTAGATTGATTATGGTGAAGTTCCCTCAAAATATAATTAAAATGAAAGTAAAATCTCTGTTCTTTGAGACAATTCGAAACAATTTGGCCCTTACTGACCTAATTTTTTTAATAAAAGAAGTGTAAAAATTATTACAGGCTCTTAAAAAAATTATTTTACCTGTGTAGCTTTCTTTAAGTTATTGAAGAAATTAGACAGTTAATGTACCTGTTCTTTTATTCAAAATGCAGTAATTTTTTTAGGAATCAGATGATATTATATGTGACATACCTCACTGGGCATTCTGAGGAGTCATTTATAAAAAAAAAAAAACTTCTGAGAAATTCATCGTAAATGAAAGTACTGGCTCTTGATCTAGGAGTTACACTGTACAAATCATGATATTGCTAGGAACTGTTTTTCTTAGGGCACAAGAGAAAACCGCAACAAAATATATGGTTTATCAAATAGGTTTTGAATCATTTCTTGAGGGTTTATTTGAAAACACAAGCTCGACTAAATAACAGCTGTATTTTATCGGTGCCACCATCTCAACATTCAACAACAAGCTTCTCAAATATTGATTGCAGCAATGTTGCACAAATTTCAATGAAGCTTTGCGGATTGCTTGAAAGAAAAAGTAATACATCAATACATTGAGAATACAAATTGTAGAAAAGTGAAAGTGCGAGAAAGTAAAAATATTATTAATAATGGCATTTTCAATAGTAAATTATAATTAAAATTAAATTAATTATTTTTCATATCATTCATTCAATTTTTCCCGTGGCCAGTAGTTGGCGTGACACCTAAATATATTTCATGAATTTTAAACAGAAATTAAAGAAAACCTCCTCGTTTTTTTCAAAACATTATGCATAACTTTTTAAAAGAGCTAATTTTGTACAACAGGCTTTGCCTGAGGCAAAAATCTCTATCTCCAATTTTGTAGTTTTCAAATATATTTTTTTCAATTTTTGAAAAACTGAGCGATACTCGAAAATGGGACTAACACCATATTTTGTACCATCCCTTTTACATAAGTGGAGAAAATTTAACCCTTTATAGGATTGTGGTTCTCTCCGAAACCACATGCAATACGCTTGTTTTTGCTTAGCTATGTCTAGCAATTTTCAACTTTATTGCTAACTTCGTATTGTAGATTGCTTGAATGCAATTCAATTCTTGCAGATAGTGTGATCATAGTAATTCTTTGAAATTTAGCTGCTGAGTCATTTATGGGGTAGTCGTTGCAACCACAATGCATACTGGCACTGATGCTGAGTGTTTGTTTGAGCAGATTTTTCGGGTTTCAAGTTTCCGCAGATTTTCGAGAACAGAGGTTTGTAACCTATTTATTATTGTTTATTGTGATGTTTTTTAGTATTACGATATATTTGATCATAAAAGTCTCCATTTGTACTTCAATGAGGTTAATTTATATTTACAAGGAACGAATAAGTACACAATCGCAAATATTTTTTGTTCTTTGAAAATATGAATTTTAAGAAAGTTTTAAATCAATTAAATTTGTTATCTAATAATACAAGATTATGGCTAAATAGATTTAGTTTTGCTAATATTTGTGGCTAACATAATATTTGAATAATTTACCTTCTTATATTTGCTCAGTTTTTATGTAATATTAGCGTAGTCTATTCTAACACCCATATTTATTACTAGGGAACGGAATTTATTGTAATAAAAAAAGCAAAATATGTACATACATATGTGCTTATTTTTTCCCAAACATGTAAGAAACAATAGAAAATAAGTAAAAAAGAAATTCATTTTTCTGTTCAAAATTGTTCTCTACGAACCTTTTCCGAGCATAGACGTCGCTGATCAGTTCTTAACGGGTTAGTGTGCAATTGATTCGGGTTGGTTGAAAGTAAGTTCCACCTCTACAGAAGAAATTGCACACTAGACTTCACCACTAAGAATATTATTTGAAATATAAAGTACACTCATTGTGTATTACAATGTTTACGAGGAGCAGGTGTTCAAGTGAATATACGTGTAGCCAGTGATGGATCCCGGGGAAGGGGGGTTAAAGGCAATATACCCTCCCCCAAAATCGAAGAACGCGGTAAGATGATTTTGTCTAAAAAAAAAAAAATGTGCTGTTTGAAGCATTAGCAAGAACGTGGTTGAAATTACTTTTGTTCATAAAAATCTGCTCATCCTTTACTCCAAGTAGGCAGAAAGCAGGGGGGGGGTGACAATTCATTGAAAAGAATTGGTGGTCATAGAAGCGCAGCTGCATTACATTTGAAAGAATGATGATTCTTTACCATAAATTGTAAACGTGCAACTGAAATGTTTCGTTTCGACATATAAATGTAACGAAATATGTAGTAATAGGTAAAATATGTAAAATAAAAATAATTCTAATTCGTTTAGAATATCTTGTGAAGTCTAAAAAGCATTATTAAATGTAGGTATCTAGTTTCTATAAAAACATGTAATTACATGGAAATTCGTTCCCTATTTATTACTAGTGGTGTCTTTTCTTATCGAATGGCTAAAATCTGAACTTTCCACATTTTGAAACCGATGACTTAACAGTAATTTAACAATTTCTCGGGGAATATTGACGAGAATGTTGATGCAGTGTTAGATTCAGGATATGGAGGACATTCCAATGCAAAGGGCGCAGCGCCAATAACGCAACTAATGAAATCAAGCAGCCCATGTTTCCTTCACCATTATTGATTTCCTTAACTAATGATTGCATTATTTTATTTTATTGTATATAACTGTATTTCATAATTATTTTCACTATTTATGTATTCGTAGTATATTTTTTCAATTTTCTTGTACTTGTATTTGATGTCTATTCCTATTTCTTTCTCTTCTACTTTGTAAAGAACATGCACAGGTTTGTTTATGGTTGGATATAAGTTTTTTATTCAGAAATTATACGAGTTGATCCAGTACGCAATTACAATCATTTTCTTATTTACCTCATTCAAATCTTATTTTCTTTTCTTCTTTTTTGCCCCAAAAAATTGGAGATTTCAATGAAAATGAGACTTGCACCATTTTCTTAAACGTCCTTTGCACTATTCAACCACAAAATTTAATCAACAAATTGGAGACTTTTTTCTATTTTGAAAATGCCAAAGCGACTTCATGTGAAGTACCCTCAAAGATAAAATATTGGTTTCAAATTTCAAGGAGCGCATCAGCCACAATGATTGGGGTACATAAATTTCAGTGAAAATTGGCTGTACACTTATGTGTACACGTTCATACGTACGTCCGTCCGCAACACTAGCACAAAGAGTACAGCCGATTTTCTCTGAAGTAGATATTCCCAGATGCGGCCGGCCAGCCGGGTCGGGCAGAATTGGTTTTCGGCATCAAGGTCCCATAAAACATGGATTCTGGCTACACCAAACGTTAGAGGATTTTTCACTTTTAATTTAGCAACTGGATTTACTTGCACTTTTTCGCAGGCAGACGGACGGTTTTGCCGTCAATCGATTTTTCGGTACGAAGGAAGCACAAAACATGGGTTCTGGCTACATCATGTGTTGGAAGAAGGTTTTTTTTCTATATTTAGCAACTGGATTTGTCCACTTTTTCATGACCAGGGCCCGAAAAAAGTTTTAGGTGTTGAAAATTCGCCGTTTTCCAGTGCATGATCACAATACTTTATCTTCTCATGTTAGTAAGTACAAGAAAGTAAAAAATGTCAGAAAACAAATATTGTTTTAATATTAAACATTGGCTTGAAGTGTGGTGATATCGTACCAAGACAAACTGAGCTGTGCTTGTCAATTTGCTTTTTCAGGTACCCTTGTCCGAACGTTTTATTTCCCATGCTAATGCACAAAAACTACTGTTTATTTGTAATAGCACCGACCTTCATAACCCTGAGTCAAGGAAGGAGAGACATGACGAGCAATCTTTCCACAGTTCTTGTAATGCTTGCTTTGGGTTCAGTGGTCCTAAACGTTTACTGTGTTCAGTTCGACAAGTTTCAGGTATTGTGTTAATCAAGTGTTTATGATGTCAGGCAGCAAATGGAAAACATTAGCTCTTGATGAGAAAATTAGATTAACTGAAGAATACGAACAAATGTAGTTACATGCAACATGTAGTTTTTAGGTGATAAACTCCTTGTACATCCTATTCCATCTTTGAACGATTGTTTTCTGAATTTAGTTTTTATTTCAAATCTGAATAATCCAGAAACCTGTACAAGACAGAAGAAAAGGTTATAGCTAAATGATTCCGGCTTAGCCAGGTTTTACTGTATTTGTATAAAGGGTTGGCGTACTAATGTACAGAATTAAGAGTACTAGTATTTAGCACCGTATGAAATGTCAGAGGAGATAGCTAAATCCCTTGGAAGTCATTCAATATGAGTAGTCTCTTGAAATAATCCAATTAGTTGTTACAAAAATCAGGCAAGTAAAATGACATTTGCCAATAGAGACCAGATACCAAATGAGTAAGGAAAGAGAAGAAGAAAAACAGGCAGTCACTTAACAAAGAGGTCCAAGTTCTCTCATTTTCCCATTCATACAACTTCTTCAAACAATTAATTTCATTAAAAAAGCATTCCTCTATGAGGTTTTTTCCTTACAAGATTCAAGTTTAGCAAAAGTATTTATAAAAATAGAAAAAACATTGTTCGAATTTTTTTCAACTGCCAAAACATCCTTTGTGTACTCTATTAAAAAATATTGTGCACCATATTAAGAAATAAATTATGAATTTTAAGGTAGTATGAAAAAATTATGTTGTGACAACATAGAGTATTCGTCAAAAGCAATATTATAAACATCCTAACACCAGGAAATTTTCAAACAGAAATGAAGTATAAAAGACCAGCTTCACTAATTGAATGAAGTTTTGTAGTTCTATACTACTTCTGAAATCACATTATTCTATTTATTTAATGAAATTAAATGAATGAAGCCATAATTTTTTTAATGGGGCGACATTATTGAATTTATAATTTTGGAATCCCCTTCTTTAGGGAGAGGGAGGCTGAGTAACGAAGGACTAGCCAGTCAACAGTTACACCTCTGAATTGATCTCTTTTGCATGTAATCCATAGGAGGAACATACATGGGGAAGCACATGACTGGATTGATGAAGCATAGAAATCCTTTCCCAAGTATCAGAACTAAAGTCTGGATAGCAAAGACAAGGATTTAATATTAATTTTTTTCTTCATATAGACAATGCCATTGCGGCGGTGATGGTGTAACCGTTAGCATATATGACTGTTATACCCAAATTTGCAGGTTCGAAGCCGTGGATTTTTAAGGGCGAAAAAATCCTTCATACGCCTTCCTTCGGAGGGGAAGTAAAGCCAGCTGCCCCATGTTAGTAGATTTACTGCAAGAAGATCCTCAAGCCTAAATGATGCCTCTGAGCTAAATTCAAATCGCCTGTTTCATCGCCCAAGTAATACCTTCTTTCTTCCATGGTTGGTGAAAGGAGCATAGTGAAATTTGCGTGGTCAGACAAGAGCAGGCCTCATGACCCGAGTCTCACCACGTAAAATAAGGCACATTCAATTCAATTCAAATAAATTCAATGCCTACATATACTATTTGCAAAGCAGTGCACCAGTAAATAAGAACTCTTAATTTTTTTTATAGAAATCTACATTAAGTTACATTCATGATCATCACAGTTAAATTAGATATTAATTCCTACTTGTGACAGTGCCACGGTGTTCCAAAGTAACTGCATCGGTTAGCTGACCTTTCTCAGACGTTTCTTTGTTCTTTGGGGCTTCTTCTTGAGCTTCCACTTGAGTTCCCTGAGATAAACAAAAATAATAAGTTTTTCTGTGGTGGCAGCGGGGATTTGGTGGTATTCCACAATAAACTATCTGGAGTCAGTGAGGTATCTACCACAATAGTAGGCTATGTAATTTTAATATGATTACATTTAGCCAAACACGTGTTTCGGGAACACTCTTCCCATCCTCAGTGGTTCTACAATTTTAAGTACATAAACAAATTAACACATGTATCAACATCAACCTAAATACAAAATCATATATAAATTAATGAACAATAAAATAATTATTTAAAATCAGTACTTACCCAAGTAACACAGATTAAACACACGAGTGCATAGAGAGTTGTCAAAGCACACAAACGTAATGGTGTCATGCTTTGACAACTCTCTATGAACTCGTGTGTTTAATCTGTGTTACTTGGAACCACCGAGGATGGGAACAGTGTTCCTGAAACATATGTTTGGCTAAATGTAATCATATTAAAATTATATAGCCTACTATTGTGGTAGATACCTCACTGACCCCAGATAGTTCAATTAAGGTTTTATAAATTCTTTGAATGAAATTGCCTTGAAGGTAACAATACCAGAGTGCAAACTGGCTAATTTCAGGAGAGAGGAACATGCATTACTCCAGAAGACACCATTTCAATAAATTGATGATTCTTTCATTTAAACATATTAGAATTTGGAAATCAAAAATGAGGCACTAAATATGGATTAATTGTATCAAGATAAGGAGAAATTAATCATTTTCCAATAGGGGACACTAAATCTTCATTCAAAGGGGACACTAAATCATAGGGAGATGATCCCCACATCCCACCTCTCTTTCCCTGTCCATTCACATGCTGACAATGACCTTAAAAGGAATACATAACAAACTTTTAAATATTACATTCCTTATGATGTAATCATTAAATTCTTTGTGGAAGGGGAATATATAAAAATGTTTAAGTAAATGAATATTAACGCAAAGAAAGTATTTATAAATTATATGACCTTTTTTTTTTTCTTTTTCCAAAAATCTTTTAAAATGGAAGAATGATTAATCCATTTCATGCTATTATTTTGACTAATTGTTATATACAGAAATAGTTAAATATGTAGTTTTGTTTTCAAAAAAACTTTCAATGTACCTGCATTTCATTTCGCAGACTTGTATTTGAATGGTTGCTGTCTGGTGGAGAAACAGGAGCTATAAACTCACTAGGACTCCCAACAGATCGAGATCCAGGATCTAAAGATCCAAATCCAAATGAATTTGGTCCTGACGGCCTATGCAAACAATAATATCAAAACATTAATATCTTATCACTAAAAGTAAATTTTGTAATTAAAATTGTATTCACAGTTCTGTTTGCACAAACATATATTACAATATTATAAATGCACTCTCACAAACACTAACTCCCACTACAACACCGTGTCACCATAAATTTAGAAAATTACTACTCTAAAACTGAAAGATGAAATTTACAAGGGATGCAAAAAGGGTATTGTGCTCGGCAAACAGAACCCCAAGATCATGCAACTACAACCAAACGTGTACTTCCTTGATTTCTTTTAGTTTTCTTTCAATTACAGTAAATTATTATATATTCTAATACATAATAATTTTACTTTAAAAAAGTTGTTTGGCTAATTTATCCCCTTATTAAGAAGTTAAATGACCACTGCTATATTATTACATAAAATTCTGATAAAGAAAAAAGAATGATCATCAAGGAAATACAACCAAGAAAGATGCAACATAGAAGGTTTTACGGACAACTCGGGCCACATTGGAGACCTGTTCAGCGGGCCAAGGCTCATGGAAGGCCTAGCACCTCGTACAGCTCCTTCCAAACGTTCTGCACTTCCCATCAACAGCTTTGTACGTTCCATGTAATCCATGTGTGTTTTAAACAATTCAGTATATCTTTCATGTAATTTAGAATACTCCCTCTTTTGTTCAGATTCTTTCTCTTCAAGGCGTGCAACTGAAGTGAAGATAGCAAATGTTAAACAGTTCTTTATAATTCAATAAAAACACCAACAAAAAAAGTTAAATACCATGATCAGAAGCATTTTTTGCTTTTAATTCAAGCATGCGTACTATTGACTCTAGGCTTTCTATTTTTCCGCCTAGATCTTTTCTTTCATCCTCACCAGCATCTTCCAATTCCAATAATTTCTGCAACAGAAAACGCATTGGCATAGGTCCAATGTGAATGACTATACCCTACAGAATATTATTAGAGGGGCAACTTGCAACTACATTGAATGACACATACCTGTTCTGAATTTTTACGGAGTTGTTTCTCTCTTTCATACTGTGTCACCAGCTGTTCGTTGTCTTCACGTAACAGTTCTAATTCAACCTCGTGCTCTTGATTTTCGGTGTACGAAAGATCAAGACATTCGAGAACATTCACTACTAAAGGCATCAAATCTTTCACAACATCTTCATCATACTTTGCTATCATTTTCTCAAATTCTTGATAAATACTCCCTGCGAGAGATTGGACTTTTTCTGACATAACCACATGAGAATCCTCATGGGTGCCGTAAACAGTTTCTTGATCTATATCCATCATTTTGGCTGCTTAATATAGACTTTTGCTTCAAAGGTAATATACTTATCAGATAATCATTATTCACACGGTTGAGTAAAGTCTTGAATCGTCCATTTTCACACGAGCACGACTGACATTTTCCTCAGGGATATTCACAGCCAACTTAGGAAATATTATTTTTCTGTTCTTGGCACACAGAATTTCGCAAACCCATAGGCATTTTATTGCAGATACCCGAATTGATAAGAAAACCCCCAATCAACTGCGCAATAATTCACACAGCTTGCGGATAACGAAGAAATTAGCCAGAATTCCCTTCACTATTCGCAACACTGGAACTGACACAATTCGAACATTGATTAAATTCACGTCGCAAATGCCAAACAAAAGTAAAACTATGCATCAGGACTTCCAAATCTGAATAGAAAGTAGAGTGTCAATGTTTCCTTTTTTACAACGAAGGTTCATGGGCTTTTTAAACACATGATCAAAGAGACGTACTCTGACGTCGTCACGTACCATGGGAAGCCAGGCGCGTCAGACATCCTTCAGATGATAATACGTCATCACATGGCAGATGCAGAGAACAAAGGCGGGAAAGATGAACAGATTCATGAAAAACAAGTCCACAAATACGAGTAAATTTATTTTTCAATAAGGAGTTACATGTAGTATAGCTTGAGATTTTAACATGTTGACGTGCGGGAAATATTTGAACAGTAAACTGTGCTGGCACACACTGAACAATTTAGGAATTTCTAATAAATGTAAATACAAAGCAAATCTACCAAGATAATAAATCAGTATGTATACACAATATTTACGACCATATGAGAATAATTTTAAAAAATGAATTGTTTGGTTTTATGCCTTGTATAAACATCAGGATGATGTTTTCATATCCTTCATTGGTCTGGAACTTCCTTCACAAAATATCCTTAATCTCAATCTAATTTACCATTCATCAAACATCACAATTGTCTAAATTCGATTTTATTTATACTTTCAAAAAGTGACTCCAAGGGCACATACAATCAACAAGTGGGTTTTAACAATTACAAAAATTTTGATTTTTTGTTAATTCCACATTTAAAAAAAGGGGTTTGAGAAAATTTGTTACAGAAAGATCCAAAATAGTTAATTTTTATCATTAGCACACTACATACACCGTATCTCATCAGAATGTAATTCCCAAAGTTGCATGTTGTTTCTAAAATTAAGTAACAAAATTAACATTATTTCTCCGATAACTGCATTTATTCTCCAAATTATACATCTCTTATTAATTCATAATCAGTTAAAAACATTAGCGACACAGATAAAAATTATTTAACTACATTTGAAAACTTTCTTACATTATTAAAACAATTAATTTTAAAACAGCATTCTGATGATGAAGTGAACAAAAATCGCAGTTAACATCAAACGAAACATTATATACCTTGATAACATCCCGATTCTTCCAAAACATGCACTTCAAAATTTTCTTTTTCTCCAAGGTGAACATAATTGTAGCTCATATGCTAGATGGCCAAGAACAATTCAATCACAGTACACATTACCATTGTTTAATGTAAATGACCCTGTCACAGGAGGAAAGAATACCTTTGTGTCCCATAACTTATTCTTATGTACATAGTAGAAAGTTTTTTCTTCTGTCCACAAGATTGTGTTTTGAGACAAATGCCTATCTTAATCATGGTATTTTCATGCAAGTTACATGGTGTAAATTTTGATATCTTCATATTGAAACAGTAGACAATCAGACAGTAAAAAGCTACTTACCCCTTACATACACCTTGCACAAAATATTGGACCTCAAAATTTAGTTCAGAATAGGCCAAGCAAAAATAATTAAGATATTAAACAGTTTCATGAAACATGAACATATGTTAATACCTCCACTTTTTTTGGTGTAATTAGAGGGAAATTATATGGTGTAAGCATTTCACTTCATTGAAATAAAAACAATAGGTAGCTACTGACAAAGACAAATATAGCTGGCTTGAGTACAGTAACATTTCCAAGAAGCTACTAATATGTATCAAAAGATATGGGCCTAGAAATTTCTGTGCAATTCATTGTCCTTCAAATGTACTGGTCCTCTAAAGAATGGATAAAATTTATCAAAAACCCATACAGAAAAAAAGAAAAAGGGAACAAAACACTATGAGTGTAACTAAAACAATGCCCTGTAACATTTCATATAACAAATAAACAAATAAATAAATAAATATTAATGAAAAATTCTTAAAAATGTGTGGGAAACAGTTGTATTAATAACAAATATGTATGAAATGTTCCTATCTTTACGCAGTGAATAAATATTACATTTCTCATATACAAAAAATCTATTACAGTCACAGCATCAAAAATAAATACAGAAATATATCTACAACAAAAGTCAGCTTTGACTGAACATATACCTAATAAAAATCAGCAAATATACACAACAACAGTGAAACTTCTTTATAACTTTCCTCCATATAACGTTTTCCTCTATGTTACGTCGATTATTTCCAGCCCTGACCAAAAGCTCATATACACAGTCTTCCTCTTTACAGTTTTCCTCTACACAGAGTTCACAATTCATGGTCCCTTAAAAAATGTTATATAGAGGTTTCACTGTACTTACTAACATAAATTTCTCACTTGTTAATATTTCATAGAAGCCAATACTTTTTCTAAATGCATTGATTGCCAGTGAAATCTCAATATTTTATAACAATATTAATTTTAATGCGGAACTGAAAGTAACTTTACAAATCTATTGCATTACAGAATGTGTGTGCACAAGAAAACAAAAAACTTTTTTTTTTTTTGCATAGGAAATTGCATTGCGCATTGAATGAAAGAATTTTTTAAAATACAAAATAGATGTTTTAATACAGATCCATTCCCCATCTATAATACCAGAAACATAGATTCAAATTATACTTGTAAGAAAATATTTATTACATGAACACACATTGTTTTCAACACACACACACACGCACACACGCCCACACGCGCACACGCGCACACGCACACACACACACCAAAAAAAAAAATTTGAAAAAAGCAATCATGAAGATTGAACCACTTGCCAGTTCACAGAACTGGCATTTATTTGGTATGCATATGAAGCAATGGAAAGAGACCTATTTTTTCACTTTTACATTTGTCTAAAGCAAAACTTTGAGGCAATCTACATTCAAAGGAAATCAGAAAAGGAGTGTGTTGAGGTTCAAAAGTGTGGAAAATTTAGTCCCATTAAACAGTCCATCATTATACAGGCACACACTATATTTACAACAACAACAACAACAGAGACAAAAACAATTATCCTTTTTTATTAGACACAACTAAAAAAGTATGATTCTAGAACTCTTTGAGTCTGTCAACTTTCAAACATTCATGCGAATTCAGAGCAAACAATACAAGTATTTGTACTTTCAAAATACCCCTAAAAATGTATTCAATTCTTCTTGCTCAAAATTAATTACAAAAAATACTTTTAACTTGGCATGAGCTATTACTTTGATGTAAAATTTGCACTTCTGCTTTTGTTTTGTCACAACACTTAATTGCATGAATCGTTTCGATATATTGTCACACTATTTGCAAAACCTTCATTGGCTTTTTTACGTCTATTTACAAATGAAATAAATAGCCAACAAAAAAGATTTTTCGAGGCTACAGGGTTTTTCAAGGAACAGCTGGTTTGT
This sequence comes from Teleogryllus occipitalis, assembly GCA_011170035.1. Taxonomy (NCBI): domain Eukaryota; kingdom Metazoa; phylum Arthropoda; class Insecta; order Orthoptera; family Gryllidae; genus Teleogryllus; species Teleogryllus occipitalis. The sequence continues at coordinate 297,738 of BLKR01000498.1, read as the reverse complement.
AAGACATTTATCCTTTCATTCTTTCCTACTGGAAATAATGTGAAAGTCATTTCTGTAATAAACAATAATGATAATAATAATAATACAATTGCTGCAAAGGCATTTCAAAAGTCAGTAGTGGCACTGGCTTGTATCAGAGAAACTTCTACTTATAAATCTGATAGGTTGATAAAAGCCATTTTTTTTGTTAAAAGCAGGTTTTGGATATACCAAGAATCCACTAGCATCACAAATAGGTTTTCCATCATTATTTTTATTTTTAGAACTGAATTTTGTTCTTACTCAAACAATCAATGGAAACCACATATCACAAGTTTGCCATTATATGAAAAACCAAACAAAAGAGTTAAAAAAACTCAGGGTTTACCTCAACGAGACTGTCATGCTATCCTGTAAAGAGTGGCCATTGATAACCTCTTTTCATTTTATCTAAGGGGCACAGTTAAGTACTGTTCTCAAAATATAATATAAAACATTCTTCTCTTGCAAATCAAGAGGATTTTCACTGTCTACAAAAAGGAATATTCAAGGAAAATATTATAAAACAATAATCTTGTATCTTCATTATTTCAAACTGATTTTAGCAAAAGAGATATGTAATAGTAAAACAGATTACATAAACACGGCAAAAATAGTTCTCAAAAACACAATTAAATGTGTTTGGTTGGAATAAACTTCCCAGTGACAATTATATGGAATTAAATCCAACTGTGTTGGAGCAATTTTTACAAAAAATAACAGCTCATGTTACACATAGCATTATCATGGACAATAAAATCTAGCCAATTGCTTAATAAAAATAATGTATGGTTGTTCAACAACCTATCTTTGGCATATTCTTAGTTTGAGTATTTATTCTTGATGAGTTAAGACTTGATCTGAACTTTCTACTATGAGCATTATTGATCCTGGTTGGCCAAGGTTTGGGTCAGTGGCATTTCGAACACATTCAACTTGATGACTGCCCCAGTCCTTACGTTGACAAAAAGTAGAACAGTATGGGGTTCGTCTGCACAATGAGCACTCAGCGAAAGCTTCTCGATTACAGTTGGCACACTGCAAGAAAAATAAAAGCACTTGGGAGTCAATTGTACTTATATTATTTAAAGTCTTTGTAAACATCTTTCACTAATTATATCAGGTCACTATCAAGAACATAATTCTATCACATTATTTCATGTCCCCTTTTACATTCTTGGAATTCATATTTTCCTACCATTTACGCTAACTTTTACCAATCCCTTTAATTCCCCAATGTTCACAATGTAAAACTGTCTCTGCTTTTACACTTTCAAAATTAAATTTCCTGCCTTTTACACTTTTTAAAAATTTATTTAACAAATTGTAATTATTAAGGTGTGATTTAATTTTCTTACGTAGGTTTTTCTACAATTTTTGAGAGTGTAGGCAGTACGCTAATGAGACAAAAATCAGAAGGTGAGGATGGACAATCTACTTTTTATCTATTGTTTCCCTTCATCAAGAGTATGTCACTAACTGCTCTGCAGTGGTTTAACAAAACTGTACTCCAAATAGGTTTATGTGCACAGATGATCAACCATGAACTCATATCCTGAGGTAAACCACAAGCACACAGGATTCAATGACAATTTCACCCACAGGGTGGTGACTACTTATGTGCCCAGATTAAAAAAAAGTCTGAATAAAACTGTTACATATTCTGAATGAGTACAAGTTCTTTAAGTTCAACCTCACTACCAGCTGCAGTAAATACTCATGTGTCTCTGGATTCTTGTATATAAAAACTAAAGAATTTTGTTCTCATTTTCCTGATTTTTGAAATTTAACTACATTGCCTTCCTAGATGGAAAAACATAAGGAATACCATTTTATCATTCTGACTTCCTATAGAGTGTTATATACAGAATATTTTCACAGATTATTAACGTCTTATATATTGGAAATATAAAAACATACACCTACCTTCTTGCTTTCAGAACCATCAGAGGTAGGCTGCAATCCAACTGTTTCAATAGGATCTACAACTTGCACAGGTAATGTATCAGATCTAAAATCAAAAGGCAAGTAATAGTACAATATTCACAATTGCGACATTCAAAACTGTCAAGAAATAAAATTAGTTATTGGTGTATACAATTTGGGTTTTGATATTAATTTTAACCTGCTTGATTTCCTTTATTAACAGCTAACCTTAATATAAAGAAGTATTGTAAAACCTTGTATTACGGAAAGAAAAAGTCATGTACTGGACCTGTTGGTATACCCTCAAAATGTTTGAAAACCTGTGTTGATATTCTTCACAAACCTCAATGCAACCTAATATTTAATAAATCACTTAGGAAGTGCTATTTCCAAAGAAATGGAAAGAAAATTACATCATTTGATTAACGAAATTGGAAGCAGCGGAAACACACCACATGGACTAGTAAATCCTACATAAACAGTAAGTCTAATTTTAAACAATTTGAAGCTATTATCATAGAAAAGATTAGATTTCATATTACCACATTTGTTATTAATAAATAACATGGCTTTGTAGATGGGAGACAGACATCATCAAACTTAATACAGTAGACTTTTGATTGTACAGACCTTATTAGTCTTGAAAAATAAAAATAAGTGTTTGGAGATAAATAGTTTTATGTATTCTAACATTGTACAATACTTCATATTAACGATTAATATACTGTGATGATTTATAAATAACTTTTAGTCTCCTACAATCTTGGGTAAAAAATATAGCCTCACTGGCTCAAAATTGCATACAGCATTTTTGCATAAATTGCATACTGTACTTACATGTCTATTTGGTACAGTGAGGGTCCAGGTCCATCAAATCCATGATAAGTTCCTTTGTAAACGAGAGTCTACTAGCCTTTGTTTATTATAGAATCATTATATATTGACATAATCTACGCATTTAGCTAAGGCATCTGATAACGATAAGTGATCTACAACTTCATTGACTTGTGAATTACAAAAGACTGATTTTATAAATCACATATTTAACAATTTCATTCTTCTTCCATAGATGAATTATAACCAGAAGATACACGGAGGAAATGTCGAAAATTCCAAAATAAGCTCTTAAGATATTTTAAGCATATTTTGTCTAATAAACTACTTTAGATTAGATTATTAGTAGATTTTTAGACAAACTATGCTTAAAATTGTCTTAAGACCTTATTTTCGAATTTTCGACATTTCCTCCCTAGACAACCTGTGAATAGTCACTATCATGCAAAATTACTTTCCTATTTTTAAATACAGCAAAATTTTTACATTTTCTCATAAGGTGGAGTGTCACTCCAAATGCTGATGCTTATGAACTACAAGCTTCCTACATACCTGTGAGAGAATATTAATGCTCTGACCACTAATCGCTGATCATCAGCATTGTATGGAAGCACAATACGCATTAACAACAGCCACACTATTCAATGAAAGTGTAGGTGAACAGGTCATGGAAATTAAATTTATGACAACTCTACTACACAATGTCAACATCAACTCTTCTCACAATCTGAAACTTTTTTTTTAACATGGATTCTCTCAAGGAATTACACTCTCCCTTATTCTTAGATGATTACGAATATCGTATCTTACCTGCTACAAGCAACTTGTGTCTCTACTCGTGCAGCAAGAACAGCTTGTTCTTTAGATTCTTTGAGTTGATTGACTTCTCTCTGGCACTGATCTCGCACATCTTCCACCGTTCGACGGAACTGATATGCCAATTTTAGCATGCGTCCTGCCATCTACCAACAAAAATTAAAATAGTGAGTACATAAAAGGGCATTTCCATACTAAAAAAAAATATATGTTATCACAGGACTGTGTATTGACGAAATCCTAATCAATTCACTGCCAATTACAACACAATGTAAATTTGTACACCATTCTAAAGTTTTTGTTTTGAAGATTTTATGGAATAGCTCTTAGTAACAATTGGAATATTTAACCCTTCAATGCACAATGTAGATTTGAAACATGATCCTTTCAACTCTATTCATGGGCATCTAAACATCATTGGACATTCCCTGTACATTCCCCTTATGTCTATAGTAGTGTTTTACTGCATTTACATATTAGATGCTGAGATCAGCCCTTTCCAGAATTTGGAAGAGTTTACCAAATGGAACCATATCATAAGCTTTTTCGAAGTCAATAAATACAAGGTAAGTATACAGGGTGAGTCACGTAACTTTAGCACCTCCTGTAACTTTTGAACGGTTGAAGATATTGAAATGCAGTTTTCACGGAAGTGCATGAGAAAATAGGGCTAACTGATACGTGTATTTATTTCTATTTTATCACTTGTATTTTACGAGATATTTGAGGTAACTTTGTTTTTTCAAATGGAATTATACATATTTTTTCAGTCTATTCAGAGCGTAAAAAGACGAATCCAATGATATACATATTGTCATATGTTAGATAAGGATTTTTTTGAGAAATTTTGATTCTTTTGCGACCAGTTCTTAACGGATATTTTGAATGTAACCGACCGCCACAGAAGGTCACGCAGCGCTCCAACAGCAAGCGCGTGTTCCGGGAAGGGAAGAGATCTTCGTATTTCAAGATACAAAACATATCCCAAATATTCTGAACGCTCCTATCATATCGAGGTGTCAAAGCTTCCTCGGTTCACCGTAGGAGGGGTCAGGGAGGGAAGAAACGGTCCTACGCCTACGGCCCGACGCATACGTTGACAGCCTCTCCACATGCAAAATACGAAGATAGGCTTAGGTCATCTCTCAGGTCAAATGGGAGATAGCTCGATGAAGGACACTAAGAAAAGGTTCTCTTCAATGGAATTATTATTTCATAATTCAATTTTTACGAATTATGTATGGTTTTCATTTACATACAAAGTATGCAAAACGTAAACACCGTAACACAAAACATTTACTAATAAGAATACACTTTAATACAGTTGTTGCTGTGAGCCATCAGCTTTTATTTTTATTAATTAATTTATTTGTTTATTTATTTATTACTTTTCTTGTGAACGACGACATGTAATACTTCAATATTATGCAAGCAAAAGGAAACGTTTCATTATTACGCTAGAGAGTATTTATTTTAAATCAATTAATTAGGAAGAAATCATTGCTCTACACTAAGCAGTTTTGATTATTAGTCTCTTCCGAGCTTCGGCCGGCTTGGTCTGCTTCGGAGAATACTCTGTCCCTACGAGATATGAGACTCTCGTTGCCTCCCGCAGAGAAAGAGAATCTCCTTCGCCAGTATACTCCCTTGGCCTTGGCTGAGCGCTTCCCCCTCCACGACCCTTCTCCCTTCTTCGGCCAGCGAGAATGATTCACAGGTCGGACGAGATACGAGAGACTGAATGCAGTTTTGTCCGTCTCTAGTGATTACCTTTATTTACTATTGTTTACTATATTTTGGGAATATATTTTTATTTTAGTGATTAATTATTATCTTAATGGATGTTTCTATCCCTGTGTTATCATTCTACGCTTCTTATTATTGTTTGCTCAGTATATGCAATATTCTTTATCTTATTCTTAGTCTGTATTTATTCTTATTTTGTTTTGTTTTAAGATCCCATTAATATCCTGTGATATAAAACCCCATTAACTGGAGTTGAAGTAATAAACAATTTTATTACAATACATACTTACGATAAATCCTCATTTATAATCCTTCTATTCCTTAAAAATACATCTGGAAATGGGGAAGCATGGAAAGCAGAGTTCAGGGAAAAAACTACAACACTTTTGTGAATATTTGGGATATGTTTTGCATCTTGAAATACAAAGATCCCTTCCCTTCCCCGAGCGCGCGCTTGCTGCTGGAGCGCTGCGTGACCTTCTGTGGCGGTTGGTTACATTCAAAATATCCGTTAAGAACTGGTCGCAAAAGAATCAAAATTTCTCAAAAAAATCCATATCTAACATATGACAATATGTAGTATATCATTAGATTCGTCTTTTTATGGTCTTTATGATAGACTGAAAAAATATGTATAGTTCCATTTGAAAAAACAAAGTTACCTCAAATATCTCGTAAAATACAAGTGATAAAATAGAAATAAATACACGTATCAGTTAGCCCTATTTTCTCATGCACTTCCGTGAAAACTGCATTTCAATATCTTCAACCGTTCAAAAGTTACAGGAGGTGCTAAAGTTACGTGACTCAGCCTGTATATAATATTCCAATAATTATAAGTCTCTATTTCTTGTACCTGCTTTATTGTAAAGATGTTATAAATACAACTTCTACCAGCTGTAAACCCAATTTGCTCCTCTTCGATATTAAACTCCTTTTCAATTGTTTTAAAATTCACCCATCCAGTCTCCCTGTAGATGAAGTTATACTTAGTAAACTTCTAAAATGTTTGCACTCTGATTTTAGTCCTCTCTTGTGAATTGATATTAAATAAGCTTGCTTCCATTCCCAAAGCATCTTTTCTCCTCTCAAACACTTGTTGAAAATTATAAAATTTCTCATACATTGGCTGAAGAATTTTTAAATTGTTCCTCAGGAATACCTCCAGGGCCAGGAGATTTACCAACTTTCAGCTTTTTGTTGAAGTTCTTTATCTCATTTAAACTTATTTCTTCTATGTCATGAGCAGGTGTAATATCCAGTTTTAATTTCTTTCAGAGCTTCCTTGAATTCATGTCTATTCTCTTCACACATATCTGCATAATATTTAACCCATTCGTCTATTTTTATTTGAAAATTAGTTTGTGTTATATTATCTTGTGTTAAGCTTTATAAAAGTTTCCATGATTCTTTCCACTATGACCAGTCTATGTTCTCTTCCACTTCCAGACATTTTTTAACTTCTACCTTCTTTTACTTTCTTTACCAGTTTTTTTTTAACTCTTTATTCAAACTCACATATTCTTTCCTTGCATCCAGATTTTGTGACGCCATTTTTATTTTTGCTTATATGTACATATATACAGAGTAATAAATGTAGAATAGAGAAAGTTATAAAATGTTGTGTGAAAAAGCAGCGGATTTTCGGCAGAAATAAAATCACTTCCGAGCACTGATAATGAAAAAGTGGATAAATCCAGTTGCTAAATTAAGAGAAAAAAAATCCTCTAACATGTGGTGAAGCCAGGATCCCTGTTTTGTGGGTCCTTGATACTGAAAAACCAATTGACGGCAAAATGCCCACTCGCCCACATAGTATAAAGAAAGTTATGTAATTCTGTGGAAAATCGATTTTGAGATTTCAATGGAAATACATGTTTTGGGGTCCCCTGATACCAAGAAAGTGTTGTTTTTTTTCAAAACCTCTGACTGTCTGTGAAAACTACTAGCACCTAAACCATGTGTACAATCTTTTCCAAATTGAGAAAATCCTTGTCCATCTGGCTCGAGTTGAAGCTTTGAAATTTTGAAATTCTTTAAAATTACTTTACTATTTTTTTTTAAAATTACCCGGGGGGTACTTTACATCAAGCCCCCTGGACATTTTCAAAATTTTCTCAGAAACGGCACCAAATTTTTTCATTACATTTATTGTAAGAATAAAGCAAAATAAACTTATATAGGTGGCACAGGTCCGATTTACAGTTAACTCTGAATTTTCAAAAATTACAAAAGTTTGAATATTTTCAACATCTTCCTACAACGACAAAATATAAGATAGAGATTTTTCCTTCAAGAAATTTTTTTCTCACTAGTTATTTTTTTCATTAAGGTCAGTATTTTTTGGAAAATTTTATTTATTTTCTCGCAATATTGCGAGCAATCTTTACAATTTGAAAAAATAACAAAAACAAGATTTTCTCGAAAACAGCTTCAAATATTTTCTTTAAACTTTTGGTAGTGATAGTGGTAAATGTATGCTGTAAGATGATGTAAACGCGATTTTGCTCTATTCTTTTGTGTGTGTGTTAGTTTGTTTTTTCAAAAATTACAAAAATGTATTTTTTTGACTTGTTTCTTACATCATTAATATTTTTCATTAGTGGCAATTTGTTCACATTATTATATTGATAAGTACATGTGCTTTAAATAATGTCACATAAAATTTCTCAAAAACTCAACAGTTTTTCTGTGAAAGTTCAAATTTGTGCATTTTGAGAAACGCTCCAATGCCATTTTCTCAAAGGGCCCCAAAGTTTTTCTTCAAACTCTTCCAACTGATAGTGCTAATTGCACTGTTTAATATGATGTTAAGTCCATTTTGGTGTATACTTTTGTTTTTTCAAAAATTTCACAAATGTTTTTTTTTTTAAATATCTCTCATGCCATTAATATGCACATTTTCAGCAATTTGTAAACATTATTGCATTTGTGAGTTAAGGTGCTTCAAATTACTTCTAGTAAAGTTTTTCGAAACATACAAAAATTTCCTGTGAAATAATGATTAAAACTTCGCATTTACAGAATTGCTTAAATGCCATTTTCTTAGAAACGGCTCCAAATGTTTTAACGAAAATTGCCATACAGGACGAGGTTTTACTCTTCTTTAATATTCTGAAAGTAATATTTCAGTTCTACTGTTAGGATGCCCAAATATTGAGAAAATGTACAAAAATGTAGTTTGGGCAGTGATAGACAGGAGCTGGCAAGAGTATATGGCAAGAGGCTTTGGGGCAGAGAGATGGAATTGTAAGTGATTGGTCCTAGATCATTAGTTAATTGTTAGATAGTTATTTGTTTTTAAGCTTTATGAGTTAATTATATTCATTGACCACCCACTGATGCAGGCTTTATGAAAATTTCATGAAAATTTAAAAATATTTTCAATTACTGATTTTTTTTATTGAAAATCAATATTTTTTACTCCTTTCATTTCGTTGTTGCTGGTTTGCTTCTCAGATAAGTTGATGGTGGAAATTATGCAAGAATGGAAGCATGAATTTTGGAGACTATCTGGAGAGCAGTTCATGTCTGAGTGCTTTAAGAAAACTTAAAAACTCCCGTAAACCTATGGTATGGAATGTGATATCTCTGCCATGGCACAGGACCATTGTATTTTATTGAGAGTACCATGATGAAGGAACAAAACAAACTTGCCCTGTATACTTGCCTAATTCCTCAAATGAGTGAGGGATATCCAGAAAATGATGGAATTTTCATGTAGGATGGGGCATCTTGCCATACTTCAAAATTTATCACAAGACATCTGCAGTTGTTAGTATCACATCGAAGTATTGGACTGGCCAAGGAACAGCCCAGACCTAAATCCCATAGAAGGGATAAGGAATATAATGAATAATAATGTCACTAGACTAATGAACACTAATATTCCTGAACTTAAATAGGGTCTGGAATAAGTATGACAACATTATGTGGCTATTGCTGTATTTGTGTCAACAGCCTGCCAAGACGCATTATGGATGTTATTAAAGCAAAAGATGGTGTTACCAAGTATTAGATTACACAAGCAATGTGAAAATAAGTACAGTAATTAATAATTTTTGAAATATTGTAAGGACTTTGTAAATGTAACATTCAAACTGAAATAAAGCAATAAAACGTAAGAATTTATGGAAATTCCTAATTTGTTGTCTACATACTGTAGAGATACAGCAAAATACAATAACAGCACAAACTCAAATTTCATTATCTTTATTTGAATTTTAAAAATTCAATTATTTTCATTTGTTTGCTTCATACATTTTTCTTTACATCTTTTCATACATTCTTCTACATCTTTTTCCAGAGTTCTTGCTCTCTCCATATTGATTCTGCTTTGTCCACTGTCAGTAAGTATTGTAATGAAGTATTGACACCCTTCAATGCCTCTTGAACTGTTGGAATACCATCCCACTCACTGAAGGCCTTTTTACTTGCCTCATAACATACAAGATCCTTTCAGAAGCAGCATGGTGCAAGCGGCTAATGAAACTGACCGATTTTCTTTATGGCATGGCAGGTGTTGTTAGGCTGTGGGCTTGTGGCAATCACATGCTTCCTACTGCCTATGTAGAACACCATGTGCTTTGTCCTGCAAAATCTCAGGTAATATCAAGCTTAAAACTGAAGCAAGCAGTCGCGCATTACCACCACCAGTTGTAGCACACACAAGTCACAGCCTTTGTTTCCAGTGGAAGTGAATGGCACAAGGTCATCAGTAAAGTCCTCATTCCGAGTTCACAACCTCTACCTCAGGGGAGATGTCTTCCGTTTATGACCTTTGGCCTTTGAGTTGAACGAGATCGAGCACAAAATATCCATTTTGGAAGAAATCATAAATACGGTTTAGGCGATAGTGGTGTTCACAGACAGATGGACAGACATTTCGGGGAAAAAGAAAGAAAAAAAACAACACTTTTTCGGTAACTAGGTACTATAATTTCTGATATTTGACTACATAACATGTTAGGGGGAGTAATTGAGTAATTTACTACTTATTAGAAGAGGTTATATCTACTTTTTGCTGTAACTATGTTTCTATACTACATACACGAGAAAGTAAAAAGAAAAACCGTCGCTAAGACTTTACTTATTGATAAAAGTCATATTTTTGAATTTTTGTGATGGTTGTGGGGTGGAGGTGATGACAGACGATGCCCTTTGAATAATTTGATGTTTGCTGTCCGAGATGAAATAGAAAACCTAGATCTCATCACTAGCAACAACGAGATCAAGAAAAGAGTCTTCATCTTGTGAGATATCACATTAAAAAAGTCAGTGCTGCACCCATTCTATTCGCTTTGTGTTGAGCACTCAGGGGAACACATCATGCATAAAGTTTTGTAGTCATGATGTTCTGCCACATTTTCAGCAAAAAAAGAACAACAAATCTGAGGGAAAAAGATGTGCAATTGATTAAATGTTACACAATAGTTTAACAAGATTTTGCCTTTCATTCGATTCTTTTGTTTGTGATGAGTGATGGGCATCTGAAATGAGCTGCGTAACGCACATTTGTTTATCCACTGCTGAAATTTTCACATAACTTTTTCATATTCCTTTTGTTTATTACTGTATCACCATATTATTTTCCCTCCATACTAGATGGCATGTTTCTGCAGGTTTTAATTTCGTGCATTTAAGAATCAAATGCAACTCCTTATCTCACAGTTGGCAGAATTTTTTTTCATAGGATTCGTTTTCAATGTTCACTCATGGCAATTACATCTGGTTGCAAAATAACAACACAGTGCAACTTGAACTCACAGAATTCTGTGAAAATACGTCAAGAGAAGCCCGTGGACCTTGAGAAGTTGAGGGAGAATACACTGCATCAAAGGAAGAAGCAAAAAGTCATCATTTCTTGGATGGCCCTCGTGCAAACAAAAGAAATATGTAACAATAGTTTTTATAAGTTCTGTAATGTTAGTTCATATCAATGTTCTACGTAGATATTAATACATTCTATTTACTAGTGTCGGACTTGAAGTAGAGTACTCCTTTAAACTAGTCAGTCGTTGTCAGTTGTAGTAAGTCGTTGCCTTTCATCCTTTCAGGCAGGGGCTCAGGGCCATTAGATCCCCGAGGTTCACAGACAGACACCCATCTGGGAACCCACGATGTCTCGAGTTGCTACTGTTTTCACAGAGTGTAGTTAAGCAATTTAGCTAGCGAAGCCAGCATAACTAGTAGAGAAAAAGTATTCAATCTATGAACAAAACTTTTACTGATGAGGTGACCGTAGGAGCAGAGTCCAGAATTTGGAAGAAGTATGCCCCACACGCTTTTGTACAAAGTGCATACATTAATTTTTAAAACAAATTTATGGAAACTAACAAGTTTATACTCTTGGAAACCTCTCAATATGCAAGGCAGCAGTACATATCACCCCAGTATTTTGTTTACTTTGCAGAACCCAACTGTTTTACCCGGCCTTGACTTCTTTGAAGTAATACACAGTGAAGATAAAATTTACTTTCCAAGCAGGAGTGCTAAAAAATACATGTAAATAGCAAAACATTTTTGGTTGCAGCATGAATATTTCGTGATATATTTGAAGTGGCCAAAAAATTTGACAAACAAAAATCCCCTGACATGTCAAAACCTATTTCTGACAGGATTTAAGCTGTTATCATGTTTCTCATAACAGGATTTTTATTGTTTAATGATTTGGAGTAAATGGATTTGGATTAAATGCAACTAGACAGAAGCCAGCATCTCTACTTCTCTCATTTTGAAGACTGAATAAAAGCAATCAGGATATTTTAGATCAATCCAATGAAAATATTGATATTATCATGAAAATATAACATAATAGCAAAAATTCCCAGACAAATTCATAACAGTTTTGTAGGTATAACCAATGCAATACAATTTCAAAATTTTCCAGATCAAAAGTTTCCAATTCCCTAATTGTTGACCATGCTGTATTGAATGCAATGAATGTAGTCTTCCTGTTTTGTGACCTAGGATAATTTTTTTAATTTGTTCCAATACGTTAATAATTCTCTAATACTTTTTGTTGGGCATAAATATTTTCTTACCTCTTCTAGTTTCTTAAATTGATCTGTTCTAGATAAACTGAATTCAGTGGCATCTCCAACAGACTGTGTTGGGGATTCGACATTTCCTGTTGGAGATGATGTAACGATCATACCATCTCCCAATCTACTCTGGACATATGTTGTGGCATTTTGCCATGCATCTTCTGATTTGGTGTCAACTGCACCAGGTTCTAGAACATGAGAAAATATTCTAGAAACATAAACATTACTAAGACTGAACAACCCTACCCATATCCTGCAAAGCTTATTGAGAGGTAACTTGAATCAACTCAAAGCGATATTCTATTTATTCCCTTTTTTTATTTATTACTAGGGGGCAGATTTTGATGACCTAAATCATTACCAAAAATAAATCAATAAAATGCTCTTAATGATTTAAACATGCCCTAAAACCAAAGAAAAATGACGTAAAAAATATTATCAAAAACAGTTCGGATGAACAACTCAAGTTGTTGTATACATTACATGTAATCAAGGCATCGTCCATTCATTCGAGTGAACTCAGCTGGCAAACTTTCGATTTGGACTTTTCTTTACCAGGAAATCTCTGTCTTTGGTTATCCCAAAATTGGCCGAACCGGCAATGGCGCTGATATATGTCTTAAGAATTACATAATTTCTGAGCAAGCAAATCAAATAGGCTACAGAGTAATTCTGTGAAGAACATTTGTCTTGTATATATTATTTGAAGAAAGTACCATTAAAAATGACACTAAAATTAATGAAATCACCAAAAAATGCATTAAAAATTATGGAAAAAGGTAAAAATGACTTATTAGTAGAAATCGACAAAAAATGCAAAATAATGACCTATAAAAATAAGTCATTTCCTTTTGTCATAACATAAAATGAATTTCTAGACTAAACAGCATTGTTCTAAAGTAAACAGAAAAAAAATGATATTTCATTAAAATCAGCACCCTACTTATTACATATCCGTATGATATTACCTGCATCACTATCTTCCCCATTACTACCATCTTTTGAGGCTGAATGTTTACATTTCTTGGAACTTCCTTCTCCATCAGATGTATCTTTCCTTTTACGACGCTTATAAGGTGTGAATAAGCGTATGGGTCCGGTCTAGAAGAAAACAATCGTCAACAAACAATGTAATCTGATATCACATTAGCATGTTTGAAAAATTATACAAATATAAGTTGCAAATAGGAGGTAACAATTTTTCCTCAACCTTCACAGAATAATTTTAAAAAATTATTAAAAGGTAAAAATAAATTCCTTATAATGCTATATGGCACATTTATATTAAAGACAATTCTTCACTGCAGGGGATTTCAAACTGAGTGTCTTAAGGCTACCTTAGAACCTACCACATGTTTAATCAATGTTACTTGAAGCCACTGATGATTAGAGTCCGGATTTTTATGTAATTACATATTTTTTGTCTTTCCACTGACCCTTCTCAAAATTATAATCTTGGCGAATGGTCGCCTTCGTAACACTATATTACATTTTTACATATTTTACATATTTTGCTCTTTTTGCAAAATATTTTTTATTCTATCAACTATCTTCAATTTTGTTATTTATATTTTATGAAAAGAAATATTTTAAAAAATGCACTTTTTCCTACATTATTACTGGGTTCGTTCTACTCGAGGTAGGCTAAATGAAGTTGCGGTCAGAAGTTCTTACAATCCAGCGCGCCTGCTTTCGTTGGCATTGCCGGGAAGTGTGTGACAATGGCTAAGATCATTTTCACCTTTAGGTTTGAAAAATATTACTGACACTGTTTCATGACCTTTAACCCTAATTTCCTAAAAACTTTGGTGATTGCTGACATGTAACACTTCAATGAGAATGATGCACGTTGCAGTGATTTGATTGCTGATCATAGATATCGCCAGTTTGTGTGATGGCTTCTATTGTGCCTGGTCTGGCTGGTCCTAGGTAACAACAGATGAAGCATTTACTACTGACAGAAAAGTTGCATGCTGCAAAGTGTTCATCAACTTATGCTCGCCAAATGATTTTTAAAACATTTAGATTATTTGTAAAATTTGTTTATGAAATTCGGTATAAAGGTAATTTTGTATTGTGTAAATGTATTTTATAATATTAGAGTATTTGAATATTACATATTATATCCGACTTTACACATTTGTTACATATTCTTACTGTTTTTGTTACATAATTGAAAGTAATTTTAGCAGAGGGGAGGGGTTGTAATGTTTGTGTTGTGTGAAACACAACACCTGCAAATCTCACTTTGCCAATCATTTACTTCAGACAGGTCAAACATTCAATCCACACACACAGACATTCACATACTGGAAATAGAAAATCAATATCATACCAGATTAACATTGGAAAACCTTCACATCCATCTCAATAGTAACCTACTGAATGTGAACACAAACTACAACACCTCCCCTCTGCTAAAATTACTTTTTTGACACCACCCTCACACCACACTCTTTGGGGGTGACACAACACAGCACACCGCACCCAGGCCATTAACCCTCCTCCTCCACCACACAGCCGGTACTTAAGCTGCTAGGCCCGCCCAAACCCGTGTAGTGGCTTTTGTGACTTCCAGACAGTAGGTAAGACATGGCTCAACTTATTTTGTATTTTCTCTCTCACAATTGTATATGTGTATTTCATTCATTTTCTTGCTTAGATTTAAAAAACTTCTATAATACAAAGAGATGTAACTCTCCGCCCCTTTCTCTCTTTCTTTCATTCTTTCTTTTCTTTACTTTTTCTCCTTTCATTTAAGATGTTTTTAAATTATGTAACTCTGTTAATTCTAATTTTTATATTTTTCTTGTATCAGAAAACTGATGATGATGGCTAAGCCATCAAAAGCTGCTCTTATTGAAATAAATAGTATTGTTGACAATGACAACGCCTTCAATCACTTCAATTATGTAAATGTCACCACTAAACCAATTTTGTTACATATTTATTAGTGATGGGTCGATACCTGAATTTTTCAATACTCAATACCATTACTTGTCTGAGAGCTTCGATACTCGATACTCAATACCGTACTACTTTAAAGGCTCAGCAGCAGAAGTGGTTCAATCAGAATTGGAAGGATCTATTTTCTTCTTCACACATGCATACATGTAATATTTTAATATTTAAAAACTGTATGAGATGAACATACATTTTTTAAAGATTTTAAAGATTTTTATTAAGGAAAACTAACATTCTAACTCTTTCTGGGTCCATTCTATTTCTATCTCTCTCTCTCTATTTCTATCCCTCTCTTTCTATCTCTCTATCACTCTCTCTCTCTCTCTATTTATCATCTATCTATCTCTATCTCTCTCTTCTTCTTCTTCTTTTTTTTTGGTCACATATCAATCCACCTGTATTGGAAAGTCTCTCCAAAAACACTGCAGCTGATGGAATGCACAGGTATCAAACAACACTTTTTCTTAAATTGGGGAGAGTCACTTTGTTTTTCCAGTAAGATAGTACATTTGCATCATGAGGAAGCAAGTCCGCCCATTTAATTCATCGTATTGTGCTGTGGTTTCGTATACACAGCATGGTCACTCTTCAGAATATTCCTATAAAGAGATCACATGTCAATGCATTTTCGGGAGTTCAGTAGTTGAGGATGCCTATAAAATAAATTAAATAAAATTTTGAACAATAAATGCTTGCCTAATTTGAAATTTCTAATGTAGATAATAAAAATTAGTTATTCGGAATAATACACAGTGATTTATTTTTTTAAAACCATTGAAATATCGGAGAACCGAAATCGTAATCAAAGGGTTGTTATTTTCTTGTGGGCATGGTGTATCTAGATGTTTAATTAACTCCTTAAATCTATTGTCCTCAATTATTCTGATCGATTGATTATCTTTGCCTTCCATGTAAGCAAATTTTCTTGTTATTGCTTTTGAACGGTTGTCTCCAGATTTAAATTTGTTCTTTGTGGCCAAAAAATCAATGAGTGATGGTTGATTTGAGTTGGAACTTGATGATCTTGACTTCTACCACTTCATTTGTACGATCTGCGACGATTCCAACGTTTGGTGCAACATGAGTTGGCTTGGCTCTCTTGTGTTCGGTGGAGCTGAATACTACCCGGTGTACTGATGTACCATGTTGTTCTTTTTTGATTACTAGTATTGTGTGATTATACACCAAGCGAAAATGTTTTTTAAATATTCTACAATTAGCACGATTGTCATCTTTCGAGTTCTCTTCAAAATAATTCCTCACTTCACTCTTTTTGTTTATGGATTGCATTAATCTAGTTGGCTTTCGGTCACTTTAAAAAGCAAAACTGAACTCAAGAGCTGCGTCAGATGCCTCTGTGGTGGGCTGAGGAGAGGAGTATCCCGCTGTAATCGAGCATTGCATATCGTGCCTGTCGTCACTAGATTGCCGGGAGCTCACAAGGAAGAGTTTCCCAAAGCTGGATTGGTCACAAATTAAGTGCTATCTCAAGAGATGGTGACAGGCACGAGTGGGATAAAGAGCGGGACATGCAGTGTTCAGACATTGCAGCGTACAGTCATTTCAATGACTGTAAGTGAATCCGTAAAGAAGACAATTCTTCAGTAAAATCAAAAGAGATGGGCAATGGCATAAATAATTGAAAGTATCGAGTTATTTTTTGGAAGTATCGATCGCGATTGATACCACCCGAGTATCGAGGGTATCGAGGACCCATCCCTAATATTTATGTACATATTTTGACATTTCATACAACATAATTTTCCAGTCTCTACTGATGATGAGCTGTACTTCGAAGTACAGTTGTATCTAATTTACTTGGAGCCACCGATGATGGGATAATAAAGTCCCGAAACACATATATGGCTGAATTTTCTGTATATAAAATTCATATTGTATAAACTACTTGTGGTTGATACCTCTGCTATCACTTGAATCATTATGAATTTATAATCACGGAGTACCACAATATCTCTGCTGACACTGCAGAATAATAGTTATTATATTCAATACTATCAGTTATCTCATCGCCGATGTAAACACTGCCTCATAAATGAAATCCATTGCCAAAAATATTAATACAGAAAAAAAAAATTGATGGATATGTATATATGTGTTTCAGCTTAACGCATCAACACAGGAACAATGCCATTCCAATACTTGGTGTAATTTATTACTAGGTAATTACGATGAGAAAAAATTCACCGGAGGTAAGACATCCCAGAAGGGGTGGGTGGGAAAGGAAAGGTAAGTTATAAATGAATTCATCATGCAACTCACAATGCATACATACCTTGTGTAATGTGCACTGACCAGACATAGTGGACAGGACAGGCAAGGCTGTGTAATAGATGATTATGATAAATAATCCTCAGGAAACGCCAGATTTTCACTAAAATGTAAGTAAATGGCGAATATGTGCATTGCCTATGCAGTGTGATTTGGATAAGATGCAATTCTTTCTAATTCCAGAATTAGCCGGTTAATGCTTTCGTTATCAAAAATGAGGGGATAAAGTCCGCTGTAGGAAACGTTCCTGTTTCACATTATTTACTTTATTCACATTATTAATTACCGTCTTCAAAATAATAAGAAAAGGCAGATTCCTCTTCAGCGCAATTTTGAATGATAAATGAAATGTTATTCCCATCCTCATCAGTTTTACGGGAATTGCCACATGCATGCTCAGAGAAGAGCACTTCAGTCCAGATTTTCTGCAGCTACATGCTTGTCAGCATGTCATTTGATTATATGACGTGAGAATTCTTACAATGCATTTCATATTATTTTATTTAGGCACGTGCATGCTAGACAACCAGCACAAATCCTAAGGAAACCATGTGGTGGAGCAGTTAGGACAACTTGCCCTAGATCCCCACTTGAGTGCATTCCTAAAAATTATATGTTTGGTTGATGTTGTTGTTTTTTCTTCTTTTTTTCCCCCTCCCCAATATTTTTCTAAAAAAGCTATTTCAACAAAACTGGTATAAATGATAATTCACTAAGTATACAAAAATGCTACAAATGAAAAACAAAACGCAGGGCCCCAGTAATCAGGTGGCTAGCAAGTACACCAATTACAGCTTTTTTGTTCTGTTCTGAGGCTGTAGGTCGCTTAGTGTTATGTTTAGAAAAAACATACAGAAGCAGGAAATTTAATTTCTCTTAAAAATTTGGGTGTACTTATTTATGACAATTATCTATTAAGCAGCTATGCCCATCACAGTCACTGTGCCTGCTCAGTGCACATTATATGTGGTATGTGCAGTGTGGGTTGAACAAAAATTTTGTTTGTAAATATCACTCCCTTCTCTCCCACCCCTCAAAGGGTATATTACCCATACTTCAGTTTTTTCCCATTGAGTTTGCCCAATAATAGAGCATACCAAGTTTTGTTGATATGACATTGTTTCCACATTGAAGAGTTCAGCTGGAACTTGAACACACACATATGCACAATCAACAATTATTTTTGTTATATTAATATTTTTGGCTATGGGTACATTTATGAGGCAATGCTTACATTGGCAATGAGATAAATGATAGTATTACATATAATAACTATTATATTTATTATAAGTTGATTATAATCTCACAAACTTGCATGTTTGCACAAATTTTTGAGAATTGAAAAAATAGCGTTTTTCCGAAAGTCTGTAGCTCACTTGGTTATTGGTTTCAAAAAGAATGTTTTACACAAATGTTGTAGGAAATTTTATCCTCTTTAAAATTCATTTGAATAATTTTTCTACACAACTTAAAGGGAAAGAGCTATAGAGAAAAACTGTAACAAGTCAGAAAAAATACCGGTTTTTGGGCTTTCTGGAATTAGCACAGGGTCTGGGAGGTCGAAAACTTGGGGATTTAACTAGTGTCTGGCTATATACGACATACTCAAAGAAAAAGTTTTTATGACCTTTTTTTCAGGTAACCCCCCTTTTTCAGTACCTACTGACTTAACGATGTACAAAATTTCAAAAATTGAAACAGAATCAAGATAAAAATTCGATTTGAATCAAGATAAAAATTCGATTTAATAATTCAAATTCAATAATTATTTGATGAACTAAGATAGAATATTAATTCAAAGAAAGATGAATAAGTACATGCTAAAAGATGTACATCTAAAAGATCTATATATTAAATCATGTATAGCAATTAAACTTCACAATATTTTAATTGAATTTTTTTGCAGACCAAGTATGTTTAAATTCAACTTGTGAAAGGAATCAAGAAAATTAGTTCATAAGCATTCATTTTGATATTTTAAAATAAATAAATTATGGATCACATAATTTAATTCATTTGCTTCAATACTAATTTTCTTAGTAATACATAAATCATGAATATTATAACAGCTAATATCCAAAACTCACGAATTCATGGATAAACCACTCAATGATTATCCATAATGGGTGGATAGATGGGAAAAAGTGGGAACAGCTTCGAAGCTTACATTAGACTTTCGCTAGATAAACTTGATATCAGCCAACATGACGTGGCAAATGTAAATGAATTATATAAGTGACAAAGAATAGCATATATTAAGCGATAAATAGGAATCAGACTGCTGGTAGGAAGTTTCTAAGGCCAGTAAGAGACAAGGTGCTCTCTGTTCACCCTAAGAAAAAAGTGGATGTAAACAATAGCATGTGCTTTGGGATGCTTGCCATTGATTAGTTGACGCGATACAGTCTTAGAAGCGAAGCAGTTCATGTGCAGAAGAAAATAGTTTTCAATGTAGTGGATCATTTCTCTCCCAATGTTAAAATTGCAGAAAATGCTTATAATCTATAACTCAGATCTCAAAATAAGGAGACCATTGTTCCCAGAGCCTGTCCTTATATCAATGTCAATGACAGTTATGTGTCCAGTGCCTACTTGGTATCAGTTCTAGTGGAAAAAATGAATCCGTGAGAGTCAAGAGGCGAACTGTACCCCCAATTATGTGCAGTAGTAACTCAAGGTGTTGCTTTCTTTAGAACTGACGACAGACACAAATTTTTAAAAATTTAACTTTGCCAACTGACAGTTAAGGTTGATTTAATTAGTTTTACTATCAAGTAGCTAGTGTTAATGTTTGTAAAGATGTGTTTGCGGAGCTATTAGAAAGGTTAATATTCGCCTAGTGCTCTGCAGAAGTCGGGTTCTCTTTTCGAGCGATCACTTACTATACTGAGCATGCGAGGCCGAAAGTCGTGCGAGCGGAGTTGGCGATTGAGAATCGGAGCAAGGCGGATGAATAACTCGAGTTTGTTTACATGAACTTTTTTCTCAGGGTGAGCAAAACAGTTTCAAGTTCCTCTGTGTGAGTCATAAATTTCTAATTACATGACACCAACTAAACAAATACAGCCTCACCTCCATGTTGGCAATGAGGCTCCTTTCTTCAGCCTTTCCGATATACACTAAACAACCATGAGCCTGTGCAACACATAATTTCCAATGGATTTTTATGCCAAAACACCTATCGAGAGCACACAAAATGCTTCACTCTCAGACAATTACCTTTCTTAACCCCGGAGTGCCCGCAATAGATCTGTGGGAGCCAGGCTGTGGCAATTTAATGTTCCTTAATTATTGCGATAGGTTGATATTTCTTGTAATCCTTCATTGTACTTTTCTGAGAATGTCTGGTACTCTATTTTTATGCTTTCACTTATTCATTTTCTGAGAACATGTTGAAACTTGATCGCTACGCTGTGCGATATCTGTCAGGGCACTATTTTCAGCTGAGTCTATGACAAGTGCCTATTCAGAAAATGTAATCATTTGTTTTATCTAGGATCGACTGTCGCAATTTCTTCCCGAAGAGAAAGACGTGCAGAAGACGTTTAAAGGGAAATAAAAAAATGTAAACCTTGCAAAATGGAAAAAAGACAAAGAATTTCTAAATATTTTTGTGAAAAATGTAAAATACACATTTGTTTAGAATATGCCAAAATAATTTGTGGAAATTGAATTTAATATTTTTTAATAAGATGTTAAATGATTTTTGTATGTACTTTGTCAACTTTTACCTTGATCATCATTAGCATTCAGGCAAGGTGTAGTGTAGGATCAGTAGACAGTGTAGGATCATTAACAAATTGCATTGGGGAACATGTACAAATGAAATATGTATTTCAGTAAATAGAGCTTCAAATCATTCGCATCTATAAAAAATTGCAGCTATATCTGAGAAATACATTGTGGGCACTGGCATGAGTCTTCCTAGTGCGAGCACTCCCGGGTTAAGCCAGCGCTCTGTAGCTAGTACCAATGTTAGTCAGATCGAGATCAAAATAATTTATTCATCATCATCCATACATCTTTATCCAAACTGTAAACATGTAAGTTGTACACATACACCCACACAAAAATTCACTGTGCTTCTATGACGATGGCAATCTTAATGAAATTGGAAACTACATTTGTTTTTTCTTCAAATATATCTCACTGTTTTCAAATCCCAAAAATGTGTATATAAATGGCATGGCAGAGAAGGAAATTTATTCAGCAAGAAATGTTCACAAAAATAGAGAACAAAATGTTTGTATACAATTGAAAGACACAGCTCTAGATATCACTTCCTACATTTTCGGCAAAAATTAGATAATACTACTAACATATTTGCCTTAAAGGTTTTTATATTTTGTGTGAGTTTTGTGACACATAATCCTGTACTAAGAAGACATTTCTTCTTTACATTGTGATGTAGAATGTTGGATTGGAATCATTATCTTCTCATTTTTCAGAATGAATTCAATGTGGCATAAGACTAACTTGAGCCAATTGTATATGCACATAATATTGGTAACATACTTACAGCACTATCATCATCACAACAAGCAGAGCATGTACAGCTTGTGGCATGTGGAGTCAAAATACCTTCATCTATTAATGTTTGCAGACTGCGACCACCAAATCTAAATTATAGTAAACAAGAAAAAATTACTTTCTATTATTTCAATAAAATAAATCTTATTAATATAAATATAAATATATATATATATATATATATATATAACTAGTGTAGTGCCTTTATGAAATGAGAAAATCCAGAATCTGAGTTCTCACCAAGAAACATGAGGCAACAATCTTGTTGGCATTAAACCCTCATCCATCCTTAACTTTTATATTTGCAATATATTTAAACTCTATGTAAGTCACCTTCACAAAGTACAACATGTTTGCAACTGCACAGTTTGAATTCTCAAGGCTTTTTTACTGAAGTGCTTTCTTTCTCGCACGCCCATACATATACCAGTGGAAATGTTCATGTTAATATTTTTATTGTTTTCAGTAATCAAACAATTCTACAGAAGCCTTTCGGTTCAAAATTTTGTGTTCTATATCGATCACTGGCAAATCTCGAAAAATGAAATTACGATTCATACGCATTTGAAGTTTTCGTAGTTTTTAAATAAAGAAATCACACGTTAATAATTTATGAATTAAGAAGTAAGAATTACCAAAAGACTTCATAAAAATTATAAGGACGATCATAATTCAAAATTATTATTTTTCGAGTTCCATCAATGTGACTGACCAAGAACAGCTGTGTATAATTTCACTGCGTAGCACATAAGCCCTGACTCAGTTCCGGAATCCGTTTCATTCGTAGCTGCCCTTCATGCGTGTAGGGCAGCACTGTTGCGGAGCGATGACGTTTCTGCCCTGCACTAAGGGTGGGTTTCAGTGCAACAAATGGAAAACGCTATAAATTAAACTCTCAATCCTTTTAACATCAATTGAAACAGAGCAGAATTACATGCCTTATTAATGACCATGAAACAAATATTCTATCACTTCATTAATATAAAAAATTTTATATTTACTGATTCAACATTTACATATTGCTTGATTACATCAACAAAGACATGGAAACATCTGAATTATTAAACCATATACATGAAATATATTTTCATGAATCTAAATTGGGAAAAAATATCATTATTGCATGGATACCTGCACATAAAAAAGTATTTAGTAATGATATTCTTGATCTCGAAGCTAAAAGTGCTACAATAAATATGCACCAATATCATCCGTCTGAGAGTTTAAGGTATTATGAATAAATTAAGTATCCTATGGCACAAAACTGGCAAAATCAAAAATTCAGAAAACTTCATAAAAATGTATCTAACTTCTTTGGACTTATATCAAAATCCCTCAATTAATCATCAATAACAAGTTCAAATCATTCCTCTGTCAAGAATTGGATCAAATCATTCTTAATTCTCTCATAAATTCTAATGGAGAAAGTTGCAAAACTGATCAGTACTATCTGCAATACTGTTTTATCAATAAATCATATCCTTCCGGAATAACCCATCCATAATCTAGGTAGAAAAGAATACCTAGGAAATGAAAACTTCAATGACATTTTATCATCAAGTTATCTAAACAAAGTGATAATATTTTGTAAAAATACTGATATTTTGAAAGATTTGTGATTACATTTCATTACTGCAAGTCGCTCATGACCTCTCTTGCGTATGCAACTAAAAAAATAGAATAATAACATTTTAAAAAAATGTTGAAAGCCCTTCTGAAAATGCATTAGCTGTATTGAATGAATTAAACTATACAAACGAATTTCGGTAACAGCTCATTTGAAAGATAAACAAAATAACAGGGCAATGTTTTTATCTACAGAGTGTTCTATTTTCCTAGCGACACAAAATTACTCAGAAAAAAAGGTTTTCTATTGATTTCACACATTCATTAAGGTCTTTACCTAATGCTTCTTTTCCAGTCTTTACTAGATGCCCTGCCACACAAAGCTTCAAACTCACTAGGTGTGTACCAGGAATCGCCAAGCTTTATACATCTTCCTCGACCTCCTGAGCCAAATCGACATTTATGAAGTTCAGCACTTGTATTCTGCAACAACATACATATATTTGATGGAAATTAATCAGCCTGTTTTATCTTAATTTGCTACACTAAGGATTTATTAGAGACATGTAATAATGTAATTTCTCTAACACAAGTGAATCTCCAAAACTAAGTCATTAATATTTTTTTCTGGAAGTGAAATAATTATCTGCTATTCATTTCAGACATATACTGCAAAAGTAACACCTGAATATAACATAGGTAAGGCAAAATTCCTTCCAGGTGAGAAAGGAAAGGAGCAAGGTAATTCAAAAAAGCTTAGAAAAGAAGATGTTGAACATGACTACTGACAACAAATCCTAACAATAAATGCATTTTATTTCATTATGGATTTATAGAGGCAGTTCACACGATTAATTCAGATGAATCATCAAATCTTCATCAGCCAAGAATTTTAAAATAAATCATTAAGTAAAGAGAGCTTGGTAGGCACGACTTTAAATAATGGTTGCAAATTGAGTTTCACAGGATACTTCAAAACGAGTCTCAGTACAGAAAGGTTTTTAATCTTAGGTATCAAAAAAGTCCAGCAAAAACGTATATTTACACATTTCAGGCACATTATATAATTAGGAAGGAAGGCACTATTCTATTGGCCCCATCACCATGCTAAATATACTAGGGCTGAACATGTCAGTCAGTAGGGTAATGCTAAAATGTGCAGCCCTAGAGCACCAACTTGACAGCCCTGCATCATTTACTAACATCTTTTAATAAACCAAACTTTTGGACAGTAATCTAATAATGTTTCACAAATTACACTTTTCACTTCATTACAATTTTCACTTTCTGTCTCTTCTACTATTAAAAAAGTACATCTTGCTTTACCTTGCATCTGACAGGAAGAATAGGCAAGTTAGCAGACTCAGTCCACGAATTGGGAAATGATTCACGCTGTCCAAGGGGTGTATTTGGTGTATTTGGTGCATTTTCATCAGTCTGGGGATCACTTTGGATAACAATGTGTGTTGCTTTCAGTTCTCCATTCTGAGAAAAAATAAATTGGCAAAATTCAGTTTGAATCAGAAAGATAGAAGGCTTCAGTTAATTTATAGTACATATTAAAACCTCTAGACAAAAAACTGTTCACGCTGAATGTCAACTGTTCACATCTTAAAATATTTTCTCCAAAATCTTACTACAGTGTTGTTTTAAAATTTGTTTGTTATTTATTTCAATTATACATTTTATAAGCCCTACAAACTAAGCCTTTATATAAATATGATCAATCATTCTATTCACATCATGCACATACTTGAGTTCTCACCCAGGTCCGTAGTTCAGTGTCCTTATCTTGCCGGGTGTCACATATAAAACTGTTGTCCACACACAGTACAGGCTTAAACTGTGCAGTGCCTGGCAACTGAAAAGTAGGATATGAAAAATCTCAAGTAGAATTTAAAAACAAAGGTTGCTGTACACAAACAGTACATCTTCACAATATAACATAAAATGTTGAAAGATCTATGTAAATCAATTTGTCTTTTTATTGATGGTTTAACATAAAGTGTTAGTGATATTCTTTTACACCTTCTAAATAAAATACTTGGGTATTGAATATTGGATTTTGATACCTTCCATTTTGACAAAATTGAAGATATTTTGGGGATGCGACAGGATAATATATTTTACTTTGTGTTATATGCTGGGGGGTGTTCTATGAAGCTTCTATGAAATAAGAAAGGTTGATCTTTCTTGCTAGGGAATCGGTAAGGGTGAAGTCAAAACAAACCTGCAATTGATCAGGCGTGATAACATTAAATGTTGTTCCTGAACTTGCAACACCAATAAGAGATCCTACAGGGAGAGTGACAGGGACAGAAGCAACAGGAACAGCGACAGATGTAACGGTTTGATGTGCCTCCGAAGCGAGAACACCATGTTCCTCGGATTCATTCGTTAAAGGTTCGGAAATGTCCGGCATTACGACAGTTTCCGATGTTCGGTCCTCTTCCATTTCGGTAAAATGGCGCGAATCCACCTCGCCGGTCATAAAACACGGATTTAGCACAAATTACAAAGATATCGGAAAGCACTTTCACAAATCAGCAAATTTAGAATATATGTGTACAAATAACAGATGCACTAAATAATTATTTTCTTCTATAATGGCTACGAATGCTTATGCACACCGCCTAAAGAGAGCATCATTGTAGATTGCATTCCCGCGCTATCTATCCAATGTCTAATTGAACCACACAGGGCAAGCGGTGGAATCAAATAACCGGACGATCTTTCTCATTGATTTATTAATTAAGGCGCTCAAAATAATAGAGGCAGATCCCAACCGAAATTCTTTTCGAGAAAACTGACTTTCTGTTTTCATTCACGTTCACTTTCATTCCGTAAAAATGTTTAAAGGTGGAATTTAGGGTTTTTGTCATATCCCAATTCATTTGATATTTCAGCGTATGGTAGCTATACGGCAGAAGTTTACCGTCATGCTTCTTACTGAAAATGCGAGGTCGGTTGGAATCTGCCGTTATTATGCTGACCGCCATAACCGTCTCATTGTTCGGACATGATTTAGCTGTATAAAAAGCACTTTAATTGTCGAATTTGCGTTATTTGCTTGAAAATATTTAGTTTTCGCACCTAATGTTCTATTTGTCGATTTGGAATGAGTTTTATGAAAATTGGTAACTGAGATGCATTAATTCAGACAGAAATTGCGGAAAAAAATAGAATTACGTAATCGTTGCTAAGGGCGATAAAGTATATGCTATTTTAGAACCATTAGTTAAAGAACAATGGTCAATTAAACAAATCAAGTGTAAAATCTCTACCTTAGAAAAACAGTATGGCTCGTTCGAGGTTTAGTTTGAAGTAAGTGTCTTACGGACTTTTCAGGTAAAAGAACTCCCACCTCATCCCCAGTTCAAAGATTTCAAACTGTTTTAAATCCTTATTAACATACTTTTCATAACACTTATATCAGTACAATTATACCTCGATTACATAATTTATTTACAACAAATCGTGGTGAATATATTAAAATTTATTAATTTTTCTAGGAAGCGATACGTTCGACACAGCCACGATTTCGCGGTGCCGCGTCATAGTGTGTTTAGAAAGTACGCATTCCGATTGTTTACCAGTGTTTGTTAGCCTGTATTTCGTTGTTGTGATTTCGAGATTAATGGTTTTAATTACGTTAAGGTAATTTAATTTCGTTTACCTTCCTTTAATTTTATTTTTATGTTGTACATTTTAAAAAATTTAATTAATTTATTTACTTATTTATTTAGTCAAAAACAGTCAAAAAACTGTATGTGACGTATGGGGAGAAAATCATCTGCGCACGCTTTCTTGAGTTTCAGAATCCCTTCCCAACAATTTAACTATTAATAATTGAAAGATTAATAATAATAATAATAATAATAATAATAATAATAATAATAATAACAACAACAAATTTTAAAAAGCGAGAGATTAACATTTCAAAAACTAGATATTTTCGTTGCCAAATTATAGAATACTTATTTTTAACGGTAAAGAAACGAAAAGACTTGATTTTTCTGTATTGTTAACAAAATAGAAACTCACCCTAAGCTCTATTACCACTACAAGCAAAGGAACGTTTAACAAAACGTGCGCAAAGTGAAGCTACATTTACGTCCAGAAGCAAATCAAGGGGCCATCTCAGCATTTGCTCAATGGATCAGGGAAACTGGACAAAAACCTGATCGAGATGGGGGTCATTGACCCGAAAGTACATTATTTGTTACAGGCATATTGAGTCTTTTTTTAAAATTATACAATGCAAATGTAAACTAATTCATTATACTATATCTTGTTTTTGTTAAAGTAAACATTATGTTTCTTTTTGGCGATCAGTATAGTCTCTAATTGTATAGAAACAGTTTTGCAGCAGAAAAGATTTTACTTTTAATTTAAATTTGTGTACCAATTTTAATTGTTTAATTTCATCTGGCAATGCATTGTAAAGTAGCGTACATGTATTGTATGTGGATTTCTTGTAGTGAGCTGTTGATACTGACACTTGATGAACATGATTTCTACGTCGAGTATTGTAACTATAAATATCAGTATTACATGAAAATATGTTCCCACCGTTAAGTAAGTCAGTTTTGACAAATACTACAGACTCATAAATAAATAGGCAAGGCAATGGTAAGATTCCAAGCTCAATGAAAAGAGGCTTGCACGGATCACGTGGATGGGATTTTTTCATTATTCGGATAATTTTCTTTTGCAATCTAAATGTCTGGGAACTAAAGGATGAGCTTCCCCAAAATATTATGCCGTATCTCAGGCGGGAATGTACATTTGCAAAATACACGCAACGAGCTGCATGAAGGCTGACAGAATTAGAAAGAATTCTGAATGCATAACATAATGAGCTTAATTTAGTGTTTAATGCTGTTATATATGCATTCCATTTGAGGTTTGATTGAATCGAGAGACCTAGAAATTTTGTTACCCTAACATCAGTTAATTGCATATTGTTAATTTTCAATGGAGCATATGATTGCCGATTTGAAACGCAAAATTGCATTGAGACAGTTTTTCCTTCGTTAACTATTAATTTGTTATTACAAAACCAATTTGAAACTTCTGAAATTGTACTATTTATTGTGTCTTTTTTGCAAAGAACATTCGTGTCATCGGCAAACAGAACTGTTCTTCCGTTTTTAATAGATGAGGGCATATCGTTTACGTACAACAGAAAGAGGATAGGACCTAAGATCGAAACCTTTGGGACCCCATTTTCAATTGGCAAAGAATTGGAGAGATAAGTAAATAATGTCCTTTCGTGCCAGTACGGTATTTCTACTCTTTGAGATCGATTTTTAAGGTACGAGGTTATCCAATCTAGGGCAATACCACGAATTCCATAAGAAGGTAATTTTGAGAGCAAGATGTTATGGTTAATAACGTCAAAAGCTTTCGAAAGATCTAAAAATATCCCAATGGGTTATTCATTTTGATCCATTGATGAAGCAACATCTTTAAGGAAAGAAAAAATGGCAGTTTCCGTAGATTTTGATTTCCTGAAACCGTGTTGTGAGTCTGAAAACGCTTCTTTTTTCCTGAGAAAAGTTTCCATTCGCGTATAGAAAAGCCTCTCTAATATTTTTGAGAAAACTGACAAAAGAGAAATTGGCCGGTAATTTTGAATTTCATTTTTGTTCCCTTTTTTATAAAGTGGCTTAATTTTTGCTGTTTTGAAAGTATCTGGAAATATTCCTGTGCACAAGGAAGCATTGAAAATGTGAGTTAATGGGTGTATAATGGCAGGTGCACACGTTTTTAATAAACAATCCGGAAATTCATCTAAACCTGATGAATATTTATTTTTTAATTTACTGACTATTCTGAGGATTTCGTTAGAAGAAGTTTCGTAAATAAACATCGTGCCGAAATTTTTTTGGGAAGCATATGATGTTGAATTTTGTGATTTTAGTCCCTTCGTGAGATCAACCGCAATTCTAGAAGTGTTGGTTGAAGAGATTCGCAACTTTTTCTGGATTTCTTGTTTCTCTTTCATTATCCTTTAAAACAACATTCTCTACGAAATGTTGTGATGACGTGGTCGAATTTTTAACGATGTTCCACATTGCTTTAGTTTTGTTTCTAGCGTTCAAAATATCCTCATTATTTTTCATTATTTTTGCCTGAACTATTATTTTCCTTAAAATTCTTTTATATTCTAAGTAGACGTGGAAACCGGGTGATACGTTATGATGTTTAGAAATAAAGTAGAGAGTACGTTTATTTTTACACGATGTTCTAATTCCTTGTGTGATCCAAGTATTACGTTTTCGTGAAATGTTTAATTTTCTCTTTTTAATAGGAAAGCATGCGTTAAAGAGAAATGAAAACTTTGAGAAAAATACATTATATTTTTCATTTGTGTCAATAGCGTTATAAACTGCCTCCCATGATTCTTTCAGCAAGTAGTCCGTAAATAATTTAATGT
Source organism: Teleogryllus occipitalis (assembly GCA_011170035.1). Classification (NCBI taxonomy): domain Eukaryota; kingdom Metazoa; phylum Arthropoda; class Insecta; order Orthoptera; family Gryllidae; genus Teleogryllus; species Teleogryllus occipitalis. Next base: position 267,561 of record BLKR01000498.1, on the reverse strand, counting down.
TACTTTAGTAAATGCTCTGTACATGCGTGTTTTATTTATTGTGTCAGTATTCATGTTATTAGTAATGTAATAATCTCGCTCTCTCTCCGCCCTCCTTTGATACCGCGTCGCCTCACGTCGCGGCGCCAATGTAACAATATACTACTTCTAATCAACCACGATGGCCCACGCTAGTGCGCCACTGTAATATTCTCTTACAAAACCTCACGACGATTGTAATCTTTTCCTCGTCACGCGCACTATCTTACCCTGCCCTAGCCCTGAATTATAATTGGGTGCCACATTAGCGATTGCCCGTACCTCTGCTAGCTCGTACTATTGTTTATTTCTTACCGTGTCGTAGTCCGCGCGCTCACTCCATACGGAGTTGAAGGAAGGGTCCGTTTCGTTCGTGCCTGGGTCAACATTCATACCACTACAGAATAAAAAGACATGGAATCACGGCAATTATGAGCCATTGGGATGCTCATGCATTTATTTTAGGATTTTTTTTCTCGCTGATATCCCTTTTCATTAACACAATCTGCCCCTCCGACTTACGAAACATAACAATACGAATATATAAATACACAGGAAAAAAATAAACCTACACACTGAAATTACAATACAAAGAAAAATCTCATCCATCCATCAGAATGCGCATTCTGTCGTGACCTTCCTTATTATCCTTAGTCTAATAGCATAACTTGGTCTTCGACAGAACTTCTTTTCTTTCTTTTGAATGGAGCGTAAACAGATCAGAAAAAAACAATACAGTTATTGCACAATTCGTGCCACTTCCCTTTTTTGCAGCGATGTCACCTTCCGTCAGCGCCCGTCGCTGGTAGTTGTCACGTGCATTATTTACGCACGCAGTCCCCCGTTCAGCTGCCACCAGATCCTCGATGCACTCCTCCGTTTAAAGTTTGCCAATGCATCCACAAGTATTGTTTTTTTTTGTCTTAATCGCGTCTTCCCTGAATGTTATTTCTATATCTCGCGATATATATATATATATATATATATATATATATATATATATATATATATATATATATATCGCGACGCTATTTCCTGCCACCTAATTTGCGTAAATATTGTCTATGCGGATTTTTTTGTCGTGAATTTCTAAATGAATTTAAATAAATTTTCGATACACTCAGTCTCAACAATTGTTTGTATGCAACCAAAATAACTTAATAACGTTTTACACGACACTTCCGCAAAAATTTTCAAAAACTTAACACAACATAAAAACGCGTGCGATCATCCTCAGATCCGAACTCATTCTGTCTGTAACCCAGTTTGCATTGTTGGTCCACACAATCCAAGTGACTGTCTTTTTATTAAACATATGCCCATCACCATAAGAAATGTTCGAAAATGTTTACATTTTTCACTGTTTTGGGGCATCTTGCGTCTTACTCTCTCTTTCATAGTTTTATTAACTTTTGGTTTGTAATTATCACATTACCGAATTCCCCTTTCCCGTTTTCCTTTTTCCAAAAAACCTTTATTTTCCGTCTTCCCCACTCGTGATGACGTCACTTACATCTTCGGTCGCTCTTTTAATTCTTTCTTAGCTCGCTATGCTATGGAACTGGATACTGATTTATTAAAGCCTTACATAAATTCCCCCCGCGCCGTAACTAATTTTGCCCTGATCTAAATATTTTTCCCTATAATTTCTGTAAGTTTGGCCAAAATCCACCCAGGCATTCACTGGATATTCAATAAAACTCGTTTTGTTGTATACTTTCAGAAGTACAACAATGGTCACCATGTCTTCAACTTCGCCGTTATGCATGCAATTTATACCATTTATAATATTTACGGAACCCGTGGCTCGAATAACGTGATTCTTGGTTCAAAATGTTCCTAAATTTGGGTTCTATTCACTGTTCACAATGCCTATTGCCCCCCCTTTTGTTTTCTATTACTTTCCTAATAATTATTATTATGCGGCGCTGTTGTCTATTGTTTCTTTCATTATTGGCTCCTCTTTGCTTATATAGAAGTTCCATGCATTCTTGCTCAGCTCACTAGCTCACAAATCATTACAGTAATTGTAAGAATTTGTGCATCGTGGTCACTGTAACCTAGATTATTCGTTATTACTTCATATCTAGTTGTGGCTTTGTTAATTATAATTTGATCTATTGCTGTTTGTGATTTAAGAGTATTCCGTGTAGGTACGTTCACTGTAATATCTAAATTAAAAGAATGAATTAAATTGAGAAACTGCTCTTTTTCGTGGGACTCGCTCAGAAAATCAATATTGAAATCTCCACTTACAACAATGGATTTAAAAGAGAGATTACTAATTTTGTTCAGAGTTATCTCTAGATTTTCTAAGAAATTGAAATAATCTAAAGCTCGCTTTGTTGGAGGTCTGTAGATGCAAAGTAAGATAATTTTGAGCGTAGTAAGATGCACGACTGTTATTTCAAAAACTTTTTCAACTGCATATAAATTTAATTCTGACAGGAAGGTAGAATCAATATTATTTCTGACATAAATACACGAACCTCCGTAAGCAGGGCCTTTATTTGATTCCCTTACACTACAATAAGATCCTGCAAGGTAAAAACTAGGAATTTGGAGTGTGTTTAGATCATTATGACATAACCAATGTTCTGTAAAGCAAAGAACATCTATTTGACTGAGATCACACTATAATGCTGCCTCGATAAATTCAATTTTATTTGAAAGAGATTGCACATTATGATGCATTATTTGAATATTTTGCATGTACCTACACGGATGCTTTTCTGCTGCATCTGACTGTAGTTGCTATTTATTTATCTCATTTTTACCTCGAGTGCGTATTTTCTCAAAATATTATTGTATTTATATTTTTATACTGCGTATATTTATACTGCGTATTTATATTTTCTCAAAATAAATTTACAATGTTAACACACTATCCGTAAAGCGCAAGCATGGTAAATTGCTCCTTAGTGAGGAGAAACAAATAGTTACTAATGTTTACAACTATTTAAAAGGAAAGAATCCAGGAAAACCAGTGCAATGGATTATAGACAAAACAATGGCAACAATCGGTGTACGTTCAACAAGCAACAAGTAAAATCGTTTCTACTGTATAACTGTTTCTATACAATTAGAGACTATACTGAGCATCAAATGATCATTAATTATAACAGTGATATTTAATGTATTATTTACCATTTGAACTGCATAATTCTAAACAACGTAACAAGTAATGTACCGCAGCATCTGGGTCAATGAGCCCCATCTCGTTCAGGTTTTTCGTCCAGTTTCTCTGATCCTTTGGACAAATACTGAGATACCCCCTTCTTTTGCTTCTGGACATAAATGTAACTTCATTTTCTGTGCACGTCGTCTAGAATTCATTGGGAAATATAGTTATTCAAATTATCGTTTTCATGCTGTTGCGGCAGGAAGTATTATTCCTTGACGAAGGCCATCATGGATAAGAGCCCAAAATTTATTGCTTATTTATCCTTGAAATAGATTTTATTACATGAGAGCTTTTTTTAATTTAAAATTCATGTAGTATATGACTTAGTGTAGGGATCACAGAATCTTGAAAATGTGCACAGAATTCACTTCTCCCCATAGCACGTCATACGCAGTTTTAACTGTTTTTTGACGTAAAATAAATAAATCCTCATGAATATTTTGTCTTCCCAAACTGGACTTGATTGTAGGTGCGACATTTATGTTAGTAGGTGTATCCTGTGTAGGTGGATTTACCATAATACAAAACTGAGGTTTTAGGTTGGCAACGAAAATATCTAATTTTTGAAATGTTAATCTCTCGCTTTTTTAAAATTATTATTATTATTATTATTATTATTATTATTATTATTATTCATCTTTCAACTATTAATAGTTAAATTGTTGGGAAGGGATTCTGAAACTCAAGAAAGCATGTGCAGATGATTTTCTCCCCCATACGTCACATACAGTTTTTGACTAAAAAAATAAATAAATATCACTGACTTTGAAAGAACTTGGTAGCAGAGATCGTCCAGTGCTCTCATGTTCATCATCTCTTTCCCATATAAATCAACAAAAACATTTCACCTGCATCAGCATTATGTTCTGTTCTAGCTTCTGTCAGATTACACAGAATATTTCAAACAAATTACATTGATTCCGATTAGCACTTCAGGACAGTGGAACGTTAATTATCTGATCTAATTGGGACCAGGTATAGTATGGATATTCGATAATTCGAATAACTGGCACAATAATAACTATTCCGAGTTCTTAAGCATAGGATTTGTCAAAGTTCACTGAAGTCAGATGATTGACTATGGTACAGTATCTTATGGTACAATATTTTATTACTGTCAATCATATCGGCGATCATTCTCAATGTTCAGTATTATAAAAGAGAATGAATACGTATAGTATACAGTACCTAATTTAAAAAAAGAATTATTCAGAGAAAATATGAGTACGGATTTTTGACGTTTCGGATGATTGACATCCCACTGTATTTCCTTCTATTGTCTCTACTGGGAGAATTTATCACATCCACTAAAAGTGCGAAGGAAAAATATATGTTCTCAGTCACATTTGAATGATTTTGATGAATAGGACCTGTCCCTTCTATTAGAAATAGTGTAAGAAATGGAGTATTTTTGAAAGGCTGTAGATTGCTCGGTAATTGGTTTCGAAAAATTGTTTTACACAAAAGTTATAGGAAATTTTATTCTATTTAAAATTGAATGCAATCATTTTTCTACAGAACTTAAGGATAAAGAGTTGTAGAGAAAAAAAACGAAATAAGAAAAAAATACCGTTTTCCGGGCCTCCCGGAGCTTACACAGGGTCTGGGAGGTCGAAAACTTAACTAGTGTCCGCGTACATACAACATAACCAAAGAAAAACTTATGACTTTTTTCCAAGTAACCACCTTTTAAAGTACTTGCCAATTGGACTATAATGCGAGAAGTGATAATCAACTGTTGTTTATTTATACTTAATGACTGCATATAGGGGAAGGCCATGACTTTTATTTTTTGGACGTGTGGTGAAGCTGTACTTCTTCGAAACTGTTTGTAGCTCATGTGAACCTCTTTACAATATGTGAATGAGAAATCAAGAAAATATATGACACTCATTTTTGCAGAAAAGTGCTTTATAACGCTTTCCTGACTGGTGGCTCTAGAATTTAAAATTTAAAACACAAATCAATTTCTCATTGTGTGGACGAAAACAACGTGCAATCATGACGGATCCTATGCCATTTATAAAAGATTTCCTTGCTGGTGGTATAGCTGCCGCAATTTCGAAAACAGTTGTGGCACCAATTGAAAGAGTGAAACTTTTGCTGCAAGTTCAAGCTGCATCCAAACAAATAGCCAAGGAAAAGGAGTACAAAGGAATGATAGATTGTTTTGTTCGCATACCTAAAGAACAAGGTTTTCTTAGTTTCTGGAGAGGGAACTTGGCTAATGTGATTCGATATTTTCCAACCCAAGCGTTGAATTTTGCTTTCAAAGACAGGTATAAGACTATTTTCCTGGGAGGCGTAGACAAGAATACACAATTTTGGCGTTATTTTTTAGGAAACTTGGCTTCGGGTGGAGCTGCCGGAGCAACATCTTTATGCTTTGTGTATCCCCTTGACTTTGCACGAACAAGAGTAGGAGCAGATGTGGGAAAACTTGGACAAGAGAGACAATTCACTGGTCTGTGGGATTGTCTTGTGAAAACAGTGAAGTCTGACGGCTATTTCGGATTGTATAAAGGGTTCAATGTGTCTGTTCAGGGTATTATAATATACCGTGCCGCCTATTTTGGATTCTTCGATACTGCCAAAGGAATGCTGCCAGATCCTAAGAATACTCCAGTCTACATTTCGTTTCTAATAGCTCAGTGTGTGGCAACTTTTGCAGGACTCTTGTCTTATCCTTTTGATACAGTACGAAGACGCTTGATGATGCAAACTGGACGCAAGAAGGGTGATATAATGTACAAGAACACCTTAGATACTTGGTTAAAAATATCTAAAAATGAAGGTCCTGGTGCATTTTTTAAGGGTGCCTTTTCAAATGTCATACGAGGCACAGGTGGTGCTCTGGTATTAGTGCTATTTGATGAAGTTAGAGCCTTGATTAATTAGGTTAATTTTATTTAGGTATTTTCACATATATTACCAGTTAGTCACTGAACGTTATGAAGTAACATGAACTATTTCTACAATACTCTTATTTGTCATTGTTTGGGGACAATAATATCCATAATTTATTTCCAATAGAAATAGCGTCAAGAACTATCAAAAAAGCTTTAGTGGAATTCTCTAACAGCCCTTAATGTTTTTGAAATAACTTTCAATTGCTACTCTCCAACATTTCATATTATTGGTAGCCGACCTTCGCATATTTATTATACAATATCATGTTATCTGTGTATCTTAATAATCCGTTTGAAAATAAATTTAACAATAAAAATGTGAAGTACGTCTTATTTACTTATTAAGTCTTATTTAATTTTTAATATTTAATTTGTGTCTCCGTAATTCAAAAAGAGAGATTGAGATTGATAAATTAACAAGAAACTAATTGATGCAAAATACATTATAAGACACGGATGATTAAATAATGACAATCGCACTAATAGTGATCAATCAATACTGGTCAATAGTGTCAATATACTATAAAATGAAATGGAATAAAAATATGGTGTTTAATTAAAAGTTGGAAGTATAATATTCTTAAACACCGTCGTTTAAATAATATTGAAATTATTCCTTTTTCACAAGGATTGGATATCAAGAAGTTTTTAACTGTTTTTGACATAAATAAAATAAGAAACCCCGGGCAACGCCGGGTATTTTTCTATTATCTCATACTATTACAGTACTATTGCTACTATTGCTGTGACGGTCCATTCGGAGGCGTTCCAGTAATATATAAATAAGTTGGACAAACTTTTATGGAATCGACACAACGTTATTTCCACCATGGAATCGACATTTACAGAAACGAAATAAACAGTCGAAGGTGCTAGGGTGAAGGTAGAAAGTGCTCTTTATTTCTAAAAAATCTAAGGAAATGTACTATTAGCAGACCAGTGAGAAATAAATAAATAGAGAACATTTACTAAATAGATAAACAGTCGCACAATTTCTATATTATTTTGGAGTAACGAAAAATGTAATTAAAGAAAATGTTCCCGTATTAGGCAAAGACAACGGAATGTGTTTGACATGTGATGAGAGATCACGTAAACATTTAATAATTGAACAAGATCTGGAATTTGAAAAGCGAAAAGTTATTAATGTTATTATTTGGATTTCGTTTAAAACTTATTATAACGAAGAAAATAAACACACATGTAAATAGATAGTATAAAAGAACAGTGGGTTGATAAAAGAGAACAGCTGTCCTTCGTTGCAAACTCCGCAGTGCAGGAGTATGCAACAATGAATAAGATAGAGACGAGTGTGTGTGGTTTTGGACAGGCAACATCATGCCGTAATTTGGGTTGATTAATTAGAAATATTATAAAAAGTGTAAAGGTTTTCGAAAAATTATGTTCTAATTGGTGAAACATTAGCGGGGGCGTTTTCGATTTTGGGTCTTCGGACTCGAAGAAAATGGCGTGGAATTAGGCGTGTATTGGATGCGGCATTGGCAATGGTCGGGGAAGCCACTTCGAGGCCAGCTGAACGATAACAGGGAAGTGACAAATATTCATCGTAATAAGATGTACAGCAAGGCCAAGATTGTGAGTAAATGTTAAGAGTAAAAAAATGGTCATTGGAAAATTTCCACTTTTAAACAGAGTGCACTCGCGTGAATGTATTGCATAAAAAATATGAATGAATGTGTGAGTGATATGCTGATTTTTACCTGTTAAGATAATTCGTTTTATGTGAAATGCGTGTATACATGTTTTTCGCTGTTATGTTCTGTATATTGAAATGAGGACTGAACTCGCTAAGCATTGAAACGACGAGAAGAGAATCGGTATAATAAATAGCTGCCGACTTTGCGATTCGGCAACATTGCGAAATTTGTGTTTTCTTTCCAGTGGGTAGTAGAAATCAAATAACAGGGATAAGAATAGGAGAGAGAGTCAGGCTCCCACAATAAATTATAATAATATTTCGTTACCAGTATATGGACGACTTCGCGGACCCATATAAATAATCGAAATATAAATCTGTACTGTAATGGGACATAGAGGAGTCATTGCAATTCAACATAGGAGTCATTGCGGATGTGTGATATAAATTTAGATTTGAAATGATAGGTAATGTAGCTTGCAATTCTTATGTAAACAGATAGGTTTTGTTATTAATACGAAGATAGGGGTGTGCACGCCACACGATATTGATATTTCAGGAACTCGCCGAATAAATTAGCCCTGTGGATTTGGTGGCCATTGTACCAAAGTAAATATCCGTTTATTTACGTGTATTTGTAAGAACGAATAAGTCTAACTCGCCCAGGTTGGGCAGAAATAACTAATTGCATCAACTACGATTATGTACATTTTTGTGAAATATTATTTTTTTCGTATTTTTGAGTGAAGTATAAGCATTATTAATAATATTATTAACATGGTTTCCTCAAAAACGTCTCAATTTTCTTCTTTAAAGTTTTTACGGATAGTTCTAAATGCACTGTAACAAATGCCATGAACATCATCATGCAGAATTGGTTTGTTTTCCGAAAAAATACATGTGAAATTTTTGTGATTTTTCTATCATGTTAATATTTACATTTCCGGCGATTTGTATATTATTATACTTGTGAGAGTGTATTTACAAGCAATTAAATTATGACTTTATGTAGTTTCACGAAAAATCAAAACTTATAAAAAAAAAGTTCAAAATTACGCATTTTCTGAAACGCCCAAATGCCATTTTCTCAAAAAAAAATCTTTATATTTTTGTACTAATAGAACCAAATGAATTAAATAACATGACATTAATGCCGTTTTGATTTATTCTATATTTATTCAAAAACTACAGAAATGTAATTTAAAAAAAATTAAAATATTTACATTACGGGTATTTCTGACAGGATGGTTTGGGAGTTTCTTACGGGTGGAGTGGGGTAATTGTATACCATTTTCAACAAAATTCAACTTCTGCCGTTTCTATTGTCTACATTAACTAACAATTAAATTTTTATTTTATAATTTTGGATTGTTTTTCTAGATTGTAAATTTTATGAAAAATTTACATTTACATTTTTACACCCAAAAATGTAAGTTTTATGAAAATTTTTTTTAAAAAAATGAATTTTTTATTGTTTCATTAAATTATTTTTGAAACAACCTCCGAAGTATACATTTACCCATACAGTGGGGCAAATGTGTACCGTGCTTGGGATTCCTTTAAGACCTAGTAGTTTCAATATTGGGGCATATGTGTACAAACCATCAGTTCAAGACGAAGAAAATCGTGTGGATTTGTTGTTTTTTTTTGGGGGGGGGGGGCAGTCAAGCGTTTTTTTGCTTTCAACCTTCTTCACGTCCCGACGTGATGCAAAAAAGTAAAATTGCAAGTAAAGTTGTAAAGAACGTAAAAGCGAGATTGTAAGTAGTACCGACGCGTCGGAACTACTTACAATTACTATCAATCAAGTGCTAGCGATAGCAAACTTGTGCAGTTTTGTGAACGCACGTAAGGTGCAATGTACGTTCACGCCACCGCGGTGCGGCCATTCCTACCCTTACGGGCATCTATGGCCAATCCTGTAACATGAAAAGAAAAAACAGATCAGTTAGATTTTAGCCAACTGGCGCGCGCATTGCGTGTGCTGAAATTCAAAGCTTATATTTCAAGTCTCATTTCGCTGTTTCAGATTTCTCTTACTCCAGGAATTGTTTCGGTCGCCTATACTTCGCCCGCTGATCGGGTTCGTATGAAGCGACCTCGGAAATGAGAGTGTTTTCCGAGTCAGCGGCTTTTTTGAAGAATTTTGTACTAATGCTTTTAAAGTGCTCTTTTAGCAGTGGCATTGAAACATCGCGATGCAAATTTTGAATTAAAGTATATTTAGGGGCGCAGAGGGCGGCCCTAAGGCATTCATTTTGAACTACCTGCAGTTTATTTAAATGAGTAAGTGCTAGCTATCATTTTCCCATTTTTTAAAAATGACTACACATTTACCCCAAGTACACATTTTCTTCACTCCACCCTACATTATGAGCAATTCTTATACACTATAACATTAGTGAGTTATAACTAGACATCGGATGTTTAGGCACTAAAAAATCGTCTTTTAGGCGCCTAAAAAGGCACTGAAAAAGTCAAGAATAAGCAGAAAAAAGGCACTGTCATAAGTTACATACACAATAAAATTGAAAAATTGTAAGGTTTGTCTATATTATTTTGTAAACTTAAATGCACAAAACCAGTTCGTATATTTTAATGTAAAACTAGATTTACATATTTACAACTCTTCTACATTTTATTCTTAATAGTTTCCATTAATTAGTAATATTTACATATTACCAGTAACTTTTCAAGGATCACAATTTCAGATTTGCGACGACTGGGAGACAAAATCAGTTTGAATGCGTAGAAGGATATCTGAACGATGTGACTGGCATATATTTTAGCAGTCCAACACTAGCAACACTGAAACCTTCTGGGAATTTGTATTTATTCCCACATAAAATTTCGGTTCCCTCGGTGTATATAATCGTCCATGTTCTCAGATCATGGCTGATATTTATGAGATAGGGAAATGGAGAAAAATCAGTTGGTATACTTTCAGGAATTCTTTCGTAATTGTAAATTTCAAGACGTGAATTGAAGGTTTCGTAATGAATGGTCACGTTGGACCATCGCCGATTATCCGATATCTAAGCATTGTATATAAATATAATAAATAAAAGGCAAAAAGTCCTAAAAAAGGTATTTATGCACAAAATAAGCATTTATGCTAAAATAAGCAAAAATAAGCATTATAAAACTTCGTCATATGTCATCATTTGTCATGATTCGTGGACATATATTATCAGCCTTTAAATAAGTTCTCTAGAAAAAAATAGGCATTTCCCTAAACATCCGATTTCTAGTTATAACCATTAATTTATAAGGAAGCTTCTCGAAAGCTCAATTGTTCTCGGTGAAAATGAGCTTTAAAATGCCTATTTTCAGAAACGCTCAAACATTTTCTTAAAAACTGTTCCAAATTTTTCAATGAAAATGTACATATAGGGCTAGATTTTACTCTTCTATAATATTCTTAAAGTTATATTTTAATTCTACAATTAGATATCCTAAAAACTGAGGAAATCTGAAAAAATACTCTTTAGACGCCAATAGATGGCAGCTGAGAAGAGAATGGGGCAAAACCGAAAAGATAGCTCAGACTGAAGGGATAAAAAGCTATCTGATACGAGAAAGTATGTCATTCTGTAGCCCAACTAGTTACTTTCCCACATAATGCTTACACAGTGTAGAGAAAGTATTGTAATGATGTGGGAGAAACGGCGAATTTTCGACAGATAAACTCTTATTGTCAGGCTTTGGTAACGAAAAGTAGAAAAATTCTTTTTTTAAAAAATTTGTTGCGTCGTTGACGCAACGCGTCTCTAAACCCTTGTTGGGCGTTGAGCGCTTTTGTTGGAGTAATCCTCCGTTACCAAGTAACTACTATAATTACTTTACTGTTGTGTAATTACTGTGTTTCCGTTACTGTGTTTGTCGAGTCTCGTCACGTCGGAGTCAGTTCGTGCCTTTTATCCCTTCGGCCAGGGACTCGACGCCGTTAGATCCCGGGGTTCCTGGCCGGTCACCCAACCAGGAACCCGCGAGTCTCGAATCCGCTTATCCTTCGTGACTTCACGGAGCGTAATAAACAATTCGGCTAGCGCCGCCGGCGTTCTGTTCCTGTATGTAGTAAATTACTTCCTCTAACACATTGTGTAGTCAGCATCCACGTTTTGTTGGTCCTTGATATTAGTGGCGGTCGGTGCTATAACAAACTTTAACAAACCTCCATCGAAAGACGGAAATGTTATTTCCAGAATTAAAAAAGAATATGTAATAAAAATGTAAGTAATTCTAGTAAATTAGTTAAAACTAAGTTCAATAAAAGTATATTGAAACTACTTTCATAATTTTAAGCGTAGTGTCCGTGTCGGGTATATACACCTTCTGCCCACGAGGTTCTGGCTTTGATTCCCACTGGGCACTTAAGTTTGACTCCAGCACATTGCAACAAGCACTATTGCTTCTATACGTTTCACACAAATCAAATTATTTTATTTCGAATATTTCACTATGGTATAGTATACTATATGTACTAATAAAGATCCTTCCACACACACACACACACACACACACACACACACGCGCGCGCGCGCGCGCTCATATTCCCACCAGCGCTCTCTGACTCTATGAAACGATTTTCCTAAGGACGAGTCAAAGTTCGCGAAAACAAGTGAACATCACATATATTTCAGAGAAGTATCCCTCCGCCGCGACAGCTGTTCAGTCATGACCCTTCGTAAAGAGCTAATGGCTCCTGTGAAAACATCCCTATGAAGAAGTCTAAGAGTTTCGCTGAGGTATATGCACGTACGTGAGTCCGGGAAATATTTAAATTTAATTACGTATGTGGAAAATCTCTTAACATGCTCTCACAATCAGTAAAAGAAAACTGCCACGAATGTAAATAGAAAGAAAAATGATCTTAAGTCGGACACACGTGCACCGGAACGCATCTCGCATTCAAGTTTCGGTTTTTAAATAAACATAATATTTATCACACACAAAGTAAATTCAATGTAATATATCAAGAAAAAAAGAATTTTTACAGAAGAGCACATAACACTGCGCTTCCTAATATTAATTATTTCTCGCAGCGCACTATATTTTTGTCGGACAAGGACACCACAAAGGAAGTGTCGAAGCCATTTACAAGTTAGCCAACTGCAAACGAACGAATGCGGGGAGTCTAATGGGCTCAAAGGCACAACGACCACAGAACCTTCAGTTATGTTGCCAGCACTAGCTGTCACTTTGGCTCATCCTTAGGAAAATTGCTCTATAACTGCAGGCTGCTGCAGGCGGAAACGATCTTTTTATTTACATAACCGCAGTCTGTGGATGACAAAATACCATTGCAATGGCCGGAGGAAATGACTAGCAAAATAAAATATTAAAAACTATCAACTACTACTGAGCATGGGCGTTAGAGACATGTTTTTGAGGGATATACCAGACGCGATTTTATTTCTTCTAAATTTTTCCAGAACACCGGATTCGACATTCTCTCTTTACGAATTGAGGATCTTCCAGTTAATGAAAAGTATATCTTTTTTTAGTAATAACGTATTCTGGAACCATAGTTTGTAAATAAACAAAAGTTAAGCATCAAAATTATCTCCTATGTTATCACACGCCACGCTTGAACAGCAAAAACGTAAAATAACTAGGTTAATGAAAAACAATGTATGCGTTTGATTCACCCTAACCTCACAGCAGTTTAACGAGTCGTCAAAGTCGTTAATGGCGGGGTAGCGAACCGTCAAAATTTGACGAATAGTTTGACTATCATGAAGGGAAATGACCTTGGTGAAACGCAAATAAGGCGTTTGAGGCGTTTGACGGACGTCAGTGGTTTGACGCTGGCGTTTGGTCATCAGCGTTGGTTTAAACCAGCCGAAAGTGTTGTAAAATAATGTACATGTATCGTATGTGAAGTTTTTGTAATGAGCTGTTGATACTGTCACCTGATGAATATTCTATACGATTCTATGTGGTGAACTAAAACACAGATATTATTTTAACAAAAACGTTTATTTTGTTTCTTAACACGATCACTGAAAACACTTGATTTATCTACAGTGCACTTCACCCGATTATTTATTTGCACTACACTTCTCTTGATTATTTATTTTCACTGTTCACTGCTTTTTCACTGACGCACAGTCCTAAGCACTGACCACCGTCCGACGCACTGACCACTGTCTGATGCACTTACCACTGTCCACTGCACTGACCATTTTCCGACGCTACTATTGTACGATACACTGACCACAGTCCACTGCACTGACCAGAGTTCACGGTGCTGACCACGATTCACGTCACTGAGCACAATCCACTGCACTGCTATTTACCGCGATGCGCACACTTCACAGCTCAGCTTCCACTTCAGACTGACTCGCGGTTTTTTTTCAGTTTTCCCTTCTCTAGTTACGCTGGAGAGGAGGGAATTTATTCAGATCAGGGTATACATTTGCTGCACCTTTTCAGCTTCTGCAGCTTCAGAAGGGATATCTTAAAAATACTACTTAAAAACTAGTTTATAATTAACTTATAACCAAACAGAGAGTGTCACTTTGGGCTCGTTAGTTATATACAGTTGTTCTTTATAATTTCTTCTTTAAAGTTCTTTATAATGTTCAGATTTCTTCTGGTTTTCTTGTTTCTTTCATTCACTTTCACTTTCGTTCTTAGTCTATGTATACAAACACATTCACTCACTCATTCATACCACTTTATGCTCGCTGCACTATTTAACTGATTTTTCGCCACGGCGCCGACTTTACTCAAGCGTCCGTGGCGTCGCGACGTCTTCGCGGTCGCCGGTCGCCACGTATTTATAATCGGCTGGCAAACTCCTAGAATTTTCTTGAACTTGCGATAAACATCGCGAACACTCCGTGATCATGTAGTTCGGGGGCCGCCGGCAGATGTCGCAATCCGCGCATACCTCGTAACCATGTAGTTCAGAAAGGCGTCGGCAGATGACGCCATCCGCGCATATCATCTAGTTCGCGGTGGTGCCGACAGATGACTCAATTTTCGTTACAATATTTCGTTACACGTATGATTACTACGTCAAGTGTTATAGTTATTGTTATGTACAAGATTGAAACAACAACAGTTCTTTCACAAGTTTATTTCCAGAAAACCACAATCCAAATCAAAGCCGTTATACAATCCAGGTTCCAGTCCGCCAGAAGAAAAAACTCACCGTAGACACAAGCACTTGATCGCAACCACCACTACTTCTAGGCACTCACTCGTCACTCTCGAACTGTTCCCACTCTGCCTACCGCCCCGGTCGAGGCCCTTTAAATATCCCCCCTGAGGCATCAGGGCGAGTCTTCTACTCCCCACCTCCATGGCGGGGCAAGGAGGGGAAAGGCTCCTCCGGTCGTTGGGCCGACACGGCCCGGTGACCACCGACAGACGCCGCTGCTTGACCTGCGCCTGATGGCGTCTTCCCGAACTTCTCACTTCCCCCTGGTCGTGCTCACGGCGCGATACTACAGCGGCCACAGTGGGCCACCACAATGTTGGCCGGTACAGTATGCCCGTTACGTGGGCACAAATGCTGTTATACACAGCAGTTATAGACATCGGAGTTTTCTGAAAATGTATTCCCGCCCTTAAGTAAGTCATTTTTAACAAAAACTACTGATTTGTAAATCAAGAAACAAGGTAATGGTAAAATTCCTAGATTAATAAAGAGAGGCTTAAAAGAATCACGTGGGTGGGATTTGGTTATTATTCGTACAATTCTTTTTTATAATCTAAAAGTCTGGGAGCTATAGGATGTATTTCCCCAGAATATTATGCCGTATCTCTGTCAGCAATGAACATTCGCGAAATATCCACAACGAGCAGTATGAAGGCTGACTGAATTTGTAAGAATTCTGAACGCGTAGCATAATGAGCATAATTTTGTGTTCAATTCATTTAAATGGATGTTCCATTTGAGATTTGACTGAATTTAGAGTCCTAAAAAAATTGTCGCCTTAACATCAGTCAATGGTACACTGTTCATTTTCAATGGAGTACAGAATTGTTTATTTGAAATGGAAAAATGCATTAAAACCGTTTTCTTTTCATTTACTATTAATTTGTTATTTCGAAACCTATTAGAAACATCTGATATTGTACTATTTACGGTTTCTTTATGGCAAAGAATGTTCGTATCATCCGCAAAGAGAACTCCGTTTCGAATCGTCTAGGGCATATCGTTTACGTATAGTAAGAAGAGAATAGGGCCTAAAATCGATCCCTGAGGGACTCCACGTACAATTGGCAGAGTGGGAAAAGTGTGTACATAATGCTACATTATTCCAGTATGATATTTCTACTCTCTGAGATCGTTGTTTAAGATACGAACCTAACCAATCTAGGGCAATAGCTCGGATTCCATATGAAGGTAATTTTGAAAGTAAAATGTCATGATAAATGACGTCAAAAGCTTTAGAAAGATCTAAAAATAATTCAATAGGTGCTTCATTTTGATCCAGTGATGAGGCGACATCTATAAGGAAAGAGAATATGGCTGTTTCCGTAGATTTTGATTTCCTAAATCCATGTTGGCAATCTGAAAGCGCGTCGTGTTTCCTAAGGAAGGTTTTCATTCGTTCGTAAAAAAGTCTCTCTAATATTTTTGAAAAAAACTGATAGAAGAGAAATGGGCCGATAATTTTGAATTTCATTTTTGGTGCCTTTTTTGAAAAGCGGCTTAATCTTAGCTGTTTTAAAAATTTCTGGAAAAGTTCCGGTGCATATGGATACATTAAATAGGTGAGTTAACGGGTGTATAATGGCAGGCGCATAGGTCTGTAACAAACAATCCGGAAATTCGTCAAAACCGGCTGAATATTTATTTTTTAGTTTACCGATTATTTTGAGAATATCATAAGAAGAAGTTTCGGAAACGAAAATCGTGTCTAAAATATTGTATAATATTGCATAGCCTTTGTAAAGAATGCAAGAAAGTATGAGCTCTTCTTACAGCACTGCTTTCGGTATCATGCTGTGAAAAAATATGGATTTTGACAACACAGGGTATTAGAGAAAGTTATTAACAACATATAGGGGCAATAATTACTATCATTTTTTTGCGTTCAGGGTTCCACAATATGAGTTTTTCTGTCGAAGAATTTTTCGCCGCGGCAATACAAAACTTTTTTATACTGCAAAGCATGAAGAACTACCTGTTTTCAAGATAAGACGTACTGACATTATACTAGCATTCATGGTAATCTAGCCAGAGAGTAGAAGCACAGTATGATTCAGGCTGCCAACATTCCGAGCATATATGCGTAGGCGCTCAAATAAAATAGTAAGGTGGCCGAACTGGCATTTCCCGCGGTTTGTGTTGCGTTCTGAATACTGAGTATGATTCCCGGCGTTAATTTTATGTTCTAGGGTTTGTATTAAAGTTATGTGATAAAATTGTGTATTTATTACAATCGAAGCTAGAATAATTCTCAACGTTAGAGAGTGTTGCAAATTTGGTGTAGCGTGAGAATTTCATTACAAAGAACTACTAATTGGTCTTGTAAGTGGACGTGGAGCGAGTTATCCTTCTACAGGTTCACCAGAGATTGGGCAATTTTTCAGTAATGGATAGCAAGAAAAGAAATTACGGTGGATTTCAGGGGCCAAATAAGAAAAGCAGGTTAGAGTTCTGTCAATAATTCAGCTTATTGTCTTGTACTTCGCATATGTTCTTATCCGTCCTTAAACTAAAGCCCTTCAATGGAATTGATATAGAATTTGTGTAAAATTACAAATGGAAATTGCTCTTAATTGTTTTTCTAAATTCAACTTTACATCTCAAATATGTTATAAAAATAACTTCAAATGTATTTTAAAATATTTATTATAATGTTTCATGGAGGTAGGAAAAACTAAATTCAGATTTATTCAGTGAGGTGGAGCTCTTTTTCATTTTTCATTTGTGAAATCCTTATTTATTTTGTAATGTGTGTTAAAGAAAGGAAATGTACATATATTTACTTTCTTCAAGCTAAAACCTGTGAAGTTAACATTGTGTTTTTTCATGAAATGCTTCAGAAATCTCTCTGCTGATGATGATTTTCCTGGATCGTTTGCTGATGAATTGGCATACATGGATCAGTTGGAATCTGAGAGTCAAGAATTTACTGAATCTCCAGAATTGTTGGGAGTGGTATGTTCTTTAACTGATTTATTAAGGCTGAAGATTAATAGTTATATGATGACAGTGCTCCTGTTAAATAGTTATTTGAATCTCTGAATTAATTTTCTGGGCTCTGTAAACATTCAGTTCACTCCTGCATTAGCCTGTTAAGATGCACATAGAAGGCGTTGAGTTTTGAGTGATCAAAGAGTAAACATAAATACTTACAAATTTGACAGTTGAATCATATGTCAATGGTAGGGTAATTAACAGGTAATTAATGTCTTAAGTTGTTTGTAAATACTTATATGAACAAATTACTATGACAATAATAATAATAATAAAAATGATGATGATAATTTATAAGTAGCATTTCAAATGCAGTTAGTTCTGTTTTAGGTTATAGTGTAAGCATTTTGAATATTCTTGAAGCTCTGATTATTACTAGTACTGAAATTGAAATTACTGAAATTACTAGTTTTTGATTAAATTTTATTTTCTAAATGTGTATGTGAAACATTATCGATGTTACAGGCATTGTTATGTCTTCATCCTCACCAAAGAAGGTATTAATATAATTGTTGAAATGTGTTTTCGTTTTGAGAATGTAATTTATGTAATTGAATTTGATGCATTGTGCTGTATACTTGCTTTTGTTTTATGGCTTGTATTTTTAAATTTCAATCGTGTTCTATTGTAATATTTTATGTGGGCTGTTTGTGCAGAATATTGAATAATGTAATATCCTGGTACAATCCCTGAACACTATTAAAATTGAACTGACAGCGATTTGTTTTAATATGAAATTTTTGATATGAACAAGGTAGTACTATTTGAAATGTCAATGAAACCTTAGTCTTTTGGTTTAACTCATCTAAATTTACAAAGTAATGGGGTTAGATTCCACTTCTAATTTTGGAAAGAACTACTGAACCATTTTGTAATGCAGTAAACTCTGTGTAAATCGGAACCTGTACTATCCAGAATTGTGCCTTAACTGAAAAATTTCTCTGGCCTGTGAAGTTAAATGGCATTTTACATAGTATAAAACAGAACCTCTCCAAATGGAACAGGTTTTCATGTTCTGTAGGGGAAAAAAATCTGTAAAACGGAATTCCTGTGAATTTAATGGAATTGGCAGAGAGATGCAATATGTTAATGAAATGAATGCATGTGCTAGCCTGTTTTAAGTTCTCTATCCCTGTGACACGTGATTTAGTCGTGACAGCCGAACATGGGGCTTCAGCTGTCAGCATAGAATTTGACCTTGGGGTCGATTGTCTCTTGAGGCATTGAAAATAATAACCTCTCCCCCGCCCTCTGCCCCGCATTGAAAATAATAACCCCTTGACCAGTTTGGGCCATGTGATGGTATCAGAAAGTCATAGTACTGGGGCATTGTTATACATTGTATGATGAAAGAGTCAGCAAGCTGTCTGAATACAGCTAGTAAGGAGTGTTTTTTATCTCAGAAGTTGTCAGTTAAGAGTGTTTAATATTCATTTATCTGTGATTTCTTCCATAAGTATGTTATGCCGGGTGATCAGTTTAAAATGCAACCCACAGCAGGAAGAACGAATTTCACTGGCAACTATGTTTGAGCAGGTCAGATAGTGGCTGGCAGTTGCAAACAGGTAAACTGTCGGGAAGTACGCTTAATCCCTTCTCCCGTAATGTTACCCAGAGGAGGAGAGCAGGTGACTGTCATGGTCACAAGTCCAAAGAAAGGCACGCACCTGTTTATTTGGCATTGAAAGAAAATTGTATTGACAAGAACAGTGATTTCTTCATAAATTGTTTAAAAGTGAAATAAGCTTGCCATGTAAATATACATTCAGGTAGATTTAATAACACAGATTTCTTGCTTTAGTTTCTCAACA
Source organism: Teleogryllus occipitalis (assembly GCA_011170035.1). NCBI lineage: Eukaryota > Metazoa > Arthropoda > Insecta > Orthoptera > Gryllidae > Teleogryllus > Teleogryllus occipitalis. Next base: position 247,817 of record BLKR01000498.1, on the reverse strand, counting down.
AATGTGCTCGAGAAATGTACACATTTTTTATTTCTATTTTAAATGAGTATTAATAAATTATTAATTCCAGATTTGCAGAGCAAATTTTTGTAGTTATTATTAATATTATTGAAATAATATTACTTTACAAAATAGTTTTGAAAAAGCTGGCTGATTAGTCAGCATAATAATCACTGGTTAAATTGCCAGTGAAAGATAATCACCAATTAGTGATACATTACAGCTTTGCTCTTCATTCTGTTTATCTCCATTGTAAGAAGAAAAAAAAGTTTTGAAAAATGCCCACAAATAAAAAATAAGAAAGCTAGTTTAAATAGGTAAAGAAGAAAAGGAAATTATTTATTATGGAAGCAACATTGGTGTTGGTAACAAGTGAACCTCATAAAAAGTGTTCAAAATGGCCTCCATTTGCTAACAATTAAACTTTATTTCTCATGAGAACATTTTTTGCAATCCGATGTGAAGCTTCTTCGCCAATCATGCAAATCGCTTCTTCGATGTTTCTTTGCAGCTCTTTGAGATTAGCAGGTGTGTTCGCACAAACTTTTTACTTTTGAGGCATCCCCAAAAATAAAATCTGCTGAAGACAAATCAGGCAAACGAAGGGGCCACAAACCTTGTGAAATTATTCTGTTCCCAAAAAATCTTCCAGAAATTGCGTTGTCGACTTGACAGTATGTGATTCGCCTCAACCTGCTGAAACCAGCTATGTCTCTTTTCTTTTTCAAGAATGGATAGAATATTTCAATATGTTCTGATCCTTATCCGCCGTTACTGTTTCTTTAAGAAACAACGGACCAATTATTCTGTGATGAGAAATGGCACTCCGAACTCAAATCTTTTTTTTTAATGCAGTGGTTTCTCTACTTTTTCTCATGGTCTCTCAGAACCCGAGTCTACAGTTTTGCTGGTTAAAATATCCATCCTCCCGGAACCAAATAAGCCTCATCACAAAATAAAAAGATAAAGCAATCAATTACAGTAATTCATGAGAGCTTGCTCAGGAATCTTAAGCTCCTGAGATGTACGCTATTTGAATGCGCATTATCATTTTTTATTTTACTTATTATTTTTTGGCACAGAGTGCACTTTCATACAAAAAATTTCATTGCTGCTGAAATTTCCTTAATAATTTTTTCAGGAAAGTTGAAAGAATATCCCGAACTTTCTCTAGTTTTCGCTGCGTGAGCACTGTATTTTGGCAACTGTTTTCGATCAAACATACTCCCTGTCTCGCGATGGCGCTTCACTAACTGCTATATGGTACTCTTGTTTAGAATAGACTCAGATGGAAATTGTTCTCTGAATCCTGTCTGGCACTTTAAAATGTCTGTGTTCGGAAATACTCCTCCACCTCAAATCTGCGTTGCTGTATGTTGAGGCACATTGTAAGTTCACTTCAAAACAGTGAATGAAGACGCAGCTTGTTTTGCTTTGAGCAGGTATGACCCAGACCACATGAAGGGGGTGGTGAGTGAAGGGTTTGTCGCAGAAATGCGGTCAAAGGAGCTGTCGCAGAAGCAGTGTTGCAATGCTTTCACTTTTCTCTAAGGGTCTCGAACAGCAGGGTTGCGTTTTAAACTGATCACCTGGTATATTAAAGCATTTTGATAATTATAATAAAGTCGTGTAATTTACTACTTTCAGGGCAGAAATGTCAATATCACAAGTGCCATAAAATGGACAACCTTGCATAAAACTGAAACCTCCCTAAACCGGAATTTTTTGTGTCCTTATTGATTCCAGCTCAGACAGATTTTACTGTAATATTTTATTACATTATGTCGATTTCATTACCTTCCATGTAGACGATAAAGCATTCTAAAGATGTAGACCCATGTACTCAACCTCCTAACTTACCAATTATAAAATGGAACGTAGTCCAAACGTATTTAATTTTAATTTTAACTGATATTTTGGGTTTAATATGAAAAGTTAACTTACAACTATCATTTCTAAAATTAAACATTTTGCTGTGCTTTAAGTAGTGCTTATTTAAGGTGAGAGATTCCACCACAAAAATGAGAAATATATTCAATTTTGTTTCTTAATCTTAAAATAATCTCTAAACTTTTCTGAACATTTTTAAACTATTCACTCGTGAAGCCTATGGTTTTTGTAGTTTCGTCTTTGGTTACCTTGTTTATCTGTTCAATTTGGCGGGCTTGTTTGTTCTTCTGTGGTTTTAAACTTTGGTTTTATTTTTCTCTCTTGGGGTAAGTGGTGGGAGAGCCTGGTATGTGAAAGAAAGGTCAACTAGTTTGACTCAAAAGACAAAACCAAAAGGCGTTTTCAAAAAGCTTGTGAATAAAGAAAATAGATTAAATTGTGAGGACTGTCGAGGTTCACAATTTGTGTAATGCGGTAAATATGTTTAGTAATGAAAATCTTATCTCCAGAATTTATCTAGTAAAGCCCCCACCCTCCAAGCAGAGATCTCAGCTGAGAAAATGTCCAAAAAATCCAGAAGAAGAAAAGAAAACAGCTTCTAGATATCAGCAATAAAGAGCATTATTCACAATACGGATTCAAATATAATAGATAGGTCTTAGTGAAAACTTTAGGAGCTTTATTCTTAAAATACGGTTTATTATAAATGCTCTGTTTTCTCATAAGCTATTAAACTCATTTTATTGATTCCTTTATATATTACTAGACAATGTGAAACAATGTATCTACTTTTGCGAAGTTAGCATTATTTGTTTCAATTTTACAAATAAGTTTGTCATTAAATTTTTGAGAAAAAATGGAGGTTTGAGGAAAAAATGTTCTGAAGAATTCAGTGAAAAAATGGAGCTCTGTGGTATTCAGTTTTTTACCAAGCAATTCTTTTCAATGTAGATCAGCACAACAACAACAACAATAGTACAGATAACATAAAAGTTTCAAATTGGTATCTCCGATAGTTTGATATAACAGGTCATTAATATTAAACATGAATGAATGAATGAATGCCTTATTTTACGTGGCGAGACTCAGGCCATGAGGCCTGCTCTTCCGTCTGACCATGCAAATTTCGTTACGCTCCTTTCGCCTACTAGGGGAGAAGGTATTACTTGGGCGACAAAACAGGGTATTTGAATTTAGCTTAGAGGCTTCATTTAGGCTTGAGGATCTTTTACATGCAGTAAATCTACTAACATGGGACAGCCGGCTTTACTTCCCCTCCGAAGGAAGGCGTACAAAGGGTTTTTTCGCCCTAAAAAATCCACGGCTTCGATCGGGTTTGAACCCACAAATTTGGGTATAACAGCCCGAGACGCTAACCGTTACACCATCGCCGCCGCCATGGGTAATATGGGTAATATAAAAAGGGTATTCTCACCTTGAAAACTTGAGGACATTCATTCACTTTCAGATCTATTTCGATTCAGGATCTGTCATTTGAGGTTGAAAAAACACACCAATTTCTTCTTCTCAATGTGATGAACAAATGTTTTTAATGCCATTTTTCAGAGCAGTTTCTCGACAAAATTTTTAAATATCAACAAAGAAAAAATTAACTTCTTTCTGATAATAATGAGTTTTGTAAAACACAAATGTGTGAATCGACGGAATTGATGTGCATATTTATTTGTTAAAAGCTAGGGAAACTTGCTGCAGATCTATACTTAATTTTATACAGAAATACTAATTTTTAAGTTAATTTTTAAATAATTTCAATTATGTACTTCTGTATGAAAATCAATTATTATTTTTGTCTCTTACTTCAGGGCCCAGAAACTGGTCAAACTAGTGCAAGATGGAGTCGACCTCCTGTTCCTCCTTTGGAGCCACAAAAAGATGTGTTAGTCTTTCAGCAAATAGACATCGATCATTATACAGGTAGGGATAAAATCTGAGGAGTGATAAAAAGTTGAAAAATTATTAATTTGAATTCATTGAAGGTAGAGAATCACGAGGAAAAATAAATTTAGTTGTAACACATTTCTTGATGTTCTTACAGTAAAGCTTCGTAGTTATCAAGAAAGCTAGTTTTTACTTTCTCGCTATCGCTTACGTATTAAGTTATGTAATGCTGCGCGAAAGAATGGCATATTTTGGGCATTAAAACTCTTATTACAGGGCCCAGGTAATGAAAAGTGGATAAATCCAGTTGCTAAATTTAGAAAAAAAATCCATTAACACATGGCATTGCCAGAATCCATGTTTTGTGGGTCCTTGATACTGAAAAATCGAATGATGGCCAAACATCCGTCCATCTGGGAACAACGCTAGCGGAAGGACGTTTAAGAGAAAGGTGCAGGTCCCATTTTCATTGTCAAAATCCATGATTTTTTGAAAATTGCAAAAATTCCAAATATTTTTCGGCATCTTCCTACTACTACAATTATGAAGATAGAGATTTTTCCCTTAATGAAATTGTTCCCTAAAAATAGCTTTTGAAATAAGCTCAAGTACTATTTTTGGAAAATTTGAGTACTTTTTGTGTAATTTTACATAAAAGTACGGGTGAGAAAGTATGTGCTGTTTTAGCACCACTAGTTGTTTTATATGATTCTGAAGTCAATTATGATACTGCAGTTGACACCAACAGACATTATTGAATTTAATTCTTGGAGTGGGTTTGATCATATTATTAAGCTCTTTCATAACATTTTCATACTGTCAGGGCAAATTTCCATCCAATCAGAATGGACAGTGAGGAGCAAAAATGGGAAATGATGATATCCTAAAATTGATCTAAGTAATGAAGTATATGCCACAAAATTAAGTAAACTTCTAGCTGCATGACGAATTGATGTGAAGACTAAGGAGTTCTGGAGGGAAAAAACAAAAAAATACATGACAGATTTAAGGAAAAACAAAAAGGGTCAGAATGACTGTTGAAGTAAAGTAAGTTAGAAATTCAGAATATACAGTGTGAACAATAGAAAACGTTCTGTAGTTGATACAGGATTATATTGTAAGACAAGAAATGGCATGTGATCTCAATTGAACATTCCAAATGCTACGAAGCAATTTCATTGAACCAGTGTACTTGAGCTGCTGAATCTTCACAGATGTTACTAAGGATGTCTAGTTCTGTTATTGATCAATAACACAAAAATTCTTTGCAGTGGAATCTGAAGTTCTTGACATTTCTGTCGTGCTCTTTTAACAACCCTAAAAAATTTAATAACCGAATCACCTTGAGGAGGTAACTGAAATGATAAAAAATAGGTGAGAAAATAACTAAATTTATAGTTCAGGGGATGGAGGAGAGAAATTTTTTTAATAATAGAGCTAGGCTGAAAGGGCTGAACATTTGGATTAAGGATTATGGATGAAAGAAGGAAAGGAGTACAAAAGGTATGATTGGCCAGAAAGTAAGGGAGAGGGAATGATATGTATGTTACATTGGTCAAAGCCAAGGGAAAATGCAATTATGGAAATTAGATGGAAAATGACAGGATTAGAGTAAGAGGAGAGAAATGTCATAAATTAAAATTGATTTTCTTGAAATTTTTAATAACTGAATGTTCTGACAACAAAGAGATACAAGCTAGTTACAAGCTGATAGTGAACAAGACCTTTCTTTGTGTTTGTTTTAGGTGTTCCAATGATGGGTATGCCTGGTGCACAGCAGGGCCCTGTACCTGTTATGAGGATGTATGGAGTGACAATGGAGGGTAATTCTGTGTGTTGTCATGTCCATGGATTTTCTCCATATTTCTTTGTTTCTGCTCCAGATGGTTTTTCAGATAAACATTGCCATGAATTCAAGGTAATTTGCAAATGTAGAAATATGTTAATTTTACCAATTATGTCTGCTCTGATTTGATACTGGAATTAGATTTTTTTTTCTCGAGAAATAAGCTCACTTATATGACTGGCATAAAGTTGAACTTGTAGCAATTTTCTTATTGCCAGCTAGTAGGATCTTGTTTTCACACAGTATGTGATCTGACCTGTTTTCTCAGCAAGTTTTTCAAGTTGTTCTGCAACTTGCTGACATTTGGATTATTTCTATATGTAACTTCAACTCCCAGCTCTTTCCTTAGTGCTAAGTTATTAGCCATGTGCCTATCTAGACAGTGAGTTGGGAACTTGCTAGTATTCTTAAAATATTATACAAAATATATAAAACTGATTCTTTTAACATGTTCATTTTATTCTTGTAAATAATTGAGAATTTAATAAATTAATAAAAAATATTATAATATCTAAAATGACATTGAGGTTTGATTACACATGAAAAACTAATTGTATTTCTAAACTAATTACATGAGCCGTGAAGAAAGAAAAAAAAGTTAAATCTTTTGCATGAGAGATAAGTATAGAAGCAGAGATGTGTATGGTGTAAGGGGAAATATGTTATCTTTCAGTTTTGTTGGGCAGTTTCATATTGTAGTGCTTCCCTTGCTTCCCTCTTGTGATTTTTATGGTTTTGTTTATAGGAAGCTTTAAATAGTGCTATGTTAGCTGATAACTACATTGCACGAGACAAAGTACCTGTAGCTGTCTTAGCAGTGGAAATTGTCAAAAAGCAAAACATGGTTGGCTATCGTGGAGAGGACCTGGCTGTTTTTATTAAAGTCACTGTCACCTTGCCTAGGCACATAGCTGGTGCTAAACGTCTACTGGAGAGGGGAATTTCCTTCACCAGTCTTCCTCCTCACAGTTATCAGTTCTTTGAATCAAACATTGATTTTGATATTCGGTGAGTATTTGTATCTTTCAGTTTTATTTTGGGGTTATATAATTATAGTATGGTCCAGTAATTTAATTCCCTAATTAGTTTCATGGTGGATGCAGAAGTTGTTGGTTGTAGTTGGGTTGAATTACCAGCTGGAGAGTGGAGATTGCGCTCAAAGACTGACATGAAGTCTCGTTGTCAGATTGAAGTTGATGTTGCTTGGGATAAATTTATTTCCCATGCCCCTGAAGGAGAATGGAGTAAAGTAGCACCTTTTAGAATACTTAGTTTTGATATTGAATGTGCAGGACGAAAAGGTTTGTTGAACACTTTTTGTAATCGATAACCTGAATAAGTCTGCAATTGAACAATAAGAAACTTGGAAAGGTTATTTTGTATTTTAATTTAAGGTATATTTCCTGAGGCCCAACAAGATCCTGTTATTCAAATAGCAAACATGGTTATTAATCAAGGAGATCATGAACCATTCTTACGAAATGTGTTCACATTGGATACTTGTGCACCTATAGTTGGATGTCAAGTATTAAGTTTCAAAGAAGAAAGGGATATGCTTGAGGTCAGTTAAAATGATTTTCTAATAAACATTATTCCTTTTGTTGTTGTTTAATGACATTTAAGTTAATAGTTTTTGTTTTACAGAAATGGGCTGATTTTGTTAGAGAAGTTGACCCTGACTTATTTACGGGTTACAACATTAATAATTTCGATTTTCCATACTTGCTTGACAGGTCAAAACATCTTAATGCAAAAAACTTCCACTTTTTGGGTAGAATAAAAGACATCAAGTAAGCAAGCAAGTTCTGCTTTTTGAAATATCCAAAGAACCTGCCATGAATATAACCGATTTTAATTCTTTTTAGATCTGTGGTCAAAGAACAGATTTTACAGAGCAAACAAATGGGACGGCGAGAAAACAAGAGCGTCAATATGGAAGGACGTGTTCTGTTTGATTTGCTTTTAGTGAGTATTTCTCTTGTTTATGGTGATATAATGATGATTTCTGTTATGGTTTTGCACCAAAGAATTGAAGTCTGTATTGTTCATACTTCAATGTTATTACAATTTGGTAGGTTCTAGTAAGAGATTACAAGCTTCGGTCCTACACATTGAATGCAGTGAGTTTTCACTTCCTTCAAGAGCAAAAGGAAGATGTGCATCATAACATCATTTCAGATTTGCAACACGGTGATCCTCAAACTAGGCGCAGATTGGCTGTGTATTGTCTCAAAGATGCCTATCTGCCTCTTCGTCTACTTGACAAACTAATGTGCATTATTAATTATATGGAAATGGCTAGGGTGACAGGTGTTCCCCTGTCTTGCTTGCTGACCAGAGGTCAGCAAATAAAAGTAGTTTCACAGCTCTTGCGGACAGTGAGTACTTTTGATTTATTAAAAATTGAATTAAGTGAATGTATCCTACTTTTCATGGAGCAATTGAACAGAAAACTACCAATTTGTTGAATTTATGTGTGTGTGTGAGATTGAAATTTTGTAGTAGTTTTAGTATGTAGTCCACTTGTTATGTTGGCCCTACCATAAAAGAATGGTCATTGGAAGCAACCTTTAAAGTTAGAGAACTATTAATATTAAGTCAGTAATTAGAATTCAGACATTCTTCAACACTTGACAGCGTTGTTTTATTTTAAAAGACGTTACAATACATGGAAAGTGTATTATAATTTATAAATTCTAGACATTAAACTTTCATAACATTGTATTTATTTTGATAGGCTAAACCCAAAGGATACCTAATGCCGGCTTATTCAAGTGGTGTTCAGGAAGAACAGTATGAGGGAGCTACTGTTATAGAGCCGAAGAAGGGTTATTATAGTGATCCAATAGCTACTCTTGATTTCAGCTCTCTGTACCCTAGTATTATGATGGCTCACAATTTATGCTACACTACTCTACTTCCTTCTGGGATGAAAGAGAAGTTGAGGTAAATTTCAATTATGGGAGGGAAAAAGAAAAGAAAGCAAGAAAAAAAAAAGAGGTATTTACTTGAATATAAGATCCTCCAATTTTGAATAGGCCTCCTGAGAATTTTTTAAATTTTTAACTAATTCTTACTATTTAGACAAAATAAAGTTGCAAATTGTTTTAATGACTAGAAAATTGCCTTGTGAGTGAGAATGTTTAGACTTATTGCTGAACTACCATTTTCTTCTTCCTTAAAATTGTCATGATCAGTTTGTGTCACTACCCTCAATATCATCACATGTATCAGTGTTTCTAACTCTCGCTCTCTCGCTCTCTCTCTCTCTCTCTCTCTCTCTCTTGCTCTCGCTCTCTCTCTCGCGCTCTCTCTCTCTCTCGCGCGCTCTCTCTCTCGCGCTCTCGCTCTCTCTCTCCGTCTCTCTCTCTCTCTCTCTCTCTCTCTCTCTCTCTCTCTCCATCTCTCTCTTTTTTAAATGTGAGAAGCAAATATTGTCATCATGCACTGGAAAACAGCAAATTTTCAATAGCAAAATGCATGTTGGGCCCTGAAAATGAAAAAATGGATAAATCCTGTTCCTGATGTAGTAAATTATTTCCAATTTCTAAACTATGTATTTTTTCAAGAAAACATTCATTTGAGATTCTATTGTTACTGGTCCATTCAAATATTGTTCTGAATTGCCCAGTAAATTTGTAGTGGATGCAGATAATAGGACCGTGATTGTAATTATGTATTATATATATGCATGATATTTTTACCATATTCACAACTTGTTGTTAAGTCATCATTTGTGAGTTGTGTTGGGGAATGGCGATGTAAAACTTAAACCCTATCTGACTAGTCTTAATCTGTAAATGTGAGACAACTCCGCATTTTTCGATTGAGATATTTAGGAAAAAAAATTAAGTCTTATATTCAAGTAAATATGGTAATTTCTGAAGTGTTGATTATTTCAAGGCATGATAGAAAAACTTGTTAATTTTACTTCTGTGTTACAGTTTGACCCAGGATCAGTTCACAAAGACTCCTGCTGGAAATTTTTTTGTTAAAGCACCTGTTCGTAAAGGATTACTTCCTGAGATTTTAGAGAATTTGCTTGGTGCCAGAAAAAGGGCAAAAGCAGATTTGAAGAAAGAGACTGATCCATTCAAACAAAAAGTTTTGGATGGAAGACAATTAGCTCTGAAAATCAGTGCTAACTCTGTGTATGGCTTTACTGGTGCCCAAGTTGGAAAATTGCCATGTTTGGAAATTTCTGGTGTAAGTACTGTGTGGAATAGAAATAAAAATGTATTTGATGTGAGTACAAGATTAGATAACTTAAAATTCTTTGCTTAAAGAGTGTTACAGCTTATGGCAGAACCATGATTGAACAAACTAAACAAGAAGTTGAGTCTCATTATAATGTATTGAATGGTTACCAGAATGATGCTGTGGTTAGTTAGATTTTATTTGCACTGATTAAAGAGAGTAATATATTCTTTTGTACATAGATTTGGAAAGATGTTAATGGAATTTGGTGTGATTATTTTTTAATAGGTTATTTATGGTGATACTGATTCAGTCATGGTTAAATTTGGAGTAAAAACTTTGGAAGAAGCAATGGAATTGGGTCGAGAAGCTGCAGAATTCGTTACTGAGAAATTTGTTAAACCTATCAAACTAGAATTTGAAAAGGTATATTATCCTTATTTACTAATCAATAAAAAGCGATATGCTGGTTTGTATTTTACTCGTCCAGACAAATATGACAAAATGGATTGTAAGGGTATTGAGACTGTCAGAAGAGATAATTCACCCCTTGTTGCCAATATGATGAATACATGCCTTCAAAAACTCCTTATAGATCGGTAAGTCACTTTCAGATCATCTTTGTTGTCATTGGAGGTAAAGAACTTGAATCATATATTTTTTTGTTGTTTCAGGGATCCTCAAGGTGCAATGGAATATGCAAAGCAAGTTATTTCAGACCTACTTTGTAACAGAATTGATATATCACAGTTAGTTATAACAAAAGAATTAACAAAATCCGATTATGCTGCAAAACAAGCTCATGTCACACTTGCAGAGAAGATGAAAAAAAGAGATGCAGGGACTGCACCCAAATTAGGAGACAGAGTCCCATATGTATTGATCGCTGCTGCTAAGAACACTCCTGCCTACATGAAAGCAGAGGTTAGTGGTTAAGTAATGCATCGGTTCACTTATTACAAATATATTTTGTGGGTTTTAATTTAATTTTGTTGCTTCTGTATTTATTGAGATGATCCATGTCATCTCAGTGACTTAAATTTGAAATAAACGAGTACAGACTTTGTAAATAAATTTTTTCCTGTAAGTTAATGTATGAATAGGACAATGAAGCATTATAGCAAATGGGAAAATGTGATTGACAAAAGAACAATCCATGAAAGGCATAAAAAAGAAACAAGTTATAACTCGTAGTGCACCGAACACATGAACAGTAGATGCTTGCATAAAAAAGTATTATTGATAGAAGAAAGTGGAGATCACAGAGTGCTGGTAGATGTCTGTCAGAGAGGGAGAGTAGAAAGATGCCATAAAGTACGGTCACTCATGAAAATAACTTTCTACTGAAACGTATTTGATGATTTGAATAATTTTTCGGGTTGATGTAATAATTGAGGTGGTTGCAAGGAAGAACATGTAAATTTGGTCGTATTAGATGTTTAATGTTTGGTTGTAATTAAAAATTACCTTGGGCAAGGAAATTTAAACTTTTAAAAACTTTTGTGTGCTTAATAAAAATGGAAGCAGCCTGTATGTAATCAAGAAGTGTTTGCTAGATCAATTCCTTGTCCAAGGATGCTGTGCAGACTTCAGGAAGAGAAGTGAAATTTTGCAAAGAAAAGGACATTCTAAATTGTTCAAGACCTAGAGTGTAGTTAGATATAACCCTTTATATGGCAAAACTCTCACTTAATTTTAAAATTTTTGAATGTGTTTATCTTATCAATATAAATGGTAAAGGAACTCAGAAATTTTTTTATTTAATCGAGATTACAATATTTCAAGTTTTATTGAATTTTCTTTATGGTAGTTTTTTAGCCACCAAATGTCTAGGGATAGCATTTTCATTTGTGTTTTGTGGCCAAAAATGAACCACCATATTTTAAGACTCAAAATTTACAATTTTGTTTTAAAAGAAACTAAGTACGAATTCTATCTTATAGAAATTACATATATTTTTATACTTTGTTAATTGTACAACAATGGAATCAAGTTTTGCTACAATTAACCCTAATAAAAATGAAAAAGAACGCAGTGAAAACACATATAGAAAATAAATTATGGACAGTAATAAAAATAAATGATGCACAATAATGAAAATGCAAGTTATATAAATGTTACAGTGTGAAATTATCTATTTCTTTTTCCGAATCAGTAGCAGAGAGATAATCCAACAAGTCTCCAATTTCCCTCTCTAACTTTTGGCGGCTCATATTGGTGCAAAATAGGCAGTACATTATTTAATTGTCCTTTGAAACGAAATTCAGGGAGGCAACTATGTTCCAGTATTATGTTTACAGAATATTTCATATGAAACTAGAATTCCATTATGAAGGCAAGAACTAGTGTAGTAAAATAAAAGCATAATATCTTTGTGCAAAAAGCTTTTGCTCATAAACAGACATAGGATGAGTAAGTCACCTATGCTGAATACTTATATAGTTTGCACACAGTGAACTTGTTCTATTTGAATGCTGCGTCTTACAAAATTCTTGACCTTGAAATTTACCAAAGTGAGGTTATACCAGACACCAGCAGTACCTCCAAGTAATTAACCAATTTATGTTGATATTTCTTATAGTACAGATGCCATAACTACAAGGATACAACAGTAAACATTAAAAAGAAAAAAAAAGGATACACAATTTGATTCAAATATGTAATATATTTCAACTTATCAATAAAAAACAGACAACTACAGTGTAATTCCTGCGCAACGAAGGGTGGCTACAAATTTTGCCACAACATGCTAATGCGAAATATTCAGTGCTGCACTCTGCTGATTCTAATAGGATGTGAAGAAGTGGCTAATAAATCAATCACTGTACATTTCATGATGCGGATAGGAGCAAGAAGGTTCAAAAATACTAACAAAACCTGAGATAATGGACCTTATGTGCGATAGCTACATGTTTAGTCACCAACCTATAAAGGGTTAAATTAATTAAAATATGAATACAATGGCCATTAAATTGGTTTCGAATTAAGTAATAATGCACAGATCTGGGCATGAATGTGATGAATGATGGTTCCATGTAAATCAGGGCGTGCGGTGACCAATTTGACTGAGTAAGCTCTGTAAACAGCAAGAGTGCGATTTGGAGCCTGTTTTGGAAGACAAAATGAAAATTTATTTAGTTCTCTATGTTTTAAATTAAATCATTATATCAGAAAGACATTGCTATTATATTATTATTATTATTATTATTATTATTATTATTATTATTATTATTATTGTATCTTCTGGAATAACATAGTCCTCCCCATACGTGCCCCCAATTTTCAGCAAACCAAAAGTCAGTTGTCAACCTCTGCCTTTTGAACGCTTCACATGACGTAAATACTTATCAGTTATCTTTTGGAACATAATTAATGCTGCTGACTATATTTTATCTTTATTTACCTATATTATCTATATTTATAATTTATCTAAAACAATTGCAACATGCTGCGCCATGGAAATGTTTTCTTTAATAGATTTACTCGAGAAATTGCTAATTGCAAAAATCAAATCATCTTGAATTCTGTTAGAAGTTTCTTTTAAATGTTTTGGCAAATTTTAAGTATTGTTGTAAGGTCGTAACATACTTACTCAACAAATTTAGAAGTTCGATCAATGCAGCCTTTGCTAACCAACTCATTTTTACGATGCATTCCAAAAGGTAATTCCTGCATTGGAAAAAAAAATTGTCGCGTCAATTAGGCACTTTAATACGACTCTTTGTTCTGTGTAATTAGGTTGCATTACATCTGATCAATTTAAGTTTCAATGATGACACTGCAAAACTGGCCAGCTGAATAACTGGACACAAATGACTCTCTTATCAATCATTTTTGTGATTGTTTTTGAGAGACTGTGCAAATTGTTATAGCGTTCTTTATTCCTCACATTACGAACATGGAAAAACACTGATCATGGCCCAGCAAAATAAATTATTAGTTTCGTTTCCTATTAACCAATTAGTGTTTTCATAGTTTGAGGTGTTAAAGTAAGGTGGTGTTAAAGTAAAGTGAGGTGTTAAGGTGGAAATGCTCCCTTCCCTTTTCTGTGCGCAAAGAACTGACTGAAGACATGTTCTGAACAGGCCTCTATACGAATAATTCACTTTTCTCCACCAAAGTACAACTGAATTTTTTTTTAATATCCAACATATACATTGTTCCTGAGTTTTAAAGCCTTCAAAACCTGCATCATCACAAGTCTGTCTGTCTCTGTCTCTCTCTCTCTCTCTCTCTCTCAGTCTCTCTCAGTCTCTCTCTCAGTCTCTCTCTTAGTCTCTCTCTGTTTCTCTCTGTCTCTCTCTCTGTCTCTCTCTGTCTCTCTCCCTGTCTCTCTCCCTGTCTCTCTGTGTCTCTCTCCCTGTCTCTCTGTCTCTCTATGTCTCTCTTTGTCTCTCTCTCTGTTTCTCTCTCTGTCTCTCTCTGTCTATCTCTCTGTCTCTCGATGTCTCTCTCTTTGTCTCTCTCTGTATCTCTGTATCTCTGTCTCTCTCTGTCTCTCTCTGTCTCTCTCTGTCTCTCTGTCTCTCTCTCTGTCTCTCTCTGTCTCTCTCTGTCTCTCTCTGTCTCTCTCCCTCTCTCCTCTCTCTCCTCTCTCTCTCCTCTCTCTCTCCTCTCTCTCTCCTCTCTCTCCTCTCTCTCTCCTCTCTCTCCTCTCTCTCTCTCCTCTCTCTCTCCTCTCTCTCTCCTCTCTCTCCTCTCTCTCCTCTCTCTCTCCTCTCTCTCTCCTCTCTCTCTCCTCTCTCTCTCCTCTCTCTCTCCTCTCTCTCTCCTCTCTCTGCACACGCACAAAAGGTGAATAATAATAATATGAAAACCTTACATATAAAGGAAAAGTAAAATTCATATTAATATAACTATTGAATTGGTTTGAAGAAGATTTTTACAGTGTTGTTGGGAATATTTATAATCCAGTTTGCTTGCATTTTCTTGTGGTTGGGTTTATATATGTTGGGGTAGAAGTCATGGCAACAATATTTGTTCTAAAAGAAATATCAGATCTCAATTTTATTTGTCCACTTAAAGAAATGCTGTATTAATGTGAGTTCTCAACAACAGATGGCTCTGTGAGTGTCTCTGTTTGCACAGAGAGCAATGTAAAATCTTTTGCCTGACTGCCGTCATGCTAGATGAATGTAACAGCAATGTATCATACACCATGATAGCCATTCTTCATGGGAGAAATGCCCATGAGCATAGGGAATTTGTGGAAGCTCTTGGAAATAATGCCCTTCCATACTGGACATTTGCTCAATGGCCAGGAGAGTTACCGTGAGGATGTGTAGGAATCAGTAATCAGCAAAGCACATAACAATGCTTTGATTGTGTGGACCAATGTGACATGTGTGGTAATCGAGCAACTACCTACTCGAGCCTTTAGAATGGGTATGAAATGCAATTGGAATGTTGTGAACTTGTATATTCTAAAATGCTTTCAAACATGAAACCAGTACTGTTGTTTCAAATACCTTAATAAATATGAAATACACAATTTTGGTGTGTCCCATGTCCATGTACTTGGTTCATAACGTGTCCTTTCATTTCACATTTTATTCTCACAAAAAACAACAACAACAACGACAACAACAACATGACTTATGCCCCAACCCTTGTATACTAGTTTTCACCCATGTATATTACAGTGTTCATCAAAATCTTCATAGCTATCGATCTTATGACTTCTTGCAATTTCCTTACTTATTCTCGGTTTTGTTAATGCTTTTTTTGTTCCATTTTTTCCATTATATTCTTGCTATAGTTTTAAAAAAATTCCCAGATTTTTTTAATATAAAATATCTATTTATACTAATTACATCTTTTGGTCTATACAAAGATTCTAATGGATAATATTTCCTTTTTTCCAAAAGTGATTTTTACGGTTATCTTTTGAACCTCCCATCAATAACTATAGTACATTATTGAATGCTCCACCCCTCACTATATTACAGGTTGCTGATGTCCAGAATAAAGCATAGTATAAAACTAATAGTTGAGTGGAATTCAGAAAACTATTTAATTTGTTGAGTGCATAAATGTGAGATCTCAATTTTTTGTACTATTTGCGCACTATGGTAATTCCCTTTCAAGTTACAATCGACGTTTATGTAACTGGAGTTCACAAATAGCTTTGACTAGTGGACAGATGTCGTCAGCAAGTGACATCTGTTCTCCCAATGGCAATGTTGTAAATATATCATTTATTTACAGTAAAAATGAGATAGGTCCAGGTATTGTCCCCTGAGGGGCTCTGCATGTTATTTGTAATTTGTCATTGCAGATTGCATTCTATCCTGCTGATATTTTTACAGATTGCATTCTTCTTGTCAGGTAGCTTTTAAGTGATGTGAAGGCACTACACCTCTCAACCCTAATTTAACAATTTATTTAATAATGTTTCATGATATACTGTGTTGAAGGCTGTAGCTTAATTTAAGAATATTGTCAAGCAAGGAATACTTTTGTCGATAGTCTTGTAATTGATCTGTCACTTTTAATTGCACCCTCAGTACTATTCCCCTCCTGGAAACCATACTGAGTAGAGTTTATTATTTTATATTTATATGGAAAGTTAATCGTTCTATTTTTCAGAACAGTCTCAAATATCTTTGCCAAAAGATTAATGAGATTGGTCTAAAATTTGTAGGATTTGAAGCTTCTCCTGCTTTGTAAATCAGGAAAACCTGACTTCTTTTCAAATGACCAGGAAAAATTATACTTTCGATACTTTTGTTTACTGAATGTTAACCAAAGGCTTACTAATGTTTTTAATATGTTATATAATTTTAACATTAATTTTGTCAATGCTAACAGCTTTTTTCATGTTCATTTTGTTTATATTTTACAATATTTCTTTCTTATTTATGGGTTTCAAAAATAGAGAGTCCCTGATGGTATTTATATTGTAGTCATTTTCAATCAATATTGTATATATTTTTGCAGCCATTTTGGTCCCAACTCCCCCACCCCCCACCAAAGTGTTGAGTTCACTTGCAATATCCTTACCTTCAGTTACATAATCAGGTAGCTATTCCAAATATATTTGTTTAAAAGGTCTGTGGAGTTATTTTTATTTAAAGTTTTGTTTATAAATTCCCGTAATAAATTATTATTTTGAGAATTATTAGTAGTAATCATCTTGAGCATTTCACTTTTAGTATAGTAATCATCTTCAGCATTTCTTAGCAGTAATTTCAAAGTGTTGTTGTACATTAATTTATTTTTAATTGAAATGTTGTTAGGATTTTACTCTTATGTTATATATTGCATGCTTTAATAAGTTCATTCTTTTCTCATTTTTTTTAACTTGAGTAATTTATCAATTATTTTTTCAATTTTATTTACAAAATAAGGTACCAAGACAAAATTGATGCTGAGATTTTGTTACATGATGGGGGTTTGATGATCTGTGCAGAATCTTGGTTCAACACCCAGCGAGTGTGAATCTGTGTAACATTATAAACAGCAGCATAGTGTACTCGTTTTTTTGGTTTTGTATAAAACGTAAATAGATAGTAACTCAATGCATTAAACTATAGTGTGATTATGTTTTATTTTCAGTCGTAAATTTATTTTATATTGTAATGCATCCTATCTTTAATTTTTTAGATAACCATGTATTTATGTCAAAGGAACAACCATAAAATAATATTTTCTTATACTTTTTCATACAACTTTCTTTCTATTCCTTTTCCCATTGTATGTCTGTATAAAAACCAATTAAGGATTAATGAGTTGGTTTTTATACAGACATTTGGTGATGGGGAAAACGAATATTCCTGAAACACTGTGTGAAAAACATTTTAATGATAGAGATAAGTAACATGAAATAAAAGTTGTTTATTTAATGTAACAAATGGCTGTGTAAAATTAAAAATATGATGCATTACAATATAAATTTAAGAAATTAAGGCATCTGGTAAAATTAATGTTATCAAAATACATTTATTTCTGTTTCAGGACCCAATATATGTTCTAGAGAACAACATTCCTATAGATTCTACTTATTATTTAGAAAATCAACTTTCAAAACCTCTCTTGAGAATATTTGAACCTATTTTGGGTGATAAAGCAGAATCCCTTCTTCTGAGTAAGTAAACTTCACAAAATTGTTGTTTTTATTGGATGTTTATTTCTTTATTTATTTAATAATTTATTTCATGAAACTGGCAACCGCCCTACATAGAAAGAATTAAAATTATAATGTTGTTAGTATACAAGTATAATGTTGTAAGTATAAGTATGGTGCTTTTCCGACATTGTGGAAGTGCATCAAGGGATCACCTATTTCATAGAAAATAAATCCTCTCATTGTAAACTACAGGTCTCTATCATTTCTATCTAATTTTTCCAAGATTTTTGAGGATCTTACTTACAATCTTTTATATTCTATTTATAAGCCACATATTCAGGATTATCACCATTATAAAAAATCACTCTGCTGTTTCCAACCCATTAGAATTCGTGCAATCTATCTGAAAATATCAGTATGTTCTCCAATAGATGTTACTTATATGGATTTCTCCAAAGCTTTTGATCTTATTACCTTTTCACATTGTCTTATTGACCCCTTTGGACCCAATTACCTTATCCCCTGAACCTAATCCTTGTACACACTCTCCCATTTTTCATTCCTCTTCATCAGTCACCCGTCATTCCTCACCTCCTGTCACTGTTGAGACACGATTCTTCCTTCGACCATACACTTAAGGTAAAAATGAAATAAATAAAAAACACCTACTGTCAGATGCAGCAGAGAAACATCCATATAGGTACTTGCAATAGATTTGAATAATGCATCACAATGTTCAATCTCTTTTAGATAAAATTATATTTATCGAGGTAGCATTACAGTGTGATCTATGTCAAATACATGTTTTTTGCTTTACGGAACATTGATTGTCTCAAAATGATCTAAACCTGTTCCAAATTCCTAGTTTTTACCTTGGCAGGATTGTATTGTAGAGTGAGGGAATCAAAAAGGGCCCTGCTTATGAAGGTTCATGTATTTGCATAAGAAATGACTTTGATTTTACCTTGTTATCAGAATTCAATTTATATGCAGATGAAAATGTATTTGAAATAAGTTGTACATTCTACTACGATCAATATTATCTTACTTTGCATCTACAGATCTCCAACAAAGCGAGCTTTAGATTATTTCATTTTCTTAGAAAATCTAGAGATAACTCTGAACAAAATTAGTAACATCTCTTTTAAATCCATTGTAGGTGGAGATTTCATTATTGATTCTCCAGGTTAATCCAACACCACTTAGACATACAAGACCTGTGCTCTGGTGTTTTTCAATATGGTGGCTAGAAAAGACTAACTTGTTCGATTTGACTCGATCCAGGTGTGTACTTTGAGTAGCATGGGTAGCTTTTGAGTTGTGGTAGTGTAGATGTAGTCTGTTGTTGAAATAGTGAGAATCGGGATGAATAAGGGTCCCCAAGTGAGGGAATTATGGTAAAAAGTGAAATGTGTAAGTTGCTAAGTTCAGTGTTTACTTTCAGATTTATGCATTGCATTTGTGACTGTGGGAAGAGAAGAATTCCGTGTTCTATTGTGATAATGGTCTAAAAGTTTCTCTTCCTTTAAAACATACACAACTGTTTTGTGGAGCTATGCCTTCTTTGTTGCCTAATTGTCCTGCTTACTTGAATCGCCCAAGCACTTCCTACAGAGAAAGTCTTCAAGAAAAGAAATTGAGTTTAAAAAACTAGTATCAGCTTGCTTCTATTGAAAAAAATGCAAAAGAAAACATTGCAAGATTAAGTGAAATATCTTTCAGTACTTTTGATGAACTAAGAAGAAAATTGGGAGTTGCTTGTTTGGACAAGTATTGGTCTATTATTAATAAGGAAGACAGTTTTCTTTTTCAACATATTGATTGTCTTTCTGTCCCAAAAATTATCAATTCAGTTGTGGTGAATAAGGAATTCAAACTCGGTGTTTATTATTGTAAAAATGTGTTAAAACTTGGAAACACTACAGTACTAGATAGTGTATATAATACAAATGAAATTAGTGATGTTTTAGGAAAGGTTAGGTTAAAATTATTTTTTAAACAAGTATCGGTTCTCATGATGGTTTGGCTTTAATTTAGACATCTTACTTCAAAATCATACCACAAATCAAAATCATACCACAAATAGGCAATTTGGCAAATTTGTTGCTTTTACACTGGAACAAATAAAACTTCTAACCAAGAAAAGGAGTGCATATCAGTACAGTTCAAAGTTTTTCATATTGTGTTGTTCGCTATTTCTCATATAGTCATATTCTTTTGAATATTTCAAACATTGAGGGATCATAATGTTTTCTCGTCCTGGTGCAATTAGGAGATTGTGTTCTTCATTTGCTTTCGAACCTCAAATGAAACAGTGAAAACAATTTTTTTAGTATACAAGAAACTAATACTTACATAAATTAAGTGATAGTGATAAATTAGTGACTCATGATGGATGAGATACATTTAAAACCAGGACTTGCAAAATATTTTGAAAACAAAAGTATATTGGAATTAGAACCAATAGGATTTTGTGTACTATGCATTGTAAGTAATACATTATAACAGTATTAACGGAAAGCGTATGCAGTTTGTTTCATCTGGAAAAGAACCTATATTTATGTACAATCTTCCATCTGGAGAAAGTAGATCTCTTTTCTTCTTATTTGAGTGTAATTAATTATATATTTACGTCTTGTAACCACAATTTTATTTTGCGTTTCAGTTTGTATGGTTTTCTTAGGCGGCCATCTTGAATGACTGCTCAGGCATTGAATGTGTAGGTGGTGTTGGTTAATCTCACAAAAGAGAGCAGTTTCTCAGTTTACTTCATTCTTTTAATTTAGATATTACAGTGAATGCGTATGATATTGCAGTGCGTATGATAGAATGCGTATGATGCAGTGATATTACATGGAATACGTTTAAACCACAAAGAGAATAAGATGAAAGAACATGAAATAAAAATTAATAATCTAGGTTACAGTGACCACAATGAACAAATTCTTACAACTAATAACATGAACACTGACACAATAAATAACACAAGCATGTGCCAAGAATTCATGAAGGCTAACACACATTTATTTACGGTTTACTTACTGAAGGAATCGTGGGATGCAGTTTTAAGAATGCTGTAGACACAAATGAAAAATATAATTTATTTTTCTCAAAGCATTGATTTCACTTTAATGTGTGTTTCCTCTTAAAAAGGTAAAATTTAACATTTCATGGAAAAGTAGTACTTGGATCACATAAGGAATTAGAACACCATGTAAAAACAAATGTATGCTTTACTTTATTCCTAAACATCATAACATATCATCCAGTTTCCATGATTACTTCTGTAAATACAAAAGAATTTTAAGGAAAGTAATAGTTCAGGCAAAAATAATGAAAAATAATCAGGATGTTTTGAATGCGAGTAACAAAACTAAAGGAATGTGGAATATCATAAAAAATACTACCAGATCATCTCGCTACCTTATAGAGAATGTTGTTTTAAAGGATAATAAAAGAAAAGCGAGTAATCTAGAAAAGTTGCGAATCTCTTCAACCAACTCTTTTCTAGAATTACAGCTAATCTCATGAGCGGATTAAAAAAAAACACAAAATTCAAAATTGACACAATGTTTATTTCCGAAACTTCTTCCAGTGAAATCCTCAGAATAGTCAGTAAACTAAAAAAATGTATTAGATACATTTTTTTGGATGAATTTCCAGATTGTTTATTAAAAATTTGTGCACCTGCCTTTATACACCCCTTAACTCACATTTTCAATTCTTCTGTATGCACAGGAATATTTCCAGGTATTTTCAAAACAGCAAAAATTAAGCAGTAACAAAAACAGTAAAAAAAGGAACAAGAATGAAATTCAAAATTACTGTCCAATTTTCCTTTTGTCAGGTTTCTCAAATATATTATAGAGGCTTTCCTATATACGAATGGAAACTTTTCTAAGGAAAATTGAAGAGTTTTCGTACTCACAACATGGTTTTAAAATATCGAAATCTAAGGAAACTGCCATTTTTTTCTTTTCTTGAAGATGTTACTTCATCAGTGGACCAAAATGAAGCACCCATTGGAATATTTTTAGATCTTTCAAAGGTTTTTGATGCTATTGACCATAACATCTTGCTCTCAAAACTACCTTCATATGGAAATCATGGTGTTACCCTAGATTGGATAACCTCATACCTTAAACATCAGTATCAAAGAGTAGAAATACCATACTAGCACGAAAGAACTTTATTTACTAATCTTTCCAATTTTTTCGTTTCTTCTTTCTGTTGTATGTTAGTGATATACCCTTATCTATTAATCCTTTGCGCTCATAAGGCTTCTGAGAGATGACATTGCAAAATGTTCCCCTAACATGGAGGTCGTACATGATTCAGTCTTACCGTTAGAACTGCATCTATTAGATGCCAAACTCTAATGGCGCTGTGGTTCGGGGTACATATAACAACGGCAGGTCTGTAAGCTCGGCTATGATTGCTCTTCCTTGTACTAGAAAACATCTTCCTATAATCTTTTTCTTTTTCTTTGTATGATGTGTTGAATTATATATCCAAATATACTGCATGAACACGTTTTTTATTTTGAAAAATCTTTATTATTGTAATAAACAGGAGAAAATATGTTGATTCCCTCGTCTCATTCACTAATGAATTATGATACAAAGAGAAGTGACAAATCGGAATGATAATTTCATATATTTTTTATATAAAGAAATACATCAGGAAAAAATGTTCACAAACAAAAAGTGTAAACATAACAATAGTATTAAAAAAATATAAGAAACCATATTGCAGTTTACACAGTTCTTTCTAAACAAAAACAC
Organism: Teleogryllus occipitalis; assembly: GCA_011170035.1. Classification (NCBI taxonomy): domain Eukaryota; kingdom Metazoa; phylum Arthropoda; class Insecta; order Orthoptera; family Gryllidae; genus Teleogryllus; species Teleogryllus occipitalis. The sequence goes on along the minus strand of BLKR01000498.1, from coordinate 225,133 downwards.
GGAGCCGTGTGTAGTGAAAATATACAAAGAAAAATAGGAAACACGTTATGCAAAGATCATTTTCTCACTTAATCGATTTCAGATAACATGAGAATGTTAATTCATTGCTGTGTCTATATATCTCGAAAAATAGCATATTAAAAGAGTTATCATCTCACAGGTGCCTTACGAGTTAAATGGGGTATAGGATATGACTTCTAGGAGATGCCTTTCAAGTAACAGGGTCTCAGCTAAGGATCCAGTACATGAGTCAAGATCCATAATGGATTTGTCATCCCACCCATGTCTTTTGAGATACAGCACAAATTGATAGTAAATAGCACCTGAGTGCAAAGGGTTAATCATTGAAGAACAGTTCTGTTTTCCGATGACACAAATGTTCTTTGCAAAAAAGAAGCCATAAATAGTATGATTTCAGACGTTTCAAATTAGTTTTGTAATAGCAAATTAATAGTTAATGAAGGAAAACCAGTTTTGATGAATTTTTGCATTTCAAACCGTCAATTACATGCTCCATTGAAAGTGAAAAACATTCAGTTATCTCATGTTAAGGTAACAAAATGTCTAGGTCCCTCAAAACAATCAATCCTCAAATGGAATGTACATATAACAGAATTAAACACTAAATTAAGTTCATTATGTTACGCATTGAGAATTCTTTTTTATTCAGTCAGCTTTAATACAGCTTGTTGCATGTATTTTGCAAATATACATTCCCTATGGCATAAAATTCTGGGGAAACTCATTGTGTAGTATCCAGACCTTTAGATTGCAAAAGAATTATTTGAATTATAATGAAAAAATGCCATCCATGTGATCCCTGCAAGCCTCTCTTCATTGAGATTGGTATCTCACCATTGCCATGCGTATTTACTTACGAATCTGTAATTTTTGTCAAAATTGACTCAATGGTGGGACCATATTTTCATGCAATTCTGATATGTATAATTACAACACACATAGAAATCACATTCATCAAATATCATTATCAACAGATCACTACAAGAAATTCACATAACAGTACACGTATGTTACTTTACAATGCATTGCCAAATGACATTAAACAATTAAAAAAGGTGCACAAATTAAAGTTAAAAGTGAAATCTTCTCTGCTGAATAACTGTTTCTCTACAATTAAGAGTCTATACTGATCATCAATACCAAAAATAATGTTTATTTGAACAAAACAATGATATATAATGCATTATTTTACATTTGTATTGTACAATTTTGAAAAAAGACTTATATGCCCGTGACAAGTCATGCACATCAGCTTCTGAGCTAATGTTCTATTTCGATCAAGTTTTTGTCGAGTTTGCCTGATCCATTGATCAAGTGATGAGATATCTCATTGTTTTGCTTCAGGACGTAAATGTAGCTTCACTATGCGCACATTTGGTGGAGTTCTCCTTTTGCTTATAGTGGTAGGTGTAGAGCTGGGGTGAGTTACTAATTTGTTAGTAATGCAGAAAATCAAATCTGCAGTTCAGTTGCCAATGCAAATAAGTTTTCTATAACTTAGGAACGAAAATTTCTAGTGTTTCAAATATTGCTAATCTCGCACTCTTCAAATTTTATTATTATTTATTTTGTTTCTTTTATTTTTTAAACTTTTATTCACCTTTCAACGATTTGTAGTTAAAATGTTGGGAAGGGATTCTGGAGCTCAAGAAAACTTGCGCAGATGATTCTCTGATACGTCACATACAGTTTTTACTGTTTTTTGACTAAATGAATCAAATCTAAGATGTGGTTGCTCCATTTCTCTGCAAATTATATGAATTTGGTCTCTGATTATCTAAAGAGTAGAGTAGTAAAGTTTATTTTGCTGGTTATAAGTCTCAACCATATAATCCCTCTTCAGGGGTACCTCAAGGTTCTAGTCTTGATCCTCTGTTATTTGCTACTACTGTCAGTGATGTTTTATCTTGTTCTTTGCTAATATGAAAATTTATTTACTTATCTCTACATCTGATGATTGTGAGATATTACAGCAAAATCTTTGTATATTCGTGCTCTATAAACAAATTTAAGCTCAACACTGCCAAATGTCAAGTCATGTCTTTCCGCAAATTGAAAAGTATACATTACCAGTATTCTGTTGATGGTGTGCCACTAGACTGTTAATATAAAGAAGGATTTGGGTGTAGTCTTTGATTTGACTCCCAGCCCACTACGCGGCGTCACCCGGACAGCGAAGTAGTCATCGACTCGAGCCGCGGAAGCCTATGCGTATAGTCTTTGATTTCCATTAAGTGAGATAAATATGCCGTTTGTTTCCATAAAATGTTTATGAGACAAATATTATTTGAATAAAAAACAAATTCAAGCTTCTCCTGAATCTTTTCCACAACTAAGTATTAATAGTGCATTTAGATTGTATTCATCATCATAATCAGTTTTGGTAAGATTTTTTTGTTCTCCCCAATTCTGGTTTTGCTGAAAATAGTTGCAATCTAACAATGCAGGTGAGAGTAAATCTTTTATCAAAATACAAGGAGACCAAAACTACCGAAAGTGAAGAGGAACCAGATAACTGTAATTTTCTCTCCTTAAACAGTCTTTCGCATGCTTTGAATTGGACTGAGTTTAACTTCCAGTTATTTGTTCAAAATGTTTGCTGAAACTTGCAATTTAAACATGGTTAATTCAAAGATGAATTGTGTTAAATGCATAATCGAAGGTTATGAAATCAGCAAATTAGCAAATCTAGTGAATTTAGATAAGTTGAGTTTTTCAATTAATCAGATGAAAATTGCTGGGTATTGAGGAAATTCTTAATTGTAAATTATCGAGAAGTGTGAGAATGATAAACATTTAAACCTCATTAAGCAAAAGTTTTTCATTGGTTATAGGAGGAGATCACACGCGTAGTAAGACTGTTGTGACTTCGAAAGTTGGTGCACTATCTGCTTTCACCAAAAAAAAAGAAACTTGCATTGGATGCAAAGCTGTGTTGCATACCAATGGAGCATTGTGTTCTCATTGTTCCTGTCAAGAAGCTAAGTTGTACCAGCAAGAGTTATTCCGCTTCCGTGAACTTGAGGACAAATTTTCTCGTCTTTGGACCCAGTGTCAACGCTGTCAGGGAAGTTTGCATGAGGAGGTTTTGTGCACCAGGTAATTACCTTTAATATAAAGAATGTTATTTCTGTGTGGAAACATTTATATTAGGTAATATAAAATTAAATGTTATATATTTTATTTTTGTTGGATGAGGTTGCTAGTTTACTTCAAAATAATTAATGTTAATTGTAGAATTCATGTGTCCTGTGTTTTTTAAGTACTCTCAATGATTCTTGGCAATCTGGCCCAGACGATCCGACCCAATGGTTCTCAAAGGATTGATTAAGATTCCCAATACTTGTAAAACATGAGATAAGGGAGCCCCATATAAATTTTCAAGATCACATGTGAATAAATTCATCATGATTTTCTTTTCAGTCGAGATTGTCCAATTTTCTACATGAGAAAGAAAGTACAAATGGATTTAGTGACTCAAGATAAACTAATACAACGATTTGGCAACCCAACCTGGTGATCAAGATATGTAGAAAGGAATACTTCAGGACATTGAATGAATGTGATTAAAAGAAACAAAAATGTATTTTTTTAAAAACATTCTAATATTTACACAACTTGTATTGTCTGTATATATGTTGTACAAATGTTTTCCATTGTTTGTCTAGATATTTCAATAAAATAATTAAATTATTAAATTATTCTATGGAATTTTAAGTTAGAATTGTTGTTTAATGCTAAGTTTGTATAAATCTTTTTATTATTTATTCATTTACAGGCAATTGCCGAATTGATACATAATACAACAGTTTGTGTAATTAGGCAATAATAGATAAAATTGTTACTGTCGGAACAAGACAATAAAGTTCTTTTTGGTAGTTATATGTATAACTAGTCTATTGACCTGTTCATATAATAATAATGTTAAATTATAATAATTGGCAGTTGCTCAATTACAAGCTTATACAACACATGATGAGCCACAATCAAGAGTTAAAGTCAATTAACAGAAAATTTTTAATTAGTTGTACAATATTTAGCTCTGTAACCAAAGGGATTTCAATGTCTACTGTAAATTTATTTGCAAGTTGGCACATTCTCCATACTGGGGCATTTTACCAAATATTTTTTCAAGCAGTTGGTACTGAAAAGGTGTGTGATTACCCATTACAACTGTTTAATCTTTGTATGTAACCATACTCACCTCTTTTAAATTTGGAATATTTCCAGAAGTGTTTGACATTGATCCCAATTGACTCTTCAGCCATATTTACGTATGAGTTTTAGTATTTCCTAGCCTTACGTTAATTGAGAAACTACATTTACAATGTGCAACATTTTTAAGTTTTAACAATTTAATTAATTCTTATGAATACCATGATGGATACTTGGAAGAAATGTTTTCATATTTAGGGACATCTTTTTTTTTTATATATTGCTAATTACTACATAAAAATATACAGTTACTAACACAGCTGAATAACTATTAAAAACTGGTATCCAGTTCAGTGAGGTTAATCCTTAATTTATGGATATATAATCAATATAATTATCATTGGACTAAAATATACAACAGTTACACAAATTAACTTTGAAGGTACTGTTTCCTAATGACACAACATACTGAAATTCAGTGAGAAATGTCCATGAGACTTGTGGGTGTTATTTAGTGTTGTAATTTTGGGGGAAAGACAAAAATTCATTTAAACCAATAAATATAAATTGAAAGAATTGTTTCAAAGTTCCTATGGCATTTCTATTTAATATTATTGAATGTTTTGAAAGGATAGGAACAAAACCAAAAAATGCCCACACAGACATAAACACTTCAGAAAATTCTCAGTGATTCAAAATATGCGCTGAAACATGCCCGCAAACTGCTCACAATTATTGGGCGTTTCATCGTAACCTGTTTCCGAATTTATGTTAACATGAGCGCCAGGAAAAAGGTTACAATAATATTTTTAGCTATTATTGCTTCAAAGAAAACTAAATATTTTCCCGCTAGCTGGGTTGATGGGTTGCGTCTGAAATAATTGCTATTACCTATTGATAGCCGATTACCCGATCTGCCATCCATACAGAGTGGCGAAGAATCTGAAAACTTTTTTTTTTCTTTTCTCTCTCTCTCTCTCTCTCTCTCTCTCTCTCTCTCTCTCTCTCTCTCTCTCTCCTCTCTCTCCTCTCTCTCCTCTCTCTCCTCTCTCTCCCTCTCTCCTCTCTCTCTCTCCTCTCTCTCTCCTCTCTCTCTGTTCTTTTCTCTTTCCTCCTCCTCCTCCTCCTCCTCCTCCTCCTCCTCCCTCCAAAAAAGAAACTTATTGCTTATTGCAACAGAAAGACTGTCCTTTGGTCATGACCTTGTTCGAACCTTTATACTGCACTATACTTCGCGCGCTCTTGATCGATGTTGCCACGAAGGACCATCTTCTCTTCTCCCCGGTGATGCGAATTCCAGAGTCGAAGTACCGCGTTGTTCTCTCCTGTTCTTCCACATGAACATTGCTGAGCCACTGATCCGCACTACTTCAAATATTCGTAGTTCTAGTTCGATTGACTTGCAAAAATAATACCCAGTTCTTTACAATTACACAGCGGAAATGTTTTAAAGTTCCACAAATTAATTACTTGTCCAGAATATTTCCGAGTCCTATCATATACGACTTCTCACAAGTTCTAATTTCCGTGTGTTGTAAAAATAATTGAAGTTCAAACTGTTCGTGAACGTTCGAAATTCTCTCAGTTCAATAATTAGTAGAACTCCCTCGCAAAAAATAACAAGTTATACTTCTAACACACTGTAAATTTTTCGGAGTCCAACGTTCCTCAATCTCATGAAAAATTACAAGTTCCAATTACACAAATTATCAGCTCTCCAAACCTCGGCTTCCCTTTTCCACTGTTTTTGTCAAGAAATCAGACATACTTCCGCAGTAGTAGCTGCTCGTTGCTCTCTCTAACCAAACCCTAAATCGTTTTTAAATTGACTAGCCGCGCCGTTGCTAAGGCGCCATATTCCTATTTAATTACCCTAATATTTCCACCCATTTATGACAAATAATATTTAATAAAAATGACTCACATATTGGTATGTCACAGCACTTTAGTCACTGGCAATTGCAATGCTACACTCAACAAGTGCTTATTCCCTAGACTGAGACTCAGTTGAGCTGAACTGTTTTTGCTTGCAAGTAAGGAAGCTGTCTTCACTCCCACAATGGAGTGTCTGATGTAGTTCTTCCAAGAATGTTGGAATTTTTAACTCTAAATAATAATAATAATAATAATAATAATAATAATAATGTCAATAAAGGAAAAAAAATAATTGCACAAGTACTTCTTTGTGCCTTTCGTAATGAGATACAATACTTTCTGTCTGCAGGTTAAAATACATAATAATTATTTATAGTAAAAAATATTTTTGCTGAAGTTTACTCATTGCACTTTGTAATGTAACATGTATTAAGCATGTCATTTGTCACAAAATATTTGCCAACATTTTCAGTTGTGTGCCTTTAACACCATATTAATATCAGAATTGTGGCCATTTTGAGGTATTTTTGGACATTTTTATGAAGTGATAAATTAGAGATAGGTGTATAAAATTCATGGCAAACAAAACTGAAACTTAATTAACCCGAGGAAAAGATATTGACTAGCAATGTTTCATTAAACTTACACTATTAATTTGAAAACAACCCTTTTTTATTGTCTGAAAAAAAATTTAAATACTGGTACTAAATATAATCTTGAAATACAATATATACATGAAAGCGTAGGCTTCCACTGTATACAAGTCAATATGTATCTGTTTGTCAGGAGACACTGTGTCCTAGGCACAGAGGTAAACATTTTGGACATCATACTGTGACCTTCCTCAGGGAGAAATGCACAGAGGCCAAACATTACATGTTACTGGTGACAAAATTTGGTATATGTGAAACCTGAGTTATACTCGGGCTCCTTGCTGTGGGATTAAAACTAGTCTGAGCCACACTCAGGAATAGGATTGAAAGTGTTGAAAGCTAGACAAGCACCTGTCACTGGTTTAAGGCTAAATGTACCGACACTAGTTCCATTTGTCGCCACCACGTGGCAGCACCAAAATAAGCAAAATTTACTAGACCGATAACGTCTGAACAAATTGTCGGATTTTCGATCTGTAAACGGCATTGGACTCCTTTTTAAAATAGAATTCACGCTACGATGCCGTTTTTTCAAAAAATATTTTTAAAAAAATTTAAAATGATTTCTCATAGTTTTGGGAAGAAATTAAAAATAGTGTGGGCTTATAGCGCGATGACGACGTGCTTCCTGAATCCAACGCCGTGTCAATCATGCAAATTGGATGAATAGGAGCGGCGTAAAGTGAAATTTCGGGAAAAAAAATACCTGACTCCCCTCCCCCTTCCCGCTCCCCTTGCTTCACCCGACCCCTTCTGAGCCCTCCCTCGACGCGGCCGAATGGCCAAACCTGGCGTGCGGCGCGGGAGGCCGAACTTTCAGACAGGCAAGCTGGGCAGTCAGTTCAAGCTTTCGTCCCATTCAGTCTCAATATATTTTTCTCCACTTATCAAACTAGTGATGCTGTAACACAACCAAACGGTCTCATATCATCTGTAATAGTCGTATAAAACTATATATTTTGTTCACATATTTCCGTCTTCATACCATCAAAAAGTTATTTGAGGCACTACTCAAAATATCAATTCCGATTTGGAAACTGATTTCAAAAAGAAAATTGAGCTAATTGTGTACATATCACCAATATTCCATGTCCTAACATCTTATTTTACATACATTTTACTTCTAAGATCTTCCGTTATCATTCCACTACCTGAAAGAATGAGCCGAATTTACGCACGAGCTCTTTTATCCTGCGACTCGATTTTTGATCTCAAAACGGCGTTTGTCTCCTTGATAGACTTCACCTGATGAATCTGTTTGCCCAAGTAAAATTTTAAAACTGTTTTCGTACTTTCGGACAAAATTGAAGAAGTGGTAAAATAGCGCGCAGGCGAGATTCATCCTGAATCCAACACTGTAACAAACATTAAAATCTAATATTAAGAATCGTGACATGTCCCAGCTTACTTAGTAAGTTATATTGATATAAAATGATTCTGTTATATTTGTATAAACTTGATGATTGGAATAAGTAATTCCCGGCGCGTCATTTTGATACAAACTACGTAAATGATAATATAAAAGGATGTAGTGTAAATCATTGTATTGTGACATATATATATATATATATATATATATATATATATATATATATATATATATATATATATATGTATTTTTAATGCATTAAATTGTCATGAAAGCAATATAACTTTAACCCTTAGACAGGAACACCACACTAGAAGAGGAATATCCGTCTATGAGGGGGATAAATTATGTTTTGTTATAAAGTTCGGCAACTTTTACATTTCTACATTAAGATACCATTTTTCTAAACATCGTACACGCTTATCAGTAACATTTAATCGGGTAGCAATTCAATTTATAAGATTTATATACTACTAGTAAAACGTAGCATACCAGTCACTGATAAACCTCATATTAGAGAATCAGAATGCAAACGTATTAAATCGGCGATCCTCATCTAGGTGTCGAGAATAGGGATGCAACATTGATGTTGATATTTTCAAAACATAGATTTTGTATAGACACATGAACATATTTCGTAAAAAAATGATACATTTATGAAACCTGATGTTTATTATCGATGTGCTTGATGAGTTGTGAATGAAAAGAACCGATAATCACAATTTTATAAAAAAGTTAAAATATGAAATAATATTGCATTATACCACTGTCAATACATGTGTTCGAATAAAGCGAACGGTGATTGTAACATCCTCATCCAGTAGACTATCTTCAGCCCAAGAAATGACCCCATTTTTCTGGCATTTCCTACGTATGTCCTACCGTACGCAGAGAGGCGGCCAACGCAAGCACTCTAGGTGTAAGGTCTCTCGCCCACCTTCCTGTACCCATTTGAGGAAGTTGTGACTCCATAAGATGACCCTGGGCGATAGTTTTCAGGCTTAGTTTCGCTGTTATTCTTTTTACTTTCTTTTGCCGTTTTGTCTAAATCGTAATTATAAATTAACAATCACGGCCATTGTCAAAACAAATTATCTTCCGCACGAACTTGATCGATGTTTCTAAACCAGATTTTTTAAAGATGTTTTAATTTTGAACATTGATATTTGCATTTGTATTACTTGAGCATCATTCCTTCGCTTTTCTTGCTATCCGAAACTGGGAGGGGACGCGCCGATAATTCAGCGAGTTCTTCCCTAATAATGGCAAAATGTACGCATGAAATACGGGTATCAAACACACTGTTCAGTGCGATGATGTCTATTTGTCGGCTCCAGTCCCGGTCAAGCAGCGGCTGTGAGCATCTCTCCTTTCATCTGCAGGTCCCAATTCTTCGCGGGGTCTGAACGCGCAGAGAAATAGTACTAGAACATAGATCGCAAGCCATCCCTTGTTAGACCTATCTGGATATACACAGCAATAGGATGCTAGCAATTTGTTCATTGCTCACTCGGACTCGAACTGCCTTTTTCCTTTTGTTTGTGATATTGTGTATTAGTTATTCAATTGTGCCACTTACACCCTTTTCTTCCGCTTCATTCTATCATTCCAAGCATAATATCCTTTTCTAGAGATTTTGTTCGACTCATAGTATGTCCAAAATATTTTATTTTCCATTTTTTGGCTTTGGCTTTTAGAGAAAGTTCTGTTTTCTTTTCAAAATTTCGGCATTTATCTTTTTGCCCTCCCATTGTACGTTTAATATTTTCTTCCGTGTCCATACTTCAAAAGCATCTTCCTGTTTTTGGCCAATCTCAATGTTCAGCTTTTACACCCACACAACAGGATTAGAAATACCATTTTCTCGATTATTTGGATTTTGGTCTTACGCACGGCTTGATTTCTGACGGAACACGACGGAACCGCGTTCCTGTATCTCGCTGATAATTATTACATTATATTATAAATATATAATTATTTCTATTAAATTAATAAATCATTTTGAGCGCGTTCCGGGACCTAAAATTTTAGAAATCAATCACTTGATATGCCTGCATATTTTATGAATTTGTGTAATTTTCTTTCCGCTGCTTTTTCTAAAATTATTCCTCTCTTTAGTTTTTCTGTACAGTATCCAGAATTTGTTATTGTAATTCATAAGTATTTAACTTCGCCTGCCATGTATATCACTTCTTCGTTGATGTTCAGGCTTCCTTTTTTACCAGTTGACATAAATGTTGTTTTCTTTAAATGTAAGTTCATAGAATATTTAAATTTTATATTAATAATATATTTAGCTATCATTATTACATAATTCAGAATTAAGTACAAATAAAACATCTGCATAATTTTGATGACATAACATTTTTGCGTTTTCTCGAAAAGGAGTAAAGTGGACATGTCACGTTTTGAATGTTTGCTCCTCATTTCGCGCTCCTTTCTATCCAAGCCCAGCGCCGCCAGGGCACGCGCTCAAGTGTAGTCACCCTTCTGAGATGGAAGCAGGGTCGCACCTCTGGCACACTGCTGTTCTGATAGCGTGACTTTTCTGACCTCTGCAGACATCTCGCTGCGTTCTTCGGCGTGCTGCGTGCTACACTAGGGCAATTCGATATGCCCAATCTTAGGAAGAGGGCGGTGAGCAGTTTTCAGTGGGCGAGAACATAGTGCAGTGACGAAGTGGAGATTATATTTACTACACAAGAATTAGTGGAATCATTCGCGTTTCGTTAATTATTAGTAACCGAGTGTTATATGTGAACAAAATAATAATTCAAATAATAAATAACAATTATAAAAGTATATTAGTTTAATAAACATTTTGTGAGATATTATTAACTAAAATAACTTTAGGACTTTCGAATAATAATAATAATAATAATAATAATAATAATAATAATAATAATAATAATAATAATAATAATAATAATAATAATAATAATAATAATAATAATAATGATAAAAGTCCCAGTATTATTAATGATGACCTACATAGAATTAAGTATATTTTTAAATTTCACTACATTAGAAGGAAGAGTCTCTAGTGCTTTTGCAGGTAGTTTGTTCCAATCTACTATAGTACGATTCACAAAAGAGAACTTGCCTACATCAGTTCTTTGCTTTCTACATCGTATTTTCCAGGGATGGTCTCCTCTACTTTTATAATCAGGTTTCTGTAATCTTTTACTGAGGTCTGCCCATGCTGAGTCCCTTTGTATGTCTTGTACATTACGCATAAACGCGCCCGTTCCCGTCTCTTAGATAAGGGTTCCCATACATCTCGTCCATCAACGCGTCCATGATTTACAAACTTTCCGGCCCGTTTTTGAATTTTATCTAACGCCTCGATTTGCCCTTTTCTGTACGGGTCCCAGCACGCCGCTCCGTACTCTAAAATAGGACGAACAAGTGAAGTATATGCCAAGGATCGGGCATTCAAACTACTGTTTTTTAGAATGCGCATTACAAAGTGCAGCGCCCTCCATGATTTCTTGACCGTATTGTTAATATGATCCGACCAACCCAAGTCGCTACGCAGGACCAAACCCAAGTACTTACAGTTTTTTACACGCGGTATATCGTTAGTTCCTAACTTGTAATTCGAGTGTACATTCGAGCGAGATTTGGTAAAACAAATGAATTTACTCTTTTCCGGATTTAATTCCATCTTATTTCTGCACGCCCAGTTCCATAAACAGTTAAGATCGTTCTGTAAAACATTTTCATCCGAAGACGCGCCAATACTCCTATATATTATGCAATCATCGGCGAAAAGTCTAACTTTCGATTTTATTCCAGTTGCAATATCATTAATAAACGCTAAGAATAACAATGGCCCTAACACACTCCCCTGGGGGACCCCAGAGGTTACGTCGGCTTTCGATGAGTGTTTGTCACCTATTCTGACTGCTTGAGTTCGGCCCGTAAGAAATTCTTTTATCCACAAGATTATTCGATGATCTAATCCAGTTTTTGACAGTTTTTCAATTAAAAGGCCATGTGGAACCAGATCAAATGCTTTAGAAAAGTCTAATATTACTGCATCGACCCTACTCCCTTCGTCTAATGAATCTGCTATGTCCTGACATAAAGAAATAGTCTGGCTGTCGCACGAATAGCTAGGACGAAAACCGTGTTGATTTTGAAAAAGCCAGTCGGTTTTATTCCAGACTCGTCTAATATATTCCGCAATCATGTGTTCCATCTGCTTGCATACAACTGATGTAAAACTTATAGGCCTGTAATTATTAACAATCCTTTTGTCTCCTCCCTTATGAATCGGCACTACAATTGCCTCTTTCCAATTTTGAGGAATCGTATTATTATTTACAGTGACGTCCATTAACCGAGCAAGGTAAGGAATCATGGCTTCCCCTCTCAATTTCAATATTTCTCCTGGTATTCCGTCAGGACCTACAGATTTATTTCTCCTAATTTTTGCAATCCTTTTTTTAATAATTCCTGCATCGACTCTAAAGGTTTCTATAACGGGTGTTGATTTATTTACTGAAATCTGATCCTTCGGCTTGAAAACCGACGCGTAATGCCTATTTAAACAAGCCGCCTTTTCACTGTCATTTGTAATTAACGAACCGTCAGCTCCGCAGATCGGTGGAATATTTTCTTTGTTCCCTTTCTTATGTCTCACATACTTGAAGAAATTTTGCCAACAGTTCAATCGATCGTTTAGAATTGATTTTAGGTAATTTTCTTGGGCATGTAACTTTAATTCTAGTAAGTCTTTAGATAATTGTAGAAAATTATTTTTCTGTTCCTTGTTTACATTACGTTTACTATACGCTTTCCTAACCTTCCTTTTCAGATGCCTCACTTCTTTGTTGAAATAGACCGGATCCGAATTGCACCGTAGTTTCTTGGTAGGCACGAATTTTTCTAAGCATTCTAAAATTATGTTCCTAAAGTTTGTCCATATCTGTTCTACTGTACTTCCGCTAGAAGCCCAAGTTGAAAATTTGCTTTTCAAATATAATTGCATGTTTGTAACATCTGTTCTATAAAACTGAAAAATTTTTCTTTCTTTAACGGGATCGTTTCGCTTACCCTCTCTGCACATTTTTAGAAGGACTCCTTTGTGGTCGCTAATTCCAGGAATTATTTCGCAGGAAAGAAGTTTGTCCACCGGTCGAATAAGGAAAACGTCCAGTAAAGCATTATCGCGTGTCGGTTTAGTCACTACCTGCGTTAAGCCGTTGTCCCAAACCAACTCGTTAACGAGGCGTTGGGCGGCGCCTTCAGCCCCCACATCCCCCTCCCAGGTAGCGTGCGGTAAATTTAAGTCTCCTCCGATAATGACGTTTTTCCCACTTTTCCTGATTGCGCGGGTTCGCTCTACAAGTCTTTGCAACGGTTCGTGCCCATCTTTCTGTGACCTATACGCACCTATAATTTCCCATTGGTTTTTGAATTTCTATCTCGAATGTGTACACCTATTATTTCAAATTTGTCATCCACCCATGCCTCTACTGCTTCAAAGTTGTCTTTTACGCATATAAAAACACCCCCGCCAATGCGATCTATTCTATCACGTCTGAATGTTAAGAAATTTTGTCTGAAGATTTCAGCGTTTAATATTTCCGAATTGAGCCATGATTCCGTACCTATCACGACATCTACATTATAAGATTCTACAGTGTTCCAGAAATGAACAGTTTTATTATAAATACTCCTACAATTAACCTGCAGAAAGACCAGAGACTCACCTTCTGCGCGATTACATAGTGAAAGTCCGTCTTTCGCCACCGTTCTCGCGTCGTTGTCCGCCGTTATGTCGCCGTTCGTCGTCGCTGCCCCCGCGCCGCCGTCCCTCGCCGCCGTCACCGCGACACTGTCCGTCGCCGCTGCGTCGCCGTCCCACGCCGCCGTCACCGCGTCGCCGTTCGTCGCCGTTGCGTCGCCGTGCCTCGCCGCCGCCACCGCGTTGCCGTCCGTCGCCGCTGCGTCGCCGGCCCTCGCCGCCGTCACCGCGTCGCCGTCCGTCACTGCTGCGTCGCCGTCACCGCGTCGCCGTCCCTCGCCGCCGTCACCGCGTTACTGCAGGTCGCAGCTACGCCGTCGTCACTCGCCGCACTGCAGTCCGCCGCCGACATTCCCACACAAACAATTTCATGGGATTCGATATCCCTTGCCGCCACCGCCATGCGGTCTCACGAGCTTGTCGCGGAAAGTTTCGGGCCTCCTACGCGCGAGAAGAGTCCACCCAGCTTTTTGGATCCCGAGCGATTAAGATGTAAGCCGTCACGTCCTGCAACCAAGAATTTGGGTCCACAAAAAACACCTTTCTAGTTTGTGCCACCCATTCGTACAAGCGGTTGACTACATCAACCCGTCTCCACGGAATGCCGCGACGCCTGAGAATCCCACTAATATATATTTTAGCACTTGGGAACTTCTCTTGCACTTTCATCACGAGGTCACCCATATCCCCCATGACGAAGTCCAGATTTCTTCTCCTAAGGTCGTTAGTACCGACATGTAATATGACTGTATCTGGCGTTCCGAGGTCCCTATTTTCCACATACCTTCGCAGCTGCTCAGTTCGAATTCCCGGGAGGCACACAACATCCATATGTTTGTTGTGATTACCTACGTGCCTGACTATCGAGTCTCCAATTACGAGAATGGGTTTTCTCGAAGTTGGAACCTCTACGACAGGCTGCGCGGCGTCTCCTACTGGAACAGCTCGGAGTTTCGCCTCCAGAGCTGCGTTTAACTCCTGCAACTCTTGGATTTGAAGAAGAGCAGCATCCAGTTTCTCTTCCAGTAGTCGGACTCGATTTTCTTTGCACTTGTTGCAAAACCATTTGCCGTTATCCATGTCTCCGTTTTTACCACAACTCGCATGGTACCACAGTCCACACAACTCGCACTGTTTCCCCGATTTCAAGTTGCTGTTGCACCCACTGCACAAGATGCGAATTGCATTTGCTTCAACTGCAGGTCCCGAATTAGGTTCGACACCTCCAATTAATAATAGCACCGCTATCGTAGTCGCACACAACGATGCTGCTCCAGCAGCTGCACCGTCCCCGCGAAACGATGCCGAGGGTGCCGGCGCTGGGCACGAGGAAAAGCGCGCGGCCCACGCCCCGATGCGCGCCCGATACTCCTGCAGGTAGCAACCCATTGTCTTACACGGAGCTCCGCTAAAACACGTCCAACCGCTACGACGACCAACAACAGAATGAATTCGGCGGGCTGCGTGCTACACTAAGGCAATTCGATATGCCCAAGCGTAAGAAGAGGGCGGTGAGCAGTTTTCAGTGGGCGAGAACATTGTGCAGTGACGAAGTGGAGATTATATTTACTAAACAAGAATTAGTGGAATCATTCGCGTTTCGTTAATTATTAGTAACCGAGTATTATATATGAACAAAATAATAATTCAAACAATAAATAACAATTATAAAAGTATATTAGTTTAATAAACAGTTTGTGAGATATTATTAACTAAAATAACTTATTTAGTCGACATTTATGGATGGTAAGCTATTGTTTTTCATTGAAAATACAGGTATAATACCCTTAAAACCTTTATGGACGTCCATACCGTTATAGACGTCCTATAGAGGTATTTTACCGGTATAAAAGAACATAGGTATTTGAAAAAGGTATGTAAAATACCGGTATTTTACCGGTATCTAATACCTTTTCAGTCCCTGCCTATTCCTCATTGCCAGTTTACACTCCCTGGTCATATTTCGAATGACCCGGAACATTTCTTTAGGTCTCCTTTTGTTGTTATGTTCTTCCATTTCTTGGCATTTTTCTTTTTTTATTTATTTATTTAACGTCAAAAAATAGTTAAAAACTGCGTATGACGTGCTATATTTCTTGAAGAAACTTTTGTTTATCTTGTCTTGGTCTACGCTGGAATACCCTGCTGAGTTCTCTGACTTGTATCCTTTGCTTTCTTAGCAGAGAAATATAATACTTGAAAAGAACGAAACATTAGGACTTTATTATTATTATTATTATTATTATTAATAATAATAATAATAATCACGCGAATGGAGAGGAATCGAAGGTAAAGTGTAAATACTCGTACTATATAATCCTTCGAATCTTCACTTCGATGACTGAGTTTCCAAGATTTATAACAATTGTGAGATTCCATCTTTATATTTCACGGTGAAAATCTTGACATATCTCTACAGGTCTGATTCATTTTGGCCATTGTGAAACCATGGAGCAGGTTGTTACTCTAGGCACCAGGCCGCAGGCCGCCGGGTTTGGCCGTTCGGCCGCGTCGAGGGAACCCCCACAAGGTTCGGGTGACGTAACTGGGGGGTTCAGGTATTTTTTCCGAAATTTCACTTTACGCCGCTCCTATTCATCCGATTTGCATGATTGACACGGCGTTGGATTCAGGAAGCACGTCGTCATCGCGCTATAAGCACACATTTTTTAATTTCTTCCTAAAACTATGAGAAATCATTTAATTTTTTAAAAAATATTTTTTGAAAAACGGCATCGTAGAGTGAATTCTATTTTAGAAAGGAGTCCAATGCCGTTTACAGATCGAAAATCGGACAATTTGTTCAGACGTGATCGATCTAGTAAATTCCGTGTGATAGTGCTGCGATCTATTGATTTTTCCTATAAGTATTTTTCGGTGCATTTAGCATTAACAACTTTATTTCATTCTGTGTTCACCATTGCTTCTAGCTGCTTCATTGTTGAAGTTTTGGCTGCTGTGTTTCGCTTGTGTTAGCTCCAAATGTTTAAAAGACACCATTCTGGAAATAATTTGTTAGAACACACATGTTTATATGTTTCATTAAAACAGTGAAGAAAAAATAACTCAGAATAAAGAAAACTTAGTGCAATTCTTTTCTCTGGAAATTTGAAAGTGAGAAAGAAACTGCAGTTGTAACTTTGTGATTACATTCTGTCTTCATAAGTTTCTATTATTTCACCTAGAAATGATTTCTATCTATTTCTTTACTGAACTAAGTTCATTCTTAATGATCTTCACAGAAAAAAATTATAAACAAGGATTTATTTAATAAGAAAGTAAACTTTTAGGGCAGGTTTAAGGAAGGAGAATTTGTAATAGAGTAAATAGATTGGCACTTTTTCCTCCTGTTGTCCAAAGACAAAATATATAAGAACACCAGAGAAAGTGCATTAAGTAAATATTTTCCAACTCCTTTTTTGGTAATCAAGACTTAATAACAATGAGTAAATACATAAATAGTGATAAACAAAACTCAAATTGAAACAACCATTTATATTTTAAAGGCTTCAATGGAAACTGTATGAAATAGAATAACAAATTTAATTTTAAAAGATCTAACACCTTTTAACATTTACTCAACGCCCCTAAATATGTTTTCTTTATTTCTAATTATTCAGTAGTAATACAAAAGTAATTAATGTTTTATATGAATACATTTGTTACACATTGAGCGCATTGGAGCTGCTGGGAGCAGACTCAGTGCTCAAGAAATTCTAGCAACTATTTCAAGACACCCAAGTAACTAAAGTGACATAAGCTTGTATACCTTCTGGGTACAACATAAAACATCTCTGAAGCATGGCTTGCAGATTGTTGTGTTGGCCTCCCAATGTCATCAGTGTATTTCTAATAACTGACAGTACTCATAGAAGACTGTATATATTTGATCGCCGAATAAAACCAACATGTTGTGCATGGGACATAATGCTCAACATGTTAAACATTTTATTTGATTGTGAAAATTAAATTAATCTCAAAACATTGGAAATTGATTCCCCCATGCCCTCCTAAATGACATTTATGACTAATCTATATTTCTAAGTTATGCCTATGAATAGCATTGTAATTCATCAATTCTATAATTTTACAATTCAGTTGATGTTGGAAATTTTTTTTGGTCAATGAACCAATTATAAAATTGATTTTTTAAAAAATTTCATTACATTATTACTATTATTTCTTTTTCCATCCAGTTTTGATGATACATCCTGGTCTGTATTGCTGGTATTTAGAGCTTTCATACTACTACTGAAAGGATATATTGACTTTTTTTGCTTGAATTCTATTGAACAACAGTCAAATTATGGCAATATTATTTGCAGAGTCATGTTACATAGACTTGACAAATTTCAATAACACTCAATTTATGTGATGAATTATATAATTGGTGTAATTTTCACAATTTTGTACTTTTCCGAGAGAATAATTTTGTCCTTTTTTTTGAGACTGGGTGGAAATCTTCAGAAGACAACATGTGACCTATACCTCATTCTACTATGCTTCCTCCCCCACGAAACCGCCGTTAGTAATTAATTCGCGGAGGTGAATAAAGCATGCGCCCCCTAGGCTTATGGTACTATCATTCTAGGGTGCCGTTGTAACCCGCTCCTCGAGTCTTGGCTTCTTCATTATTTCGGCAGCGAAGGCCACACCTGCTTCCCACTTCCTGGAAACCAGTGTTTCCCTGACGATGTTCTCGGGCTTCATTTGCTGGTAGAGATGTGTCCTCTCTTCTTCGAAATGAGAGCTGACGAAGAAAACGCGTTCTGCAACTGGGAGCACTGAGGGCACGCCGGGGCTTCAGTCCGATGAAGTGACAGAGATATAGGGCCATCTCGTGGCGCAGAGCAAAGACGCTTGCCTTTCACCAAGGAGATCCGGGTTCGATTCCCGTCGAATCTCATGTGAAATTTGTTCCAACAAAACGAGTTTGGCCGCTTCACAAGGACTACACCAACCCCTGTGAAGTGTCCTAAACCCTACCCCTATCCTTATTCCTTCCCAATTCTGGCCGCTGGGTAGTGACGCAGAAGCGCGTGGTGAGAGGCGCGTACGCGGAGATGCTACCTGGCGCGACAACTGACCGCGACGAGACGTGACGGACAGAAATATCTACAGTAACGGAGGATTACTCCAGATTTAATGTAGAAAGTAACGGAAGATTACTCCAATAGCGCTCAACACCCAAGAAGGTGTTAGGAGTCGCGTTGCGTCGTGAGTTGACGCAACAAATGTTTTAAAAAAATAGAGGGATACCGTCGGAAAGCCGTGTCCATTCAACATCTGGGTGAGATGGAAGTCCACTTCGCCGTTCTCGTACTTCTGTATTTAGGATGCGTCCATCTCCCCTTTGCGAGCTGTCCCTTAATCTCTGCTACTGAATCATGGTCTCTCGTCTCTTCTGCGTGGCCTGTCAAGTTTTTCTTTCCCTCGTTCAGACGGCGCCGTTGGAAAAGCCTGTTCGGCTACTACGAACTCGGTTAGAGGCATGCCTGTCACTACACACACTGCATCGCAAGAGACAGTGCGGTAAGTACGAGCCATCCTCTGGTCCTCCATCTTCTGGTACAGGTACACAAAGAGTCTATCTTGTGCCTGTTCGACACCGTATTTATTGCTGTTGCTCATACTGAAGTAGCATATAGCAGGATGAAAGAGTTGACTGACAGCAGTCGTCTCCGCTCTTGTCTCAGTCCTCCAACATTTAGCATTAGTTTCATCAGGGCTATCGTAGCTTTTGCCGCCTTATCGCTGACATACTGCAAGTGGTCGCTAAACCGTAGCCCCGCGTCAATCAATTCCTTAGTACTTCAGATATGGACCAGAGTGAATGTTTTTGTGTCCCATTGAAATTGTGATGGATTGTCTCAGCTTCGTACTTGTGACGAGAATTGCCTTAGTTTTGTGGTCCGCTAAATTCAAGTCGCATCGGTAGAAAAGCGTTCTTGCTGTAAAGTAATTGACGATGATCCTAATCAGATACTGCGACACTCTCACTCGCTGCAGTGCTCTTAGAATGCAGTTCCATCTCGCCGAACTGAAGGTGTTCTTAACATCTAGGGTGACAATAGCGCAATATTCTTTCCTACTCCTACATCTTTTGCATTGAATTGCCTTCTGGGCTATATCAACCACTTATTGAGCGGCATCTATTTAGATCTCGCATTTCTAAATCCATATTGGTTTTCTGCAAGCCCTCCTGTGCTCTCCTTCGCTTGTTCCACGTGATCAATCGCTCCAGAACTTTCCCAGCCGTGTCGATCATGCATATAGACGGTAGACAATGCTTTCTCAATTGGACTTAGGCTTTCTCAATAGGACCCTTTAGGAAGTGGCCCCGGTCCCTGCATTTTCCATTTATTCTCTCGTTGAGCACACCTCGTATACGTCTCTGGACTGAGGCAAGTTCGAATTGCTGCTTTGAGGGTGATTTCTGGATCTGGAGCCTCGTTGTTCCCCTCCTTTTCACAAGCGAGTTCAAGTTCTTCCTCAGCAACCGAGGGAATCTCGTAATTGTCCTCTCTAGGTCTCGCCTCGAGCTCCAGGAGACGCTCTTGGACCTGTAGGAAGAACGTGGTGACTATTCTTTGAAGGGTGGTTGCGCAGTCAGGCACACGCAAGTTCCTCAGTTTGTCCATTACAGTTCTGTGGGGTATTTCCCATGGATCATTATTCACTTCATTGCACAGTTCGGCCCAGTTTCGGAGTTCGCTGTTCTTGTTGGCTCTTTTTAGGTTACGCCGGGCAATTCCGTTTAGTTGCCGTCGGACAACCTCGGATTCTCTACTTCGTGCTCGTTGGTGTAGCCTCATCACCTGGAGGTGTTACTGCCTTAGCTGTGCAATTTCCTCGTTCCATCAGTTCATTGAACGACAGTAGGGCTTCCCCGCTCTTCTAGGCATCGCGGCATCGCATGCTTTAGCAATATAGTCCATCGATTGTAGGGCTTTGTTGTTGGATGTGCCAGTTAGATCAACAGCTTCCGCTAGTATGATACTGAACGCGTCTTCATCAAATCTGTCGCTTTCCACCCTTCACTTCTACGCTTCTCGTATCTTCCCACTGTACCAATTTCCTGCACTTCGCAGAAGATTTCCTGGTGGTCACTGTGAGTATAGCACTCGCTGACCTTCCATTTGATACCTGACCTTACTAAGGAAATCACTCACAAACATTAAGTCCACGATAGATTCCACATTTCCTCTGCGAAATGTGTTACAGTAGGGACAGCGTTTAAGCGACTCTGACAGTTCGATGCGCTGTTGCCACACATTACTACGCACATGGCACCACCGACACGTCAGATAAATGAAATCTCAAAACATTAACTCTTACCGACAGGCAACGACACGTTTTGATAACTATAAGCTTCACCACAGCCGACCCTTATCGCCTCCCAAACCGCGTTGAAAACTTGATGCGTCAGCTACGGATGGCTTCTTCCTCTATTCCGCAGGCAATGGACGTACACCGAGATCCTCCTCCCGTTCGCCTTTTCTGCTTCGAAATATTCGCGTAAACGATAAACGAATTCGCGAGCCTGGCTCTTTAACACACCTCCACGTTTGCGCGACGTGTGGGACGCGGCCATCACGAAACTCACAGCCTCCAACCAATGCACTGAAGCTCTTGGAAGGCAGTAACTGGTCTGGTGCGTATCGGCAGAGGCATATTTCATTCGCATTGATACTGCTGATGACAGGAATCTGTGCGCTTCTCAAGCGACTTCGTGCGAGTCAGATTAGCGGCAACGCTGAACCCTGGCTGCGAGAAAGTAAACAAATTCTCGCAAGCTGATTGCTTCAGAGCAGGTCACATGACGCACGACAGCACGTGGCGAGAGAACTGTCAGAGTCGCTTATACGCTGCCCCTACTGTAGTACTTCCAGTGTTTGCCAAGGCCACATTCAGGGGTGAGAAAGCTTTCAGCATTGCTCTTTCTCGGCGGTTTGTCATTGGGATGTCCCACTCAGGCATTAAAGTCACCATTATGACTGGGCTGCGGCCTTACCAGTCGGTCAAGGAAGTCTTCAAGTTCTTCGATAAGCGCATTTATTTATTTATTTTACGTCAAAAAACAGTTGAAACAGCGTATGACGTGCTATGGGGAGAAGTGTGTTCTGTGCACATTTTCAAAATTCTGTGATCCCTACACTGAGTCATATATTACTTAAATTTTGAAAATTAAAAAAAGCTCTCATGTAATAAAATCCATTTTCAAGGATAAATAAGCAATAAATTTTGAGCTCTTATCCATAATGTCCTTCGTTAAGGAATAATACTTCCTGCCGCAACAACTTGGAAACGATAATTTGAATAACTATATTTCCCAATGAATTCTAGAAGACGTGCACAGATAATGAAGTTACATATACACAGATAACGAAGTTACGCATTTGGGGATGCGTAACAGCTGTACATAAATACACTCCCTATTTTCCCCACACGTATCCTGCTTCGTGTGATGTCATTTTCTGCTGAAACGGGGGTTCCCCGAAGGTCCCTGCCTTTCCCGTGGTGTCGGCAGACCACGAAGACTTAATATCGAGTTCGCTGTACTGCTCACACATTATGGCAATATCCACATCAAGTTCTCGTGTCAGCCGCATTAGCAAGTCTTGCGCGGCCTTACATTGGTTTATGTTTCGCTGCAGTATCCTCTTATTCTATGCTTCTTCTCAAACGCCTGTTGGAAGGCCGAACACTTAAAGCTCCTAGCCTCGTGACTAGCATTCGTAATGCCTCTTTCGTTGTAAAGAAAGCAACGGGCTTTTCCTGCTAGCCTTCCCGAAAACAGTTGATTTTGCAGACATCTTAAAGTACCCCTGTTTTCAGTTGGGCTTTTCGAAGCAGTGAGGAGTTCTTATCAAAACAGCTACTTGTGCTTCACTATCATTTTATTTTCTATTATAATATCTGATGCTTCTTCGTTGAAAAAGTGAGATTATTTGGAATAAAAGAATTTTACAGAAAGTATTAGAGTAAAGGTGCACCAAAACCTTTTCTGGGAGAAAACCTATATATGTGAATGCAAGTAACCAAGTGATGAATATTACTTAGAAATTCTGGAGTAGAATAAAATTTTCGAAAAGTACTTCTCATCTGAAGAAATAGAGAAATACAAATTTAGGGACATGGACTTAGATTAAAATAATTTTTATTGCAAAAAAGTAGATAACTTGATTTTTCTTATTTTAAATATGAACATAAAAAGATGTACCTAAGTTGAATTACTGCACAAGAAACGTTTAATCAAAATGTGAAGATTACTGAATGTCATTTAATATTACATAAGTGTCATTGTATTATGGAAGATAGAAAGCAAGCAATCTTCTGAAACATTGTGGAGATATGCATGGCATCGATTAAACTGTTAAATGCAAAGACAGTAACAACGTTTCCTTAAAACATATTTTAGTTAGACAATAGAGAGTTTGTGCACGTCTTAGCGGACCGCACTATCGATCTTTTGCGCATGCGTCAGTGCACAAAACTGAAGCGAAACTTGAACTACGCATGCGCAGAAGATCGATAGTGCTCTAACGTTCGAGGGTGCACAAACTCCAAAATACCTACCAGGAAATCTGAAAACCATCTATTCTACCCAACTATTGGACGTCATTCAGGGATGCATTTTACAAAAGATCGAAAACGTTTTTTCAATGGATTTAGGATTAAAGAATGCAACCAGGTAGAGAAAAAGCAACATTTTTAATATTTTTATTACTTAGCATTACCAGGCAACCAGATCATGCCTAATTTCTGGGCATTTTAAAGTTCTGTTCTACGAAATACATTAAAGATCAGTTATTTCCATACTGTAGCAGAAAAAAGTTAAAATTTGTTGTCGCATGTAATCTGCACTCGAATTCGCGCCAGCAAATACGGAAAATAGCCAACCGCACAGACATTTTAAAAAAAGACAACAACAAAAAACACCAACGATGTGCTTACAAAGAGATGATCGGTGTCCAAAAAATTATTTCAGTTTAAAAAGTCAACCGAAAAATGAAAATACGTGCGCGATTTCATATTTTTATGTCACATTTATCTTCATAGTATTTTTTCACACTGTGGTGTTTGGTGACTTCTACTATTACAGTTGGTACTTCACGATTTATCTACATTCGCTGTGAATCAGATTCGCACGTGTTGCATGAGTCCAGAAGATGAACCAATGAAAGGAAGACGTAATGAAACTGCGTAAAATGTGTGGGTAGTCGCGTAATGAGATCCAAAGATCGCGATCGTTTCAGCACTGTCACCACGGCGTAAGATACATTTCTTACACCGTGACTGGCACTGAGCAAGCACTGTCCTTGCCGTCCTTGCACTGTCCGACAGTTGAGCGATTCTTGAGAACGTTTTAAATGTGTGCTCGCTAATGGTGAGCCAGCGGTGAGACGAATTCGTAGTATAAGGAGCGCAGTGTCTCCAGGAAGGCATATTATAACAGAGGGTTTTAAACGTGCTTTGTTGTTTGAGGTTAATTTCTGCGCCGATTAAGTTACGACGCGTTTTGTTATATACATTTATCGTGACAGCAAGGGGAATTTATAAGGTGGTCTAAGTTCTCTTGAGATTTTGCAGGGAGAAAGATGCCACCTATTGTTTCAATCCCTAGGAGGGTCCCATTGCTTGTTGTTAGCAATGAAGTTTTATTACCTGGGGGATCTCTTCGAATCCCCATTACTCGATCTGAAAAGTAAATAACCTCTATCATTATAATGATTATTTAACAGCATTCAAGGAACTCACATTTACCTTAATTGCTTATAGCATGGAAATGGTTAAACATTGGATCTTGAATCGCAGCCCCCTTTCCAGCGTTGTTATTGGAATCATGCCACGAGATCCTAGGGAAGATGTTAGTGTCTGAATTACTTTATATTATGCTTTCGTACTGATAAAAATTTAATCATGAATCTATCTTGACTAGGGATCTCCTCTTATTGGCACTGCTGCTGTTGTGGTGCAAGTGACAGGAGTAAATTGGCCGCAACCAATGATTACATTGTTGGTAACAGGATTGTGTCGTATCAAAGTGGAGAAAGTGTCATTAGCTGGTTCCTTCCCCATGGGGACAGTGTTACAACTTGACAAGCTTAGTTCTGACAATGGTAAGTAATTTTTATTTTATTGTGGGGCCCTTAGGGGGAAAAAAATGTTAATAAGTAGTAACTTACAAGAAATGATAAACAAATCATTGGCAATAAAACATTTAATATGTTGGTTTAGTTATGTTAAGTACTTCACTGAATGCTTAGGAATAATATAAGGCAAAAAATATTTCAGTGTGCACTAAAATTATTTTTACTATGGTAGCAGTTATATGCTTTATGACGAGCAAAATCTTCAATATAGTTTTTAAAAGGTGACTTCATGCAAAACATTATTTCTGATTGGAATCAGTGTTAAAAATACCTGTTTCTTAACCCTTGGAATTTTTTAGCTCTTTTTTAAAAACTTAATTCATTTAAGTACAAAAATGTTTGTTTGACCCTGCAATTGCAATCATTAAAGATAAGAAAATTCCCAGTTAAATTTGTATGTTTGGAAAAGTTCTATCAATATTAATTATTAATTGAATGCTAATGAAAGTAATGCTTCAAAGGTTCACATTGTATACTTCTGTCAACATTCTGTATAAATCTATCTATCTAAACTCTAATTTTTATGTGTGTTTCTAACCTTGTACATTTTTGGGGAATACTACTTCCCTTTAAGTGGCATGACTGATAGAGAATATGCTTGAACTCTTGACTTCCTCCAATCAAGAAGATTTGAAGACAATAATTCAGACATCTGTATATGATGAAATCTTATCCATCTCTCTTTACTGTTTGTGTTTGTATTTAGTAAATATTATTTACATATGTCAGAAGAGAATATTACTCATACTATTGTTTCTCTGAAATTATTTGTATACTTTTTGTTTTGATAAAAAAACAGTTCAGTATTGGCCCTGAGCCCAGATCTAGCTTGCCAATGCCTGATAAATAACCTGATAGTAAGAAAATACTAATATGAATTAAATATTGTGTCTGCTAATTTATACCTTTTTTTTTTTTTTCTTTTTTTTTTTTTTTTTTTTTCTTTCCTTAGTGGATGAGGTTGATGCTGAAGATCCTGTTTTGGCTAGCCTACTGTCAGAGTTCCGACAAGCTGTGCAAAAATACCTCAGTTTACTGGATGAAAATAGTGCAACTGCTGTTAAGCTGAAAGTAAGTAAGATTGATTATGAAAATATTAAATGTATTTCAATTTTTTTTATGAATTAGAATTGCTGATTAAACTTTGGTTAGTGGGGTGATGCTGCTTGATCAGGGCATTGCAATACAGGAAAGGGTTAAAGTTCAGAACATGGTACACCCTTAGAGAAGCGTGACCGCTGGGGGGTGGGGGAGAGCGATGGGAAGGGGAGGGGGTAGAGGAGGGGAGTCTCTTTAAGCCCTCCCTCAAATTACGCTAAGTGCTGATAGAAATAAAAATCTTACTTATTAGCGATTTTCATTGCTTGCCCTTCATACACTTTGTCTCTGCTGCATTTTAATGCCGAAATTACTTTAAAAGGTAAGTTTTCTCGCTTTGCTCGCCTATATCCAAGTCACGGTGAGGCTCGTGCCTCGCACGAGGCTTGTGCACTCGCATTTACTATAAACATCCTTGAGTCTATCCATTGCATAATTATCAATTCACTTTTATACAAAAGCACTTTATAAGAAAACCTCAAATTCAAACTGCTGAAACGAATTCGAACAATGAAAGCATTGTTTATCACAGACACTCCACAATCGCAGGCAGCACTATTTTCTAAAGCTCTGACTAGACCCTACGGTAAAATTACCTCCCTTAACTTAGGACGTCGCGTTTGTGATCAATTATGATAATCACTTAGCCACCTCTCATCTCCTCCACTGTAGATTTACCCCTCACCACAGCGACGCGAATTGCAGGTTTAAACGACTTCGTAGGTTGTAGACTACTTAGGTTGTGTTCTAGACTTCAACCCAGGAAAGGAGAGGGACACTTCTCAGTGGTATCATTGGGTGTGGGATTTATCTTAAGGTAAATATTGTATGTGATGGATTGTTTGTTCTATTAATTTTATTTGGGACATTCTTTGTCAAAACTGACAAAGAAAATATCGAAGGTTTGGAAATCATGCAAATACTAGTATTTTCAAATTCAACATGATATAAAAACAAGAAAATTTTCTTTTTAAATTTTTGGAACGTTATTTTTTATCTAAAATGTATTCAATTTTTTAACATTTTAATAAATTTTCCGGGTTTGTTGCATTAAAAAAATTCCTAAGACTGTAATATAAATTTTTGTCTAATATTTTGTTAACACTATCTACTGATGTCGAGCAACAGAAAAATTGCACAACAAAAGTTTTTCAAGGTCACTGAATGGTCATAGAGGGCATAAATGGGTTAAAATCTTTGAAAATCGATTGTGTAATCATTATTCGATTTTCAAAAAACAAAATTCTTTTACACACTTGTACTTTATTGTACACCTACCAACTTTTATCCTTGATTATTGAAAGGATTCGGAACTACAAGCATTTTTATTACAAAATGTGTGATGAAAAGTTGTTTTTAATCTGACAAAATAATTTTTTCTTGGGAAAGCCATAGATCCATTACAATTTTTTGCTATTTTTTTTTAACATTTTAAGGAAATTTAGCGGTAAGGACCGTCTGTCAATAAGTCATGGTTTCACTTTGCACAACATTTTAATATTTGGTCACTTATCACTTAGTTTGTTTTACACAGGTACAGTTAATAACAGACATTGATTTTCAAACACATGGCAGTTCACATAATTGCACATGTAAGAGCACTTACACGGAGCCGACAGATATTGGTTACAACTCGTAGCAGTTGAAATAATTACACTTGAAGTTAACAATACTAATTTAATGCTCGGTAATAGCTAATTGCTCTACATGAGACTTCTACGATATTACGTGTAACAGCGCTACATGGAGCTGGGGGCACTTACATACTGCCCACAAGAGATTCTTTCTATGACTAATGTTTTTTTACACAGCGACCAACGTCACGAATTTGGGATCAGAAAGCGCATAAGAGTGGGGGATAAGCCCCAGCCAATCATTACTGAGCATTTGATTTTGTTCTGGAAACTAACAGAATAAAGTTCGGTTATATCGGTTGCAGTTCTGCCGGCAAGCTGTTGTCACTTCTTGGAATGCGCTCCTGTACACATGCGCATGCTGAAGGGGCCCCCACGCGTGTCCTAGCAGGAGTGGTGGGTGTGGGACGCCATTAGCAGATAAAATAGACTTACAAGCACTAAGATTATACAAAAATTTCTGCTCTGCTGTGGGCTCGATCAGTTATTATTATATACTAGTGGCTTCATCGATTTTGTCTTTTCCTTAATGTTGAGGTCAGTTAGTGCAAGTTGGCAGGCTATGTTAATACTTCTGTTTCTCTAGATCTAAATCAATTTTATTTTTGTTTCTTCTTTCAGGTATGTCCATATTTTTATCTTAAGCCATGCCATGATATTAAGCTTATTGCTATGATACATATTCATAACTAGCAGTTTAAGCTCATAAGTCTTCTCTTTAAAATTACCTGTCAGAGGGAAGATTGAATATTAGGGTGTATCTAGAATATCTTTGTGTTACAAAATGAGGAGGAAACTAGAGATACTACAGAATAGTGCAGACTTTCTTGTACCAAATTTTTCTAATTTCCTTGGTGTGGTCTGATTTTAAGATTGTGCTCCATTCTCTGGCCAGCTGCCATCTGTTGTCACACAAAGTACATTTTTTGACAATTTCTCAACTTTTTGCTTTCCTAGTAGTACAACTGTATCATTACTTCAAGAATATTAAACAAGAGTAAAAACTCGTTCTAAATACAAATTTTTATTGAAAAATTCGTAGTTGTTTTTCAGAAAATGGCGATTAAGCTTTACTGTAAATGAGAAATTTAAGCACTTTTTCTCAGGAATCTATTGAGTTGTTGAAAAACTTCATTTGAAGCGCTTCCTTTCACAAATGTAATAATGCAAAAAAAATGGATGGAAATGTCCATATGAACAATGTGAGAGGTATTTCAAGAAAATTACATTTGTGTAATTAAAAAAAACAAAACATGAATACCAAAACAAACTTAACGTCATAACAAACAGTGCAATAAGCACTATCTATTGGAAAAATTTGGAGCCATTTTTGAGAAAATGGCGTTTGAGCGTTTCTGAAAATGTGGAATTTGGTGCTCAATTTTACAGAAAACTGTTGAGTTTTCGAGAAACTTTATTTGACATTATTTAAAACACATGTGCTCATAAATATAATAATGTGAAGAAATTGCCTTTAATGTAAGTTTTACAGAAGCAAGACAAAATTAAAAAAGATTTTGAAATTTTAGAAAAAACAAAAGAATACAGCAATATGGCGTTTATATCATGGCATAGGGTTCGTTTGGCACTAACCTTACAAAAAATTTTAAGAAAACATTTTGAGCCATTTTTGAGAAAATCTTGTTTTTGTTATTTTTTAAAATTGAAAATATTGCATGCACTACTGTATCAAAACTACTAAAATTTCCAAAAAAAAATCTACATGACTTATTTGAAAGAACTATTTATGCACAACAAATTTCTTTTGGAGGAAAAAGCCGTGCCTTCAATTTTGTAGTTGTAGGAAGACGCCAGAAAAAAGTCAAACTTTTGAAGTTTTCGAAAATTCAGAGTTAACCGTGAAAATGGTCCTATGCCACCTTTATAAGTGTGTTTTACTGTATTCTTACAAGAAATTTAAAGAAAAAAATTGGAGCCATTTTTGAGAAAATTTTGAAAATGTTCGGGGGGCTTCATATAAAGTACCCTCAAATTTTAAAGAATGTTTTTTCAAAATTTCAAAGCTTCAACTAGATAGTAAGGGTATTCTTCAATTTGGAGAGGATGGTATGAATGCTTTAGGCGCTAGGAGGGTTCAGACGGATGGATGGACATTTTGTTTCCAGTTGTTTTTTCGGCCTCAAGGACCCACAAAACAGGGATTCTGGCTACACCACATGTTAGAGGATTTTTTCTCTCTTAATTTAGCAACTGGTTTTATGAACTTTTTTGCCACCAGAACCCGGCAATGAATTTTTTTCCGCCCAAAATCCGCCGTTTTTTTTTTGTGCAGCATTACATAACTTTCTCTACACTACGTATTTTACTCTGTATACGTATGTATACGAGAAAGCAAAAAGGAGCTAATTAGCAAACTTGAATGTCTGAGTGTTAATTTTTCAAATATTATCTATGTGTTAGAGGATACTTATTATGAAATTCTAAGATATTTATGGTCTTATTCACTGAAATGAATTGTCTTTCTCTTTTAGGCTATGTTAAACTCACTGCCAGGCCATCATTTGGCTGATGTTTGTGCATCTCTTGTGAAAGCATCGTATACTGAGAAGTTAGAAATTTTGGACGCTCTAGATGTAACAGAGCGTCTTAAGAAAACACTTACTCTTATTTCTCGTCATTTTGCTGGTAATTATATGTTGACTGTATTTTTAATTAATATTTCATAAAATTACACATTTAAGAAATGTAGTGCTGATTTGTTGATACGTTGTTTTTTTTTCAGAAATGGATTCTCCTCCTGAACAATCAGTAATATTAAGGAAGCCAAAACAAAGAAATTTCCGAATCATAAAGTCACATGAACTAACACCTATGGAAGATGATGAAATGAACCAGCTGGAGAATAAACTGAAGTAATTAGGAATTCTTTTAGCCGTTTCTGAATGTTTAAAGAAGCTTCTCAGTCTTAAAGGGTATAGCCGAATAAGAGGGGTGAAGTGCCCCCAAACCAAATCGATAATCGTGATGCTCATACAGAAGAGAATAAAACATGCCATAGATTCACGAACAAACAAACAAAAAAACAACAACAACACAGCCTCATAGGGTAATCTATTGCAGAGTTTAAACAAGAAACCTGTTTTTCATGTTCTCTTTTTTCTCAGCTTCTATTACATTTATCAGGCTGACAAAAATTGGAGAGATGGGGAAAAGTAGTTGAATTTTAACGTACTTTTGACTAATGTACGACCAATTCAGCTTTGGGAAACTCTTTCTTGAGGCAATCTAGTGACGACAGGCACAATAAGCAATGCTCGATGACTGTGTTTCTTCCCGGGATACTCCCTTCCTCAGCCCTCCGTGTAAGCATCTGACGGAGCTTGTGAGTTCAGTTCTGCATTTTAAAGTGACCAAAAGACGACTAGATTAGTGCATTCCATAAACAAAAAGAGTGAAGTGTGGAATTATTTTGAAGAGAAAAATGACAATCGTTCTTATTGTAGAATATGTAAAAAAACATTTTCGCCTGGTGGAAAATCACAGTTCTAGTAATTAAAAAAAAACATGTTACATCAATACAATCAATGTAGTATTAAGCTCCACCGAATACAAGAGAGACAAGCCAACTCATGTTGCACCGGACGTAGGAATCATTGCAGATCGTACGAGTGAAGTGGTAGAAGTTAATGACCCATGGCCAGTCCTGTCAAGATCATAAAGTTCTAACAGAAATGAACCAACACTTGTTGATTTTTTCGCTACAAAGAATAATTAAAATTAGGAGGCAACCATTCAAAAGCAATAACAAGAAAATTTCCTTACATGATATGCAAAGATAATCAATTGATCAGTATTATTGAGAACAATAGATTCAAGGAATTAATTAAGCATCTTGAACCTAGTTGCCCACAAGAAAATTACAACCGTTTAATCACAATTTCGATTCTCCAATATTTCAGTAGTTTAAAAATAATTAAATCACTGTATATGATTCCGAAGAACTCATTTTCAGTATCTACATTAGAAATTTCAATTTAGACAAGCATTTATTGTTCAAATTTTTAATTCATTTAATTTATTTTATAGGCATCCTCAAATATCGAACCCCCAAAAAAGCATTGTCATGTGGTTTCTTTACAGGAATGCAAATGTACTAATTTACTAGAAAAACAAAGTGACTCTCCCCAATTTAAGAAAAAGTGCTGTTTGATACCTGTGCATTCCTTCAGCTACCGTGTTTTTGGAGAGACTTTCCAGAACAGCTGGATTGATATATGACAAGACAAGAAAAAGAGAGAGTAATAGAATGGACCCAGAAAGAGTTAGAATGTTAGTTTTCCACAATAAGAATCTTTAAAAACTTGAAAAAATGTATGTTCATCTCAATAGTTTTTAAATATTAATATAGTACATGTATGCATGTGTGAAGAACAAAATATATCCTTTCAATTCTGATTGAACCACTTTTGCTGCTGAGTCTTTAAAGTATTATGGTATCAAGTATTGAAGCTCTCAGACAGGTAACAGTATAGAGTATCGAGAAATTCAGTAATCTACCCATCACTAAAAAATTTATTAATTTTTTTCTATTTAAATTTGGTGTTAGAATTGGTTGCCAAAAATACATTGAAATTCAACTACTTTTCCCCATCTCTCCAATTTTTTTCAGCCTCCATTTTTTTAAATGCAATAGAGGCTGAGAAAAAGATAAAACATGAAAAACATGTTTCTCATTGCATCTCTGCAACAGATTGCCCTAGGAGGCTGATTTTTTGTGAATCTATGGCATTTTTATTCTCTTTCATATGAGCATTGCGATTATTCATTTGCTTCGGAGGCCTTATTCGGCTATACCCTTTGTTTTTCTTCTTTAGAACCTTCAGTTAATGTGTAAATATAGTTGTGAGTCTATGATATATTGATTAATGTATCTAATATGGATATTACTAATAATAGATAAACGATCATCACTGTTGGTGATTCATGTTGAGATCTACAAAATTTTCTCTCTACTTTAATATCTCGCAAAGATCTTAGCGTCCGGCTTGCTGGGTCAATGGGTCACGATATATATAATCCTTATTACCTTTATAATGGATTATAGAATCCGCAGACTATACAGCGCTGCTGGGAATCTGAAATTAGAATGATTCTAATTCCTAGTTCATTACTGTTTGGATTGACTAAATGAAAGATCACTTTCTTTTCTAAAGAACAAAATTTAACAAAGTTTATTGTTACCTTTTTGCAAACAATATAGTGAATTTAATACATGATTTTAATGTTAGGCCTTTGATCAAGATATCTTTGAATTTAGAATTTTATACCGCGGTTAACTTATCTATTCTTCGTTGATGTCCCTCGAAGACTTCTCAGTCGAAATATCTTGCGAGCTTGCCGTAGTCCAAAGTTCCAAGAAATCCTCTTCTGCTCCTATCCAAGATGGTGTCAAACTATCAAAATTATCAGTCCTGATTACGTCCTATGACATAGTCCCGAAACCTATAACTCGATTACCACTCCCGACGAAGTCCCAATTTATGCATCAATATTACTTTCACATGCAATATCTGCAATATTATTTGCTGTCCTTCAAATTTCACAATCTGATAACCCGACTCTGACTATCTGCACTACCTCGCTCCCTCTCACGACCCACGATCCGTTCAGACACGCGATGCCGGTCAGAATGAATTCTTCTTGCATGATTCACCCCTCGAAGCTTCCTATTAAACTCCCTTCTTTTTTTTCATAACATTTGACCGTCCTTCTCTCACCCAGCCAATCCATGCGTTCGTTATATTTTGATGTAGCTAACCTTTCGATCGTCTAAACTTCTTAATGCATATTCCACCATATTGTCTTCAAATAAATGTTAGTTTATATTCATGTGACATATCGGTATGTCACAATGTACTTTCAGTTTAATTTGAAAAATTTTAATTAAAACGACTGAATGATAATTTCTTTATCTCTGTTTTAATTTACTTAGGTCTGGTGTTAGAAAGAATTGTGATTTGTCATTATTTTCTCCATAATCAACTATGCCCTTATTGCCAGTCAGTGTGTGTGTGCATCCAAGACAGCAATGAACTAATAATGACATAATTGTTCTTGAAGAAAAATCTAGCAAATCATATTCTTTCAAAAATCAGACCATTGGGGTATGTGTTCATGATTTAAGAATTATTTCTGTTGGGATGAAGCAAATTATCCTCCATAAGACTCTTGACTTTTCTCCCATCAAACAATTATATTAATCCTATGAGGTCTGCATAATTGACGGACAGTTTAAACGAACCTTGCTATGATTTATTTTTTATTTAAATTTGTGAAGAAACACGTACAATGTCTTCTGTCATTTACACCTTTATTATTCAACACAGTGAAGCTTCTCTACCTCCAGAAGTTCATAAAGTTGTAATGAAAGATTTGAATCGCTTGAAGAAAATGCCATCTTTTGGTCCTGAAAAAGGCATTATAAGAAATTATCTTGAAATTGTGTCTGACATGCCATGGTCTAAATCATCCAAGGAAACAATTGATATTTACAAAGCACGAAAAGTAAGCATTTTATTTTCTGTCACATTTTGTTCTATTTTGATACACTTTGTATGTAATTAGCAGATTATGGATGGTATTATTGATTTTTTGTTGGCATATATTGTTGATTGCAAGAACTAAAATAAGTCTACCAATAACAGGATTTAGATGCAGATCATTATGCTATGGATAAACTAAAACAAAGGGTATTGGAGTATCTGGCAGTTAGACAGTTGAAGAGCAACTTAAAAGGACCTATTTTATGTTTTGTTGGCCCACCCGGTGTGGGGAAAACAAGTGTTGGTCGTTCTATTGCTCAAACATTAGGCAGAGAGTTCCATAGGTAAGTAGTAATATTTAAGTTCAAATAAATATTAATAAAAAACCAGCACAATGTTCAATTATTAGGTTCTTTTGAAAGAAAAACTCCCAAGAAGGAAAAGTCCAGAAGAAAATAACCATAAAATTTAATGGGTTGTCTTTGATATTTTAAAAATTTTAAATATGTATGGATATATGAAAATGTCATGTTTTTAGTAACAGGAGTCCTTGGAATTTCAGTCCTAACAGGACTGCTTCTATTTATTACTCAGTTAATCTATTATTTTTGTCTTCCAAGGAAAACATGGGTTGAAATGAAAATGCTTAGAGTGAAGAATCTAAAGAAATATACGGGAGGTACCAAAATAAGATGGGTAAAAGTGTCCCCCAAGCATACAATTTTTTATGATGAAAATCTTAATTATAGTGTACAAAAAAAAAGTTCATCAGATTTAAATCAGTTTATGCAAAGTACTTTGTACAAATGGAAAAAAATGTGTTTTTAGCTTATTTCTTATTTATTGACAGGTTGCTAACAATAGTTACATTATATATGCATGTATCTCTACTTCGTGAGATAATAAACCTGTGTGTGAAACCTGGAAACTATCATTACTTAAATACTAATTTTGAGTTTTTGTATTATTCTTTTCTTTTCTCTCACTCTCACTCTCACTGTCGCACCCTCTCTATT
This sequence comes from Teleogryllus occipitalis, assembly GCA_011170035.1. NCBI lineage: Eukaryota > Metazoa > Arthropoda > Insecta > Orthoptera > Gryllidae > Teleogryllus > Teleogryllus occipitalis. Next base: position 189,898 of record BLKR01000498.1, on the reverse strand, counting down.
GCTCTCACTCCCTCTCACACTCTCTCACTTGCTCTCCCTCTCGCGTTCTCGCTCTCACTCACCCTCGCTCACACTCACCCTCTCTCTCACTCACCCTCTCTCTCAATCACCGTTTCTCTCACTCACCCTCTCTCTCAATCACAGTCTCCCTCACTCACCCACCCTCGCTCTCTCACCCACCCTTGCTCTCTCACTCACTCTCAATCTCTCTCTCTCATTATTATTTTTTAAAATTTTTATTATTTATCTGTGTGCGTGTGTGATCATTAAATAAAAGAAAGGAATTAATTATACAGAGTAAATGTAAATGCTGAACACAATACCTAATGAATACGAGACAAATGTTATAAAAGAAGAAATTATATATGTTCTTATCTGTATTTTCTTATACAAGTTTAAATTTTTTAAGTACATTACTCCTATGAATATTGACATTAATCATTCTGCGATTTTCTATGGATGAGAAAGATGTTTTGAGAATTTTTTCATGTTTATATCCAATTTTGATCCTTAAAATCAACAATAAAGAAGGGAAAAATAGAAAAAGAAACACTTCCTTTCGTTTTTTAAAAATATCCCATGTTCTGACACATCATAAAAAAGGGGAATATGAATTGTAGCTCTAAATTCTCTAGTTTCCCAAAATTTCAACCTTTTATCATATAATTTGCACCCAACTGCTTAATATAAATAAAACAATAATTTAATAGTTTCTCATTTATTTTCTTAAAATTAGATTTTGTTTTAATAATTTTGGCTATGAGTAAAATAAAAGAAGAGTTTTTTTACTTTATCTAGAATACTTTCATTGCTTTGATTTGACAGATTATTTAATAATAACGCTAATAAATAATAAATAATCTTTGTTTCTGTTCTTGGCACATATATGAAAATGCTCTGAAATTATGCCAATGTCCAATAAACAACGGATTTTGAATTAAGGGTTTACCGCACCAGCAATTTCCTTTCAATGTAAAAATGTGCGTTGCTACAAAAATGAATACAAGCTTTGGAAGGAACATTAATTAGTTCAGTGTTTAAAAACACGAGAAACAATATTTTTATTAGCAATGGTTCTCTGAAAAGACATTCAAATTGATTCTATTTTCACATTTTGTTTAGCCTTTACTGTATAAGATGGATCATCATAACTTGATTGAGATGATGGTTGTAGATTGTTTATCATCAACTTCCATATAGCAAGATTCAGAAAGCTGTAAGAAGTGGACATGCGTGATGGAACTATCAGAAACTCTAATCATTTATTTATATTGATGTGTCAGGTGCAAATTATAAGATAAAAGGTTGAAATTTGGGGAAGCTGTAGATAGATAATTTACAGGGTTACAGTTTGTATTTAGCCCTTTTTATGATCTGCATTAGAACATGAGATATTCTTTAAAAAATGAAAGAAAAAAGTTGGTTTATTTCCCCCCTTCTTTTCAGTACATTGTTAGGGTCAAAATTGGATATAAATGCCTGAAAAAATTCTTGAAACACTTTTATTATCTATTGAAAATCGTAAGAATTATTAAAGTCAATATTCATAGACACAATGTGGTTTAAAAAATTTTAACTTATTAGCAGAGCTAAAAAATACCCTAAAGATTTTCATTTGAACAAAGTACTCTGGGTAAATTGATTTAAATCATGTGCAAAATGTTGTTTTTTACACTTCTATTATGATTTTCAACATAAAAAATGTATTTTTAGGAGGCACTTTTGCCTATCTTATTCCGCTACCCCCTTTAGTTCTTTAAATTAGTCTTGTTTTCAGGTTAGAGTTTTCTAAAGGACTGCCATTTTTAAGTTCCTTTATTGTATTTAAGGACTTTGTTTCCATGCCAGCCTTTGTTTTTTTTATAAAAAGTTAATTATTAAACCCAAACATTTGTTAAATGATTTCCTTGTTATATGCAATTGATAATTTTATGGTGTTAATTTTGTGAAATTTCTAAGTATTTAATGCTTCAAAAATATTGGTTGAAATTTTAACTGATCTAGTGTTTCCGGTTCTATCATAATCTTTCCTTTTAAGGGTTGCCTAAGCTTAAGATAGGTACTTCATAAGAATTATATTTAATTTTTCTTCCAGAATTTCTTTGGGTGGTGTGTGTAATCAGTCGGATATTCGTGGTCATCGAAGAACATACATTGGGGCAATGCCAGGTCGCATAGTTCAAGGTTTGAAAACTGTTGGTGTAAATAATCCTGTCTTTTTGTTAGATGAAATTGACAAGATGGTATGTCAAGATGATTTTCTAGTTCTTTGTTATTTTGAAATGATGTATTTTGTGTTATATACAACAGTTGTTTTTTATGCATTTCTGTAGGGATCTGGAATTCATGGAGATCCTGCAGCAGCTCTCTTGGAAGTACTAGATCCTGAGCAAAATTGCACCTTTGTGGATCATTTTTTGAATGTTCCATTTGACCTGTCCCAAGTTTTGTTTATTGCTACAGCAAATTCTGTAAAGTCTATTCCCCCAGCTTTATTGGATCGAATGGAATTGGTTAATGTTCCAGGATATACTCAGGTTTGAATGTTTCACATTATATTGCTTTAAGAAGAATGTACAATATACAAATGAAAACATTATGGATGTTTATAGGAAGAGAAACTTCATATTGCAACAAAACATCTATTGCCCAAGCAATTAGAAGCACATGGTCTTACTCCAGATTTGGTCCATCTCCCAGATGAAAGTGTCAAATTAATAAGTAAGTTTGTATATTTCATAAACAAAGTGGAATGTATCAAAACATTAAAACTACAATGGGTAGTTATTCATTTTTCTTTCACTTTATATTCAGGAATTGAAAATGCATATCTTGTGTTAAGCTGATATTCTATGTTCATTTTTCCAGTAAAATATGCTTTTGAGCTATAGTTTTCATTTCTTTTTGACAGGATTCTGGATTTTTTGCTAAATTGTGCTATGCTTGATCTGCACAATTTATTTTATTATCGTTGGATTGTTAAATTGTGAATCTTTGGGGGAAAAAATTGTAAATGTTTTTTTGGTGAAACTGATAGTTATGTCAATAGTCTCATTAGACTTGTTTCACAGTTTCAGATTACACACGTGAAGCAGGTGTTAGAACTCTAGAGAGGAAGTTAGGAGCTCTATGTCGAGCAGTGGCTGTGCAAGTAGCTGAAGAAAAATTCCCTTCACCATCTGGAGAAAAAATTTCCACTTTAGCAACTTCTTTCCCAGTTGATCTAGACCCATTGAGGGTTGAGAAAATATTGGGAGTAAGTATTGCACTGATATAATTACCATATTTCCCCGAATATAAGCATAAAAATAATCTCACTTGTTAACATTTCGTCACTCGCGTGGCCATTTGTAGCACAAGTAGGCCTACTCCCGTGCTGGACTCCATCCAGCGCACCTATTATGTAGTTTTCTTTCTTTATTAACATTATTAATACACTTTTCTTATTTATCTACAGCTAAATTTTAAGTTAATATACTATGAAAAGAAACCTAATTGTAAACAATATTTGAAGACTATTAATATCTGCATGCGTTTTCTTGAGTCCTCATTTTACTAAATACGAGAGAAGTGTGTGTTGGTTATTTTGCCGATAGGACTCTACGATCAGATTTGTAGCTCGTTTTCTGAAGCAAAATATTTTGTGTTGTTCGGGAACAAGCATTTCTGTTTATCAGATTTTGTTAATAATGTTCATTGCTTACACTTGTCATAATTCAACATCAGTTAGTAAAGAAGTGAGGATAAGTATTCCAAGGTTAAGGAAACTTGCATGTATATTACACATGCGCTATTTTAACAGCAAAAGAATAAAATAACAGTCAACGAAATAGTGTATGTATTTGATGCACTCTAACCTCAAAGCAAGGGTTGAGTTGTCGATGGTAAGGTGTACGGTTGTTTAAATTGAACGAATAGTTTGATAATTGTCAAGAAAAATGACCTTGGCAAAATGTAAATATAACGTTCACTCATTTTGTAGGCAAATGAAAGATCAGTTAAGGTTTTTTTCTCGTTTATTGATGTCACATGTTACTAAGATAATGCTTAGCATTGTAACTTAGTAATTAACTAATGGGGAAACTATTAAATGTTATCTATACATTGAAACTGTGTTAAGTATAATAAACAATATCTATTTTGAAAAAAAAAATCCAACACAATTTAAATCGGTGACACATTTTATTGTGACACATTTTTAAAAAAATGGTCAATATTTCATTTAAAATTAAAATGGAGGCAGATAAAGGTGGTGAAACACACAGTCATAAATTCACGATGTGCTACAAAGAACGATTCTCCTTGAACCAGGTAACAGCAAAATTAATAAGCAAATGTACAAAATATTTTGTTTTGATGGACTGTTGTTACAAAAGGAAAACTGTTATGCAAGGAATTAAATTCTTCTCGATGAAGCAGGATCACATCATAATGATACACTCTAGAAGCAATTAATGGTATTACCCTAGTTTTTGTGAAATTTCTACCTAAAGTTTATGCAATTTTTTAAATGAAAATTTTCAAAAACTGCTCCAAAATTATTCTTTAATTTTTTCCACTTATAGCAAGTGAGGGCAAAAATCCTGTAAATGTCATTCTTGTAGAACTATGCAATTTCAAAAATTGCGTAAATTAGTATTGCAAGAAACCACTAGATTTCTAAACATCAGATTTTAACTTAACTAGGGGAGTGATGGTGTAGCAGTTATTTGTCGAGCATGTTGATTCGACAGACTTAAGTTCGAATCTCGGCACGGTGAACAATATTAGCTCTTTGGAAACACTTTCCCAGATTCATTGTGTAGCCTTCACAAATAATGCAAGAAAGTGTGTTTTGTTGTAGCACCTCTAGTTTATTGATCATTATTGCTAAGTTATTTTCATGTTCATTTCTTGAAAACATCAGGTTAATTTGTAAGGCAATGGAAACATAGTGGTAAGAGGCATTCTCTTCTGCATTCATTTAACTGCCACAGAAGGCAAAAGTTCCTCTGTCTCTCCCTGCCTGATATTCTTAATAACTCCACTTGCTACATCAAGTGGTCATACTGTGCAGCTTCAGAAAGTGGGGAGTGCAGTTCCACACAGGCATGAGCCATCTAAAGCTAACAGAGCCCAAAATCCATTCTCAACAAACTATATCCAAAATTATAGGCTAATTTTGGGTTAATTAAGTGCTCTATTTCCGAATTTTAGGCTCCTTTGGATTTCCCAACATCATGGGAAAGCGCCCACTCAGAAAATCCATCTAAAAATCAATTCAAAAATATGTAACCATACTCAAAATTTAAGGATAATTATGGGCTCTTGGAAAAAAATTTCTCCCGCATTTATATTCTAAAATTTAGGGCTGTACAAAGAGAAACAATTAACATTGGTTCTTACGGGGGACTTATTCTCCTTAATATTTTTTTTATAGAGCCTCAAATTGGTCGTAAGTTTTGGGTGGTGTTTCATAAATTTTGTGAGGAATTTTAATTTTGGTATTTATTAATTATTCTAGAGCCCAAAATTATCCTTAAATTTTGGGTAGTGTTTCAGATTTTTTCTAAGGTTTTTTAATTTTGATGTTTATTCGCTCGTAGTAACCAATGTTAATTGTTTCTCTTTGTACATCTTCTGAATTCTTTCTGAATTTTGAAATATAAATGCGGGAGTAATTTTTTTCCTAGAGCCCATACTTATTCTTAAATTTTGGGTGGTGTTTCAGACTTTTTCTGTGGTTTTTGATTTTTGTGAAGAGAGCAGCTTCCAGCTCGCACTCATAGAGCGAATATGGGACGCAAGCGTGCGCATAGGTGCTATGCTCTGTGACAAACACGCACATGGTTGGCGTAGCGTCTGAATGAACCTGAATAATTGGGCAGAAGTGCCATCTTAGGACATGGTCACAGGGCGTAGTAGTAGTAATAGTAGTTAAAGACGGTCATTTGCCGCATATTCTCTCTCGTTCTCCTAAGCGAGAAAGGCTGAATGAGAACAGGGCCTACAAGAATGCATTCTCGAGAATGAGGCGACTCGACAATCAGATGTGTTGGCGGCTGCCATTCACCACCCATGCTTCATCGCAATGACTAAGAGGTGAATGAAGCATTGATCATCGCACTATAGATTGTCAAAATTCTGTGGAATCATCATGAGCAATCTTGCTTCGACTTGGTCACACTTGGCGGTAGCGGTGTTCTCACCCTGAGTCGTGACCCAGACCCATGCACCCTCCAAATCGAACGTTTGTTCCTGTGGCTGCGCCGTTTGTAGAAGCGCTCAAATAATATCAGCCATTATCTGGCTGGTGGGGGCACAAAGTCCGTAAGCGTTGTTTGGCGAGAACGTGTGGTGTGGGCACCGCTTGAGGTGGAGCGTGATGGGCTGGCGTCCGGAGAAGGTTGTCGCTGCCTTCGCTGAATTTTGGAATATAAATGCGGGAGTAATTTTTTTCCTAGAGCCCTTAATTATCCTTAAATTTTGGGTGTGGTTTCAAATTTTTGAATTGATTTTTAGATGGATTTTCTGAGTGGGCGCTGCTAGCTTTAGTCTAAAGCTAGCAGCGCCCACGATGTTGGGAAATCCAAAGGAGCCTAAAATTTGGAAATAGAGCACTTAATTAACCCATAATTCGACCCTAATTTTGGATATAGTTTGGTTGAGATTGGTTTTTGTGCGCTGCTAGCTTTAGATGGCTCACAGGCATGGTTGTTGTTCTTGTTCTTGTGGTTGTAAACAATATCAGCTGTTGAAGTTGCTGCAATTGCCCTCGCACGTACATCATCATTTCCCCCAGAAGGTAGGTTATAACCCTATACAAATAGTAAGCACAGAATATTGGAACAGGTGCAATATATTTTTTCATTGAAATGTGCACTGAAAGCATCTGAACATCATGCTCCAACTTTTATCTACATAAGTAAGTTATACTGATTTACAATCTAGCAGGAAATAAGAGAAAAAGAATAGTATTTACAATTTCTTCTTCTTCTTCCTTTCTTCTTCCTTTCTTCTTCTTCTTCTTCTTCTTCTTCTTCTTCTTCTTCTTCTTCTTCCTCCTTCTTCCTTCTTCCTTCTTCTTCCTCCTTCTTCCTTCTTCCTTCTTCTTCCTTCTTCCTCCTTCTTCTTCCTTCTTCTTCTTCCTTCTTCTTCCTCCTTCTTCCTTCTTCTTCCTTCTTCTTCCTTCTTTCTTCTTCCTTCTTCTTCTTCTTCTTCTTCCTTCTTCTTCTTCCTTCTTTTTCTCCTTCTTCTTTTTCTCCTTCTCCTTTTTCTCCTTCTCCTTTTTCTCCTTCTTCTTTTTCTCCTTCTTCTTTTTCTCCTTCTTCTTTTTCTCCTTCTTCTTTTTCTCCTTCTTCTTTTTCTCCTTCTTCTTTTTCTCCTTCTTCTTCTTCTTCCAGTAGCGCTACAACCCTGTGTGTGAGTTTTGGCTTTCACAACTAAACCATTCAAATTTTTTTCTGCCATTCACTATCACTCTCCACTTTCCCTTCTGTAGCACCCGAAGATCTTGACACACAGAGTTCTTGGTCTTCCTTTCTTACGCCCACCTGTCGCCATCCATGACAAGGTCTTCTTTGGGAGTCTATCCATCTACATCCTCTGAATGTAACTCAGCCATTTGATTCTTTGAGCCTTAATATATCTTATTATATCTTTGCCTTTTATTAGGTTTTCTAATTCTTGATTTGCTCTTATTCTCCAGGTGTCGCATTTACTTGAATTGGCCCATATATGTTATGTAATACCTGTTTTTCAAATATTCTCAGTTGGTTTATATCTTTGTCGCAAAGTGTCCATGTTTCTGCTGCATATGTAACATCTGGTCTTATTAGAGTTTTATATATCCTAATTTTTATATCTCTTGACAGTATTTTGATTTTAATCGCTTTTGATTTGCATAGTATGCTCTCTGACCTTTTATTAATCTTTCATTTATTTCAGCTTGTATTATATTCTTCTCATTCAGGATAGCTCCCAAATAGTTAAAATTCTCCACCTTTTGGAAAGGGTAGTTGTTTATTTGCAGTTCTTTAATGCTTGGTGCTTGTTTTCTCATAAGATGCATATACTTGGTTTTCTTTTCATTTACTGCAAGACCCACTTCTTCGGCTTCTTTTGTCAGTTTATTATATAATTCTACAAGGGCTTTCTTGTTTCTGCTTACTATTGCTATATTGCCTGCATAAGCAATAAGCTGTGTCATTTTAAAACATATCTCCTCTGAGGTCTAATTTTTTAATTACTGTTTCTAATATTATATTAAACAGAATTGCTGATAGTGGATCTCCTTGTCTTTCTACTGTATACATTTCGAATGGGTCCAATAGTAGGTTTTCAATTTTGACTCTTCCAGTTGTATGCCGTAGTGTCATTCCAATAAGTCTAATTAGTTTATTTGGTATTCCAATATTTTGCATCCTCTCCATTAATCTAGGACGTTTAATTTTATCAAACTTTTGCTTGAAATCCACAAACAGGATATGTATTTCAATGTTATGTTCATAACATTTCTCAAATACTTGGGGAATATTAAATATGTTATCTGTGTTTGCTCTGTTGTTTCTGAAACCATTTTGATATTCCTCAAGTATGTCATCCGCATATTTAGTCAATTTATTATTTATAAGTGCTGCAAGGACTTTGTACACAATATTCAGTTGTGAGATGCCTCTATAATTGTGGCATTCCAGTTTTTCTCCTTTTTTATGTATTGGGCATACAATTGCTGTATTCCATTCATTGGGCATTTGTTCTCTTTTCCAAATTACTTTCATTAACTCGTGTATTCTTTTGTGCAGTTGTTCCCCTCCTGGATACACCACCCGGATTGACTCATTTTGTATGAATAGTTAAACACTATTGGTTTTAATTTCACAAGTGGAATAGTTACATTAAATTCAATCTATTTATGAAAAAAGGAAAAATTATCAATGTGTTGGGAATATCATCCATTTAAGTGTTTCTTATATTGCCAGGGTTCCAGCAGTAGTACACAACTAGATATGTGTTCACATCACAAGATTCCTGGATTTTTCATCAGTAGTTATCAGATATTAATCCACTGGAAAGTTCTTCCATAGGTCTGGTACGAAGACTTCAACTCATTGTCATATTGAAATATCCTTAAGAGCTGTTAATTTAGTGTTAGATCAGTGAATGCACTTAATTTCATGACACTTCCCTTCTGAAGCATGTTTGTTAGGTACTTTGTTATTACTTTTTACTTTGTTACCATATACAGTATTATGTTCATTTTTTGTGTAGAAAAAAAACATGTTATTGTTCATTTGATCTTATAATGGTTTCAATAAGTGTGGATTTTTTGATGGGTAGGGATTAGAAAACAATGGAATTACTGTAGTTTGATACACAAGATGTAAGAAACTCTTTTGCACTTCTCATGATTTACATATTTTCCACATAAACTTGACAATTTTTCAATTGCGAAGCTATTTTTAAGAAGATTGTGGATTTTGGGGCATTAGGTTAAAGATTTTAAAATGTTCTTTCTTTCAGCCTGCTATCTTCTCTAAAGCAGACTTATGGTCTCGACTCGGGCAGCCTGGAGTGGCTGTTGGTTTAGCCTGGACATCAGCTGGAGGAGAGGTAATGCTTGTTGAAGCTAGCAAGATGGAAGGGGATGGAGAATTAGTTCTGACTGGTCATTTGGGAGATGTTATGAAAGAATCTGCTCGTTTGGCCCTCAACTGGGTCCGCACTCAGGCATCAAAAGTAAGTGTAATGTTTCTGTGTGAAATTACTATTGAATTGGCTCATTTTTCTATTTGTTTTTGACTTAGACATTTTTGTAGTATGGATTGAAATTAAATGGAGAGACTCTTGCTCACACTGATCTTCATATTCACTTCCCTGCTGGAGCTGTTGGGAAAGATGGACCTTCTGCAGGTATCACTGTTGCAACAGCTTTGATGTCCCTCTTTAGCAGTAAACCTGTTGCATCAGATGTTGCCATGACTGGGGAAATAACTCTGCAAGGTGTTGTATTGCCTGTAAGTGATGCATTATCATTTTGTGTTGTTTTCATTATTATTATTATTATTATTATTATTATTATTATTATTATTATTATTATTATTTTCTTTTTCTCTGGGGTTTTCTCACTCATGTTTTCAGGTTTGAGGGGTCTTTGGACTAACCACATTCTTAGCTTTACATACTACTCGCGCAACTTTTCTTGAACGATGAGCTTGCTTCCCCCTCCCTTGAGCAATAAAGTTGAAGGCAAAAGCTTGCAGTGATCATTGATGACATTTCAAGCAGTAAAACTTCATTGGCGTGAAACAGAAGCTAGTCAAAGCTAGATGCTTTCATAGTAAAGAACTTCTGTTCAGGTTTATTATCAATATCTAAAGAAATGGCTGAGGCAGGTCCAGATCCTCCAAGGGAGGCACCTAAAACTCCTATCTACTGTCCCTGCTGTTGCCTACGCAGAGCGATGACCTGGCCGCACACATAGCAGGTTTGACTTTGATTTTCCAGAGGTTGTCATTACTGTAAATATTCTAGTGGCTGACTTTGTAACTAATATCTTTACTCTGCCCGCATTTCTTCAATCTATCGTTCAAGAAAAGTTGTGCGAGTAGTACTTAGAACGATGTGAACAGTCCTTGAGGTTTCAAGAATAAATGACTTTTTAACTTTTGGAATAATTTTATGAGGAGAAAGACCTAATTTTTCCAAATAATACTTTGGATTTTTGTCCAGTTGCTGTTATTACAATTGGTATAATCTCAACAAACTCGAGAATATTTCTTTACATTTTATTGAGAGGAGAATGTACTTCTAAATTTTTTCTGTTTCTACTTTCTTGATGTTGTGATCTGCAGGGTGTGTAATATCAATGATGAATGCTTTCTTTTCCTGTATGTTATGTAATTGCATGCCTGATTTATGTGCCAGAATTGTGTTATCAGTATGTATTGGAAGGTTGTAATACATTTTGAACTTTCACTTTTAGTGGCTGGTTTCGCTTTGTTCTTTTAATAAGGGATGATTTTCTCTTCTTCCAGCAGCCTATGTTTGGTTGCATGTGCTTGGGGAACAATATTTGCAGTCAGGTTGTGTCTGTGTAGATACTCTATGTTGGCAAGATTTGTGCACCCAGTGATGTGATCTATTTGCCTCTAACGTTCAATGACATTCTCTACATTTGTCATTAACATCTAATTTTTCAATAAGTCTTTTGTAGTTATAAATTTTTCACTCAAAATTACATGAAATCAACTAATATTTTTAAAAATTGTCCTTGACATTAATCGAAGAATTTTGAAGAACAGATTTCGTTGATGAAATTGAGGAATCTCTATCTTTCACAGTGTAGTTTGTATTCCCAAAAATTCTGTGAAATTCGAACTTGTTCAAAAGTATTTTGGCCTTTTCTCACAGAAACCGGGAGCGGTAGCTCAGTGCATCAACTGATGCCACTGCAGCACCTCTGACCGGCAGGTCCTAGGTTCTAGTCCTGACGGTGGCAGGATTTTCGACACTAGCTTTACAGCTTGGTCAAATTCAGTCACTGTCTGGAGGAGAATTCTAGTTTCTCCGATCAACACCAGGCGAATGCCGGAGCAGTACCCTACCAAACGGGCCACGGACTGCGCGCGATCTGTCCTTCCTCTTCCTTGTACTATGCCCTTCCCTTAACACACACTTACACTATCATGCACTACTCTACCACATATTCCGGGAGTCTGGTCGGAAGCTTAGAGCTTGACCCGGCTGGGGCGGTGCCCCGCTGGTGGGAGAGTCCTGTTTAGGGGGAAACCCCACTAGCCGACGGTAGGTCGACGCCGGATCTCGCCATCCAGCGGGGGAAGATCACAGCTATTTCCCGAGAAAAACATGCACTACACTAACGGGACGAATGACCAAAGCAGTTGACGCGCCCGGAAACACGAAAAAATCAATCAATCGTTTTCTCACAGAAACTTTGAGAAACTAGTGGTGCTAAAACAGCATGTACTTCTTGCCTTTAGTAATGTTTATACACTACTATTTATACGACAATTTCTCTTCGTTAACACATCTTAGTGATCTTTTTTGTAAAACTCATTTGAAATTGCAGAACCTCTGATGCGAAAATTAAATAGATTCAAGCAATAGATTTTTTATTCAAAACTTTAAATGAAAATGTGTTTCTGGCATTGAATTCATTGTATACGATATGCAGTGTATTCACAAGGACATTGCCATTGGACTAAGGGCTAGAAGGCAAATTTCATCAAAAAATAATGGGCAATAAAGAATTTTTGAAATTTTTTTGATTTTTAGTAGCAAATAACTCGAAAGCTATTAGGTTTAGAAAAAAATTGTTATAAACAATCTCGTGAGCAATTTTGTCATGATTAAGCTTCCTTTATAGCATTATAGTAACTTTTTCATATTGATATGTAACTGAAATAATTTTTGCTTCGGATCTGTATACGGAGAGATTAAGATATAAACAAAGATCAGAAAACAGAAGGGCATTTAGAAGGCCTCTCCAAAATTGGTTTTTCATGTTATTTAAAGAAGAAATCTATAATTGATATTTTTTTAGTTGTGGTATCAAATAGTGAAAAAAATGGGATAGAGAAAAATATGGGGCATTTTGGGGTTCTGGCTAAGTTTTTCTGCTTAACAGGACAGAACTTGGTAAAAAATAAAATTCTGTGGGATGATTTTATGGGATGCATACTAAACCTACTCAAGGAACAAGGCTGTGTAAACCTGCAAGTCCTTACTTTTCTTTACAATCATTTAAAGAATTGTCATGGAAGTGTAAAGGGATAATAATGTGGTTAATTTTATTATTATAACATCATCATAGGGTATTATTTTTGGTTTTTTTCTAGTGTTGCAGCATTTTTTTCCTTTTTGTTTCCAGTACTTCTTGCATTGTTGAACATACTAGTGACTGAATATATTTTATGTTTACCCAATTCAGCTTTCATAGAAAGAGATTCACTTATACTTTTTTTTTTGCTACATTTCCTGTAATGTGCTATCTGACATGTTCTTTTGGATTCGAATCAAGATAATAATGATGGAGCTGTAGGGGTCTATCTTCTCAGTTTTCATGGTAACATTGTCAACAATTTATTTTGTAATGAATGGCACTCATTATGTGTAATAATTGTACTTTAGTGAAAAAGGAATTGTAGGATTACATTTCTCTGTTTTCAACTCACAATTCTCAACTATCATTGTAATCAAACTGCTCTCCTTCCTTGTTGATAGTTGAATCAGAGCACCCTCTTTCTTTATTGCAGATGGCTCCTTTGGCAGAAAAGTTGGTCCAGCAAGAGGCGAACGTTCCGCACTTGTACATTACATACATGCACTGTCCAAATATTTCCTCAAAGTTGTCAAGCTACAGTTTCCAATTTTTTCTGTTTCTGTAGGTGGGTGGTGTTAAAGAGAAAGTTCTTGCAACACATCGAGCAGGCCTCAGGAGAATCATTTTACCCCAAAAATGTGAGAAGGATTTATTGGAAATTCCTTCTTCAGTTAAAGTGAGTAATGTATTCAACTAAAGACGTGGTGTTAAATGGGCTGTGTACCAATCTCATTTTGATATTTTTTTCTACATTTCAGGAAGAATTAGTGTTTGTGTTTGTTTCACACATTGATGAAGTTCTACAGGCTGCATTTGATGGCGGGTTACCATTTGTGGGTTCTCAGAGTATAGAGCTTTCAAGCAAGTTGTAAATGTGTACACAAAATATATGTATATTTGTTGGTGCCTTCTGAACTGTTAGTGTTGCAAGATACGCTTGTGAGAAATTAATTGGATGTGTCTCTTTGACACAACTATATCATGGGTTGTGTTCAACTTTCATAAATGTATATATGATGTTAATATTTAAGAAATGTGATTAGAAGAGTCAAGGTTAACTGTAATGATTCATTGGGTCATGTAATAATATTTTGTTCAAGTGTCTTCCATTTTATGAACATTTGTTTGAGGTTTGCATTTAAATGCTTCAGACTATTCCATATCCTGAAATTGTTGGTGCTTATCTTTCCTATTTTGGAATGTAGTTTGTATTGAGAAATAAATTTTTATGTGAGGAGGATTATTTTGTGTATATTTATTGCTTACTGTATGGTGTGAACTCGTATTCGAAAATCAAGATGGCATTTTCACATAAATGTAGAATAGGTTTAATATAATGTTTACGAGTCAGAAAACTTGTGTGAAGAGCTTGAGGCTCTCTGTTTATGACTAGTGTGTAGGTTTCACTTTGCAATGGGGTTTTTACAAGTAAGTTGATGTGGTAAGTCTATTTGACATTGGAATCATCAAAGGTTCGTGTGTGATGTTGAAATATCTTCTTCCTCTTTGTCAGAGGTGTGACTGTTCTGGAATTCTTGGATAGTAAACCTATTAATAAGAAGCGCCGCCTGTGCTCAGGTTAGCTGGAGTTATTTCGATAGCCAGGAACAGTAGAACAGGAATATTCATTTCTTACTTCTGCAAGAGAACAAACGTTAATAAACAACTACAATATGCGAGCACAATATACAGACAAGTAAGGATAATTTCACACAAGCTTATACCTTGATTTCATCGAAGTGAGCCTTCAATTTTTGAATAATTACACCACAATCAACGATTAAACCGTTTTAAAGTAAAAGACTGCGCATATTAAATACGAGTTGAAGGTCATTCAAAATCATGATAGGAATATACATTTTCCTTTTAATGACATTCAACACACTGCAACAATATCGATGTATGTATGAAATCATTTTGAAGCTAAAGAGCGGCCAACGAGGCCTCTCTGCTGCGTCTGGTGCTCTCCCAGGCTTTGTACCATGTCACGCTCTTGGCTCTTACCACGTTTATAGAACAATTTTCCTAAGGATGAGCCAAAGTGACAGCTAGTGCTGGCAACATAACTGAAGGTTCTGTGGTTGTGCCCTCGAGCTCATTAGAATTCCTTCCTGCATTCGTTCGTTTGCAGTTGGCTAACTTGTAAATGGCTTCGACTCTTCCTTTTGTGATGTCTTCGTCCGCCGCGCCATATAGTGCGCCGCAAAAAATAATTGATATTAGGAAGTGCAGTGTTATGTGCTCTTCTGTAAAAATTCTTTTTCCTATAAACATTACATTAAATTTATTTTTTGTGTGATAAATATTATGTTTATTTTAAAACCGAGATATTCTGCCATGGCTTCGTTAAGAGCTTCTACTGAACCGATTGTTGTATTTTTTCTTTTAAATGAAAGAATATGATCCCTAGATGTGTTATCAGATATTGTTTGTATGATCACTGTAACATTTACGTGTAAATTAATTAATTAAATCATTCTTTAATAGTACGCTTATCAATAGTCACAAATGTTTTCTTTCAAAGGGTGGCAGTTTCAAAATTGATATGAGACCATAGATGTGAGCCCACACTACTTGATGTTTTGTGCTGATTGTGATTTGTTTTACAATTCGTCAAGGTTTTGTTTCAGTGTAAAAATTTGTATTGGGGAAGCTGAGCCAGTTTGCATGCATTTGCTTCTGTGGTATTTTAGGAGAACATTCGCACAGTGGGTTTCTTGCTCGATTGTAATACTTTAGTGAAGCTGTTTGCCAGGTTATGCTCTAATCTGAATCGTTGTTTTTGACGGGCCTCACCAGTGTTTATTTTAAAACCGAGATTTGAATGCGAGATTCGTACCGGTGCACGTGTTTCCGGCTTAAAATCATTCTTGTCTATTTACATTCGTGGCAGTTTTCTTTTACTGATTGTGGAAGCATGAAAAGAGATTTTCCACACAATTAAATTTAAATATTTCCCGGACTCGCGTACGTGCATATACATCAGCGAAACTCTTAGATTTCTGCATAGGGATGTTTTCACAGGAGCAATTAGCATTTTACGAAGGGGCGTGGCTGAACAGCTGTCGCGGCGGAGGGATACTTCTCTGAATTATATGTTCACTTGTTTAGCGAACTGTCACTTTAGTTCATCCTTAGGGAAATCCTTCTTTATTGATATACACTTTGGCCCTGTGCTTCAACATGGGGCCTTTGGTGCGGCAATCAGTCTTCGTCCATAAGTGGGGTGGGGAATTTGGTCAATGAGCGCGGTGTGGCGTCCGAGGGAAATAGCAATTTTCTGTCTTCGTTTGACTAGATATAACTTAATTTTATGAATTTCGCGTGTTATTGAAAGTGCACGAGTTCAATTAATTGACTGTATTAAATGAACGTTTTATGATGATTGGAGAATTGATTTTCTTTTGATAATTGGTTTGTTGATTCAAAATGTACATTTGATGAGACCTTTGTATAATGTTGTCCGTTCTGGAAGGAAGTGGTTTTCGGTGGTGTAACGGTTAGCGTATCGAACTGATATACCTAAGTTGGCTGCTTCAAACCCGATCGAAATATTTTTAAGGGCGAAGAAATCCTTCCTACGCCTTCGGAGGGAAAGTAAAGCCAGCTGTTCCATATTGTATATTTACCGATACTTATTTACATGTAAAAGATCCTCAAACCTAAGTTTCTGAGCAAAATTGAAATAATTGCTGAGCCAGTTTCGTCGCCCCAGTGATACCTCCTTTCTCTTCCAGACGGTAATAGGAGCGTAGCGGAATTTGCGTTGTCAGGTGGAAGAGCAGGCCTCATGGCCTGAGCCTCGCCACGGAAAATAAGACATCATTCAATTGAAATGAATATACTTATTAGTCGTCAATTTCTGATAAATTGTTATCATAGGGGCCTTCTTTTGTCGCGATAAGTACGCCAAAAAATATGAAATCAATCATGCAATAACTGAATTATTAAAAATTTATAAATAATATTGCAAAACGGGTTTACGGTATTTGAAATTCAGCTCTTATTTTCGCAAGTATTACGAATAACGTTAAATATGAGTAAAATTATAATATTTGGAGATAAAAACCAATCACGGCAATAAGGAAGTTTGGGATGTGTAGGAAGACTAATTTCTGGGGGTGAAGACACGATCTTTCCTTATCATTACCAGTAAGGATAACATCTGTTCCTAGAAGTTCGATAAAGTTTCAACGCGGCATCACATCTCACCAAGCGTAAGCTTCGGGGCGTAAGGTCCAAGGTCACTCGAGGTCGTGTTCTTGTCTGGGAAGACCGTTGGCATGTCCCTCTGCCTGACGGCTCTGGCTACGAGAATAGCGAGTTGCCTCGTTCTCGAGAACGCGTTTTCGTTGCACGGGATTCTCGTGGACCCCACTCTCGTTCAGCCGTTCTAGCTTACGGGAACGAGAGCATTTGCAGCAAATGACCGCCTTTAGTATATGATGCATATAATCACGCTGGGGCAGGCGCGGCTCGTCATTAAAGGATGAAAGGCGGAACATCTGTAGAAATCGCCGCCCAAAAGAAATTTAAAATTATATTTATAAATTTATTTATTTATTAATAATGACTTTCTGAGTTACATTATCTGAGTTATTTATCAAATTTTTGATTATTTATTTCTTATATATATATATATATATATATATATATATATATATATATATATATATGATTATTTATTTCTGAGTTACTTTTCAAAATTTTTGTTTGTGAGTTCGACTACGGTCGTCTGTAACGCATATGAAACTGTTGACAGAAGAGAAAAGCGTTAGGCCACCACCTAGAGTTATAACTCTTAGGAGGTGGTGCTTACCGACGGACGAAGGCTGCGGCGTAGGGTGTGAAGAAGGGCGTGCTCACCAGATAGCATTACTATGCAGCTCAGCAAGAAGAATTGCGCATCAACTAGTTTTCCCAATGTGCTGTAGGCTACTCCCTTGAGTCTATATCGGAAGAGATTATGAATAGAAATACAATGCAGGCAATGCAAGGCAATATAACGCAATGCATTTACAGCCTTCCCTATCTAGAAAATCACGAGCCGCGACTGCGCTGGGATGAACACGAACATTTGAATTTACCGTGACGAGGGGTGCGTTCGGTCACCAACGCGCGGCAGCCCCGGAAGTCGGCGAGGAGAGCGACGCAACGCCGACGGAGAGCGGAGTGGAGAGGTAAGTGACCGTCCGGACGTGGGGCAGTGCGAAACTCCCTCATGGCTTAGCCCCGAGTGTGAACGGCTGAATTCGCGCAACTTTTCTTGAACGATAGATTGAAGAAATGCGGGCGGAGTGGGGGTATTAGTTACAAAGTCGGCCACTAGAGTATTTACAGTAATGGCAACCTCTGGAAAATCGAAGGCAAACCTGCTACGTGTGCGGTCGGGTCATCGCTCTGGGTAGGCAACAGCAGGGACAGTAGATAGGAGTTTTAGGTGCCTCTCTTGAAGGTTCTGGACCTGCCTCAGACATTTCTTTAGATCATGGTAATAAAGCTGAACAGAAGTTCTCGACTATGAAAGAAACTAGCTTCTGTTTCGCGACAACGACGTTTTACTGCCTGGACTGTTGTCATCAGTGATCGCTGCGAGCTTTTGCCTTCAACTGTTTATTGCTGAAGGGAGGGGGAAGCAAGGTCATCGTTCAAGAAAAGTTGCGCGAGTAGTACGTATGTCGAGCGTTGTATGGACACGGAAGTGCGCGGGTTGGAATAGTTTTAGGATTTATCTCGGGAACATTCAGCCCATCTGAGATATTATTTTAAATAGAAATGATTGGACAACTTCGGGGGATGCTATGATTAATCTGTTCCCTAAAATCGAAGGAAAAAATGGTAGTTGGAACAAAGATGACGGTGTGGCGACGGCGGCACGTGGTGAACATTAAAACCCAGTGATTTGGAGCACTGGCAGGCGTAGTGTGCGTTATTGAAGTGAACTGAATGCTGAGCAGTAATTCTGAACCGTGCGGGGGGTGGGGATCGTAAATATCGGATTTTTGTGTTTTATTCACGATCGTGCGATCCGACAGGGATCACAGCGCGCGGTGGGCAAGTGGTGGCTTGTGGACATCGGGACTGGTCGGGCGGTGAAATCTGAAACAAAAGATACCCAGAATAATATAGTTTCGGGAAACTGATGGGAAAATGTTGAAGAACGAAGATAAAATTGATGAGAAACTTTGAAAAAACGACGAAAACTTAACGTGTTAGAAGACAATATGCAGACTTCTATCAACAGGAATGTGAAAAAGACCGTACAGGAACCATTGGGAAAGACACAAGTGGAGCCACCTGCCTTTTATGGCAATTCCTCATGGTAAGATTGTTTCAAACAATTCGAGGCTGCTGCGACACCAAATGACTGGTTCGCAACAGCTTGTACCGGGAGCGGTAGCTCAGTGCATCAACTGATGTCACTGCAGCGCCTATGACCGGGAGGTCCAAGGTTCTCACTCCCCACGGCGGCAGGATTTTCGACACTAGCTTTTCAGCTAGGTCGAATTCAGCTGCTGTCTGGAGGAGAATTCTAGTGGCCGGCTGCTCTGATCGCTAGTTTTCCGTGGTTTCTCCGATCAACCCCAGGCGAATGCCGGAGCAATACCCTAACAAACGGGCCACGGACCGCGCGCGATCTATCCTTCCCATTCCTTGTCCTATCCTCTCCCCTTACACACACACTTACACTAACATGCACTACACTACCACATACTCCGGGAGACCGGTCGGGAGCTTAGAGCTTGTCCCGGCTGGGGCGGTGCCCCGCTGGTGGGAGAGTCCAGGTTAGGGGGAAGCCCCACTAGCCGACGGTAGGTCAGCGCCGGATCTCGCCATCCAGCGGGGGAAGATCACCGCCATCTCCCGAGAAAAAACATGCACTACACTAACGGGACTAATGACCGAAGTAGTTGACCCGCCCGGAAACACGAAAAAATCAATCAATCAATCAAAGCAACAGCTTGTGCTTCGGCCCTGATGGTGCCTTTGCGTGGCAACGCCATTGACATTCTGGAGACAATACCGACAGGCGAACTTGAAACAAATGGTCTAGAGACTTGAAACACGTTACGGGCAAGCACACCTCTTTTACTGCTGTATTTTACAGCACCGTATTTTACCCAGCAAAAGAATCGTCTGCAGAAGCCTGTCGAGAGTCTTCAAGAACTGGATGCTGATATTGCTCGTTTGGTGTGCCTTTCTGACCCTGATGCCGCAGAAAATTCTCTACGACGCACAGCCATCCGAAACTCTACCGAGGCGCTCCATGATGCAGAAACTCAACAAGCTTTAAGGCTGGCAAAATCGAAATCCTTAGCTGACGCATTGAGACATGCATTAGACATTGAGGCTGCAAAAGGTCACGCAATTCTTGTGTCAAAAGGTGATAATCTCGATTTTGGAATCGAGGAGAATTAGGTCACGTCAAGAGCAGATGTGATCGACCACTAAAGCTACAAGGTGAGTAGCAGACTGCTTATAAACCCAGCAGTCAGCAAGGAAACTAAAGCAGGTTAATGGAATGGGCCATCTATCGGCCTATGGAACAAGGGAACCTTACGAAGTACTCATCGCGTCCTATCGACACCGATCTGACACCCTTTACGGAGACGCACTCGTAAATGGAAGACATGCGTCTTACTCCTGGACACGAGCAACAAAGAGCATTATTAGAACTGACTTTGCTGTCATCTTGTCACCTTATGCCGTAAAAATGGAAGCTCTAAACAGCCACTGGGGACTCGGCGAATGTTCATGAAGAGATGCATGCCCTCCTTGCCATTTGAACTGCTGCTTACAATCATCGTCTGTTAGTGTCAGACATAGAAGAGAAGCAATTTTTTGAATGGATATCATTCACACAAATTGGTGTCAGTAGGATTTACAACGCGGCGTAATGAGACTCAACGAAGTGGAGGTAGTCATGCATTCAAGTAACAGCAATGCAGTCAATGTGTCAACGGTTAACGACGTAGTCATGT
Source organism: Teleogryllus occipitalis (assembly GCA_011170035.1). NCBI lineage: Eukaryota > Metazoa > Arthropoda > Insecta > Orthoptera > Gryllidae > Teleogryllus > Teleogryllus occipitalis. Next base: position 169,093 of record BLKR01000498.1, on the reverse strand, counting down.
CGGAACGTAGCTAGATGTTAAAAGAAGCGAGCCCTGTCTTGATGGAGATTCTAGGCGGAGAGATTGTCATGGAACCCAGAAGTCACGATGAAAACATTGGACGAAGAATTCTAGAAGCCAAAGAACGGGCCAGAGTCAATCGAACAATACCTGTGAGACTCGTGAACATTAACCATTATCCTGTTAAGACAAGAATAGGAACAGCAATTGTTTACAGTTCTACGGTAACCTCAGTTTTGCGAAATGTTAACTATGCCGAACTACTACCTAAAGGTATTCCTGAACGACTGAAGAATCTAGATACAGAAGCCTGAAAAGATTTATCTCTGGAAGAATGTCATAGGGCCGAAGAGAAGCGCATGTTTTTCAATACAGTGATGGTGTAAGAGGAAAGACTGATATTGTTCAACACAAAATAGACGCTTGCAATGCCATACCGATTCAACAAGCTGTTAAAAGACTACCTTTGTCTAGGACAGAAGAGGCAGATGTGATTATTAAAGATATGAAGGATGGCGTAACCGAACCATCTAGCAGTCCGTGGGCATCTACTGTTGTATTGGTAAAGAAGAAGGATCGACTCGCTTCCGTGTCCGATAGCTCAACAATGTAACGAAGCCGTTAGAGAAAGCACGCGAAAGATTCAGTTTTCACTACCCGGGGGGCGAGGCAGAAATCACTTCTTAACTCCTTCAACTAAAGGGAAACCAAACTGCCATTTTCAGCAAGTGTGTAACAATAACTTTTTCTTGAAGAAGAAGAAGAAGAAGAAGAAGAAGAAGAAGAAGAAGAAGAAGAAGAAGAAGCTTGTCATTGTGTTTTTGGTCTTGTTCTAATGTTTCGTAGACATTGTTCAAGATTTTGTGTAATTTACATGTTGATGGACTCCTATTGTTGTAACATTATGACCTAGGCATTCTTTCTATGTGAATAGTAGTTGTCTAAAGTAACAAGATAGGAAAGAATCATAATATAATAAAGAAAGAAATAATCACTGTAAACTGATAATTAATAAAAATAAATTAAAACATATTTTGACTCTGTGGTAAAGAAACCCTTAAAATCCATCGGGATGTTAGTTCATTGTGAAATAACACTAAAAAGATGAAAAATTAATGTAGAGCTATACAAACTTTTCCACAAATTCAACACTTGTGTACATATATAATATTTAACTGTTTTTTTAACAATTTGCATATGGTCTGAACATGAAAAAGTTTGCAGAGGATAAATAAATATGAATCAACATCTGGTTTGTAATTGACTATGGAAAATATACTTTCAATATCAGCTCAATACTGCGCTTTATCAGACAGTGAAGAAAATATTTCAATATCTTAACTTCAACAGAATATTATATTATATTACAAGGGCGGCCACTAACCTTAGTTTTGGGAGCCGCAAAATTTTGAGGCAAGCCACATTGTGAAGAGATATTTATAAAATGGATTATAAAATGACACATTTTTTATTTTGTAACAAATGAAGGATCATTTATTTTTTACACTACGCAGAATATTATTATTCAGGAACACATGAAGGAATGCAATTTTACTTTAGAGAAGTGCTTTTTCGTGTGTTCATTTGTGTTGTTAGTTTTTATATCTGGCTGATAATTGGTAAGCGGAGTTCGCAGAAGTTCACTTAAATGTTCATCAGTTAGTTAAGATCTATATTGAAATTTAATGAATTTAAGCGTTGGGTACAGTGATTCATACACATAAGTAGTGCCAAAGATTGTGATAAGTCTCTTAGCACACTTAGCACTTTTGTTAGTAGGTATTTTTCTTCTGGAACATTCTTCCACAATTCGTTGATAGGAACGCCATTCGGTTGAGTCCTTTTAGCCCCTCGTCCTCTTGTAGTTTTAGTAGCGCCAACTGTACAGCTGTTATATCTCTTGTTATTGGTGACGAAACAGGGCTGCCATCACCCACATCAACAGCAAACGGATTTTCCAGGAATAAAAATGATGATTTACGTGCTCTCAAATCATTAAATCTATTACTGATTTCTTCAGCAAGGCTAGGTATTTTACTCAACTGAACTTTAGTTTCCACCTGAACGTCAGGAAGGCTTTCAGTAGTTTTCTTTAAACATTTGAATTGAGCAAATGTTTTAGTCCGAAGGTCTTTCCCAAGAAGTTTTAACTTACTATGAAAGAAAAATGCAGTCTCAGAAAATTCAGAAATGAGCTTTTCCCTTCCTTATACAGATGTGTTTAATGTTTTTATATGCTGGACCACATCCGTAATAAAAGCCAAATCTAACAACGACTGGGAGTCATTAAGTTCAGGGAAAGATATTCCTTTTTCTTCCATAAACTGTTTAATTGGATAATTCAAAAAAATCTGCCAAGAACATCGCTTACTCATAGCCACCTCAGTAAGCAGTACCAAGATACATCATCAGGAAGCTCCTCATTATTCATATTTTCTATAAAAGATTTGAACTATCGGTGTTTTGGCACTTAAGCGAATAGTTCACAATTTTTAGAAGGACCTGCATAATATGCGGGTATTGAAAATATTGTGCTGTCAAATGTTCTCTGTGAATAAGTACAGGAACTGCACTATATAGGAACTCAGGAAATGATGTATCAGCATTTAGAAGCCCAATAAGCCTTTGTTTCGTGCCATTCATAGATCGTGCACCATTTGTACCAAAGCTGACAATATTACCGATATGCACTGAGTTTTTTTCTGTAAAACACCATCCAGGGCTTCTTTAATGCCACAACCACGAGCAGTAATTCCTTATCCTTCAATGTAACCAGGTCTAAGAGTTCTTCTACATCAAAGTCCTTTGATACGTACCTCACAAATGTGGCTCGGTGTGGTTTATCTTTGATATCAGTAGATTCGTCCAGAGCCAGACTTACTGTTGAGCACTCGCTTAACTTTCTTGTAAATTATATAAAATATCCGCATAAATAATAGAAACGTGCTCTCCATTGTGTGTCTAGTAGCAGGCATTTCGTTGATTAATCTCTGCTGTTTCTTATTTTCGGGTGCTAAAATAGAAATAACTTGTGCCATGTTCGTTTTAATAAACTCCCCCTCTGTGTAAAGCTTTTTTGCTTTTGCAATATTAAAAGCCAAGATGAAGCCAGCTTCAGTTGTCAAATCTACTGCCTTGGTAAAAGTTGACATAACCCTACTCTGAGCATGAAGTTTTCCTTTAATGATTTCAGTTTGGTTTTCCTTAATTGAGAGCCAACAGAAAATTCTTTATTGAAACCACTGTGGTTAGTGTCATGATGGCGTTTTAGATTACTGGCCTTGAACTGTGACAGATATTTGACACAAAAGACACATTGGCTTACCATTTCTTCAAAAAACAAATTCTTCCTCCCAGTTTGTATTAAAAGCTTGAAGAGCATCGTAAGTGTTCGGACACCAGGCCACATCAGTACTCAAACAACACTATATATATATATATATATATATATATATATATATATATATATATATATATATATATATATATATATATATATATATATATATATATATAGGCGCTCTATCAATTGCAGATGAAGCGCTGCGCATGAGATCACCGCCGACTGATCATGCTTCACCTCATGACACTGACACTCACACACTCGCGCTCAAGGCGCTGTCTAACAGACGGTGCAGGAACTATCTTCACCTCCCATCTCTCATCACTGACCTACAACGCTCTCTGACGGACTGTCATGGTAACATGGACATGTCATGATCGTTGAACTCAATAAAGTAACTTAGGCTACACATCGCTGCTACTGACTGCCTATTAATTAATTTTACTCACAGCTCGGAGTCAAGAGCCGCAAGCGGCTCACGAGCCTCATTGTAGCCACCCCTGTTATATTACGTTGTCAAATACATTTCTGTCAAAGTTATACCAAAAGGATTTAAGTACCTCTTGATGCTACTTAAATTTAAAATTTGTAGTTTTCTGCTCTCTAAATTGAACTTTAAAACAGTGTTCTTATGTAGGTTTTTCTGAAATTTTGTAGGCATGCATTTTTGAAGAGTTAAAAATAAAATCATAAAGTGAAATCCCATAAAGTTAACTTCTATTAGAATATTAATGTAATAACAATTTTTCAATTTTCTTCATAAAATATCAATGTAAATCATAGCAAATTCAACTTTGTAACTTGTAGGGCCTATATGAATTTGTTCATTTCATTGTGTCTATTCAATAACTTGCTTATATACTCTGAAACAACTATTTGCAAATGTTTTCTACAGTACAGCAGAAAGGACAGGTCTTTTAATTTTCATAATATTGTGTTGTAAATATATAATTATACTGAAGAAAAAAGATGTATTTGTGAATGGAACATTTAATTCCATATGCGTCATCTACTTATTACATACACCCTTGTATACTTCAGTATTTATTTGATACTGATATAACAGGTTTCATTATACAAAGAGAAAGGTAAATCAAAATAAAATATATCTCTGAAAATATACCATGTTACAAAACAAGTTGCATGTTTATACAAAACTTTGTAAAATTGCTTCCAAAATTAAACCTAAGATATTCAAGACATTTTGAGAATATAATGTTTTTGTCTTTTTTCTTACACATTCCCTTTTTCTTCTTGGGTTCTCTCATACATTTTTATTTATTGCCTTTTATAGGCTGTTTCATGTCATGTTTTTGGAGCTGTCGTGTCACTCTGGATCTCATGGTCTTAATCATATTCAAATGATCTCCCTGTGTGAGCTCTTCTTTGCTTTCTTTGACATCTTTTGTTTCTTTGTCTTTTTTGTTACAAATAGAAAGACTTTTCTTTTCTTTCTTGTTGGTCTGCACAATTCGTTTATTTCCTGTCAACGCTTCTTCATGCTTTTCAACTGGAAATTTTTTGCTAGGACAACTTTTAACAATTAAGCTTTGTGCTTTTACTTCTGATCTCGGGCTGGATTGTGAATAAGGTATTTTAAAATCTCTCCGACGATTTAATTTGGTTTTCTTGCATATTGGTTTAATATCACTTGCTGCGTAGAATGTGCTAGTGGCATCTTCTTTATCTTGTGTCTCCTCTTCCAAAAGATATTTCAAGAAACCAACTCCTTTTGGAAGAACTATATCAGATCCGTTTGCAACTGGTTTCCTATTTGCAATTAATTTTGCTTTAATACTATATATGCCAAAAGCATGTCTTGGAATTTTATCACCATCACCATGATGTTGTATTCTGTAAATGACAAGAGAAGTTTGTGTAATAGCAAGAAGGGGAAACTACGTGGTTAATTATATTTCTTCTGTTCTTCTCATCTTGGTACTCAAACTATGCTCTGGTGAGTGAAACTCTTAACCAGCTGACCTGTGTACATAAATAATAAATTGTGAAAATTAAAATACATTTTATAAATATTAGAGAATATTGATGTTTAAGATCTGCTAGAAGTAGGTGTTGCTCAAGATCATTTACACATTATTATTATTATTATTATTATTACTAACCATAGTAATAACTTGGTGAATATGAAATTGCACTTGGCAGATGAAGAAATCTCAAAATCTTCCAATCTCTCATGTATGTAGAAGAATTTGGAGAAAGTAATTTTTTAAATTTCGTTGTTGATAATATGAGATGAGGAACAGTCAGATAAGATGCTAACAAATGCTAAATTCATTTTTATTATTAAATCAAAATATTTATTAATGTAACTATATTTTATTTCAGGTTCTGGACAATGTTTTAGTTTTTAAATCAATAAGTTTCATGTGTTTCTCAGAGAAGAATGTTTTTGTTATTTTAATCAAGGGCTCAGATTTAATCTTAATGCAGCCCAGATAAATTCTACACATTCAGACTCTTTTTTATGTTACTAGTGATATGTTGACTATGAATATTCAATTTTTTCTTTTATTTTTAGTCAAATTTCCAGTACAAGAAACAATTCTCTCCAACAAACCTTCTGGTCCTCCTACTCAATTTTTAGACTACTTATTATACTATTCTTATTTTAGACTACTTATTATACTATTCTTATTTTAGACTACTATTTATACTGTTCTTACATTTGAGAATCAGGAACTTCCATTTGTAATATTATAACAATATAACTTTTATCTTACAACTATTGTTTCATTATTATGAATTTTTGACGTTATGATTTTTCTTTGGCCTGTTGAATCATTACAGTCAATAGATCTACAAGAATTCAATAATGAAAATATTTTTAAATGTTAGAACTTGTTTTCTAACATGATCCTATGATATAATATTGTGAAATGTTACTATTTAGCAATGCAATTCTCAGAGAATTTTCTACTTACCTAGAATTATATCTCAGATGAATCTTCAAATATAAAAAGGCGTCTTAAGAATTCTTAATTCTCTTGCAATACTTAATATTTTATGACTAACAGTATTCATGTTTAAATAAAATTTTGCATATGCCTAGATTTAGCTTTGCTTTTGAACCATACACAATGAATACTACTGATTGACACTTGTAACATAAATTTTTTGTAATATTGCTAATCTACATACCGGTATGCTTCCCCACATTTCCAGAGCCAATATTCCATGTCTTCTAACCATGTTTGTTGACGACCAATCACAGATCCAGGGCGACATATTCTCAGCCAAGCTATAGCTTCTTGAGCCGTCATACGGTAGTGTTTCATAAGATAGGCTCCTATGAGAGATCCTGTGCGCCCAAGTCCAGCCTACGCCAGGAAAATTAAATTACAAAGACACAAAAATTCTTTCTAATTAAGATAATAAATTATTTACCTTGCAATGTACTGCAACTGCTCCTTTAGCAGCTTCTGTTATTTTTAGAAATTTTTCAGCAATCATTTGTGAAGGGACACCACCATCCATAAAATATAAATCAAAGTGTTGAATTCCTGCATCTATAAACCTAAATTTTCATTAATTGAGTTTAAGAAAGTATAAGTAAGTCTATTTACAGAATTAACTATTAGAACAATTTACAAATCTTTCAACTTACACACGTGCATCATAAGCTTTTTTGTTGAGACGTATTACTGTGCTAATGCTGTTACGTTTGAAATATGGCAAATAAAATTCTGGTGGTTTATATACAGTCAAATGTTCTGATGAAGGTCCACAAAAGGCAAGAAATTTGCTGGGAAGAATCCAATTTAAGTCTCCATGTTCTATGTTGTCATAGTACTCATATTCTGTCAGATCAAAATCACTGAAATTGAAAAATCCACACTGCAGTGCTCTGAAATAAGAAAATTAACAATAAAATGTAGATTTTCAAATTTAAGTATTGAATGAAATTTTTGTAAAAATAATGAGAAAATATGAAACATACTGAACAGTGGGTTTCATATTTTATTTTATTTTTTAACAGTTTTTATATGTACAGTTCTTTCAACTATTTATTCGGTAATCAGTTAAAAAGAAATGTATTAGTTATATTGAAAAACCTAGAACTGATGTTCTGTAATTATTATACATTGTAAAATCTTCAAACTGCCCATTTTCCCGATTAAGTACTGTATTTCTGAGAAGGTTTTTTTCTGTACTCTTAACGAGAGTTTTTAATTTGAAGTACCAACCTGTACACACCATCCAGTACATCCATTAGACGTATTTGATATGCAGAAGCCCCAATGGATGCATCTTGAAAAGCTCGAAAAGTATGTCCTTTTTCAGATAATAACGGTCTGAAAGCCTCTCTAGGTACCATCTTTAAATAAATAATAGCATACGATGCAATTAAATACGCTGCATTTATTCTTTTCTGCGGATTATTTGATGTGTAATGGATAATTTTCTTTTTCCCGTTAGCTAAACATTTTAGTTTAGTATTCACTTTAGCACAGTATCTGTACAACATGGCGAGATTTAAAGGGCCAAAGTCTGAATAATAATTCACGTACACTAACTCATCGTCGATTGAAAAATAATGAACGTCAGGTGTATTTTTGGGTTCCTTTCTTGAAGATAAAGTTACAAAGTACAGACGATCTTTGATATATTCGCATAAGTGGACTTGTTCACCGTTAATTGTTTGCTTCGATTCCATTATAGTGGTGAATTATTAGTAAGTTAGTAAATTGCTTGTGTGTTCTGCGTTTTCCCACCTTATGATGCTGGTATTAGGGCATTATTTATTATCTGAACCAAAATTTGTGAAAATATTTTCATTCTGAGAACTTCGTGGTTCCTCTTGGAAGTATTTAGGTACTAGATGTGATGTAACTGGATAAATTTTGTCCGTTGATTATCTCTACTTGGGTAAATAAAACTACTCACACCATAGCATATCAAATTTTATACAGTAACCTTTATTGCAAGTTATTACGCGAAGTGCATCGCAAAACATTAGAAAATAAGCCATTGTTGATTCGTGATTTTCAGAATTGATTTGCAACGAGAACACAGCAAGAATTGCAGGTAGTTTTTAAAGATTGATTTATACGATGAGTCATAAACTCACAACACATAAATTAAAGGTACACTACAAAGCGAACTTGACCAGAGAAATGATTGTAAGCAGTCGTTACATTGCGGTTAATCGTGCAACCGCCTTTAGAAGTTACGAAAACATAGTACCAGTATTGACCACTAGATAGCTCAATTGGTGCAAGATCTCCATAACTCAAAAGACAACAGCGAAATCGTATTTTTTATATATATATATATATATATATATATATATATATATATATATATGTGTGTGTGCGTGTGTGTGTGTGTGTGTGTAATTCATATAGCAAAATATTAAATTATTCTTTTTTTGTGTGAGCAGTCCTTAGAGGTGGTGTGATAGGTTGTGAATCACAATTGATGCGAGAGGTGGCACCTGGGTGCAGGGCGCTGTGTCAGAAAAAAGACCTGCGGCAGCTGATTCACGAGAGCTCTTTATTTCAAATTGAAACCGCCTCGCATATATAAAGAGAGTTCATTTCTCCATGCAACATAAATAACTCACAGTAGAAAATTTTAATTAGAAGTAAATACATTTTTTGTTTTGAATAAAAGAAAATCGGAGATCCTCCCCCCCCCATTGCTACACCATGTAAAGGACCCGAACATGTTTCGCTTCGTGGTGCCTTATCTAAATAACAAAAATCCTCCAGACACGAAGTTGTTGAATCTCTAAAAGTAAATTATGATTAAAATAACATTCATTTCTTTTCATATCCCTTTAATCCATTCCTATTCACCGAGAATTTTTCTCATGGTCTATAATTGGGACACTTGTAATTTCACTATTTCCAACCCCAGAGCTGTACATACTTGTAAAATCCTGTAAATAAACTAATCGTACATAGAGCTCATGTCTGTGGCTTCATTTCGCTACCACGACGCTACGCTACTATTCGGGGTCAAAAAATTGAGAAAATGTAAAAAGAAATTTGATTGTGGCGCCAGTAGATAGCAGCTGGGAAGAGCGTGGGGTAATACCGAAAATCTAACCTAAAGGGATTAGAAAACTATAATATAGTGGTGCGAGAGCCTTTGCCATTCTGCAGCACTACTAATTTAGAACAGATTTCATGTAAAAAAATCTTCATCAGTATTGTACTTTTGCGGTGCTTATTCTTTGTTTGCACTTTTCGAAAATGCAAAGAGAGTGTCGAAAATGGGACCAGCACCACTTTCTTTACCGTTCTTTGCTATACACGAGGAAACTTTTTGGAGCCGTTTTCGAGAAAATTAATGTTTATATTATTTCCAAATTGTCTGTTTAATGCAAGATTGCACAAAAATATTCATATTTTTAAAAAATTGAACACGACCGTATTTGAAGATCTGTTTTTGATGAATAGATTTCATTATCGTAGTTGTAGGAAGATGCCGAAGAAGTTTGAACTTTTGCAATTTTCGATAATTTAGGGTGTGCAACGAAAAAGAGACATACGCAATTTCTTTAGGCGTGTGGCGACGCGGGGCGTGCGGTGCCGCTTCCGCGTGCGGGCGGGTGGGCGGGGCGGGATGCGGAGCATCAGCATGCGCGGCGCGGCCGCATCCGGCGCGTCTCCGGCCATCAGTCGCGCGGCGCGGCGCGGCGCGGCGGGAGGCGAGCGCGTCCCGTTATCTCGGAGCGCGCGCGCTCCGTGCGTGCCCCACGCGTGTGCGTGCGCGCGCCAGGCGCCGCCGCGGCTTCCGCGAGTCCCCAGCGCGCACCCTGGTGGTGACGAGGCTTCCTTTGGTGTCTGATTGATTGATTGATTGATTTTTTCGTGTTTCCGGGCGCGTCAACTGCTTTGGTCATTAGTCCTGTTAGTGTAGTGCATGTTTCCCCCCGGGAGATGGCGGTGATCTTCCCCCGCTGGATGGCGAGATCCGCCGACGACCTACCGTCGGCTAGTGGGGATTCCCCTAACCAGGACTCACCCACCAGCGGGGCACCGCCCCAGCCGGGAAAAGCTCTAAGTTCCCGACCGGTCTCCCCGGATATGTGGGAGTGTAGTGCATATTCGTGTAAGTGTGTGTGTGTGTGTGTGTGTGTGTGTGTGTGTGTGTGTGTGTGTGTAAGGGGGAGGAGAGGACAAGGAAGAGGAAGGAAAGATCGCGCGCGGTTCGTGGACCGTTTGGTTGGGTACTGCTCCGGCTCCATTGGTGTCCCCTGAGACGGTTGCGCCGGGGTCGCTCTCCTGTTCAGGACGATCGGAGTGAGAAATTGTAACGAAGAATTTTCTCTGTGTACTGGGGTTCGTTACAATTGTTCTAAAAGGGATTTGTGCAGGACAATGAGGAATCACGAAAGGTTTTCTTGGGGTTCTTGAGTTCCACATTTCTGATATAAACGATTACTTCTCCCGGAACTCTTCGCATTTTCTAAAACAGCAGAAAAATAACATTACAAAACTAGATTTGATTATATTCGTGTTTAATGAAATGTGTTCTAAAAAATTGATCATTATATAAGGTATTACAAATTTTTTGAAAAATTGAGTAGTTTTCGCGTAATTTTTGCTTGAATTAAAGGAAATTTATAAATAATATCAAATACAGCACTTCTTAAATTTTTCTCGAATAAAGCAATGAACTCTTATAAAATGGCGGAGATGTCATTTTCGTTGAATTCTCTGGATTTTCGAAAATTTCAAAAGTTACAAATAATGTGGAAAAGAATATGATGTTCTAACACCAATACCGTCTTTATTCTTACATTATACTTAATACTTTTTTATAAACTATTCTTGTTAGAAGAAGGTATTATGCGAGATCTTGAACGTCTTATCAACGATATCAGAAATAACGGGAGTGGTTAATAAAGTCTGTTCATAAACTTTAAACATCAATTAAATGACGTTATTAACTATAACAACGGTGTAACAACTATACGTGTAACAACTAAAACAAGTCTTTAACCCATTTTAGTGACTAATTAGGAACCCTGTGTAACGCCTCCCATCTCTGAGGAGCGAGGCTGTTCGCGGTTATTTTGTTATCTTCATTACGCCGTATTCGTCCACGTCACTCAGGTAGACACCTGATTACGTTCGCAGGACAATTTTGTGTCGATTATTTCGAAATAGTTTGTACATCTCTCATTTTTGTGTTCGTACATCAGTCAATCCATGATGACTTTGTTTCATAGTTGCGAATGTACTTAGAATTTCTGTTAGAAAAATTGTGGTTAGGAAAGTTTTCGAAGATGTTATCCTGTTTCCCCGGGCCCTTTTCCAACATACCTAATTTTAAGTCACCCTGACGTCATTCATTTATCCATCCATTCAACTGCCTTGATATGTTGGGAGAGGCCGGGCAGGCTGAACTCTCGTGTACTGTTTTTTCTTTCTTTTTTCTAGGGCTTTTATCCAGCCAACAGCCGGTTACTCTTTACGTCCCGATGGGACGCATATTCGACCATACACTAGACCAACACACTTGCGGGCTCCTCTGATCTGGGGTCAGCAGAACGCGAGGCCCTCCGCGACAACACATACAAAGTCAAGGGACAAACAACCATGCCCAAGGCGGGACTCGAACCCGCGACCCTTCGGACCGAAGCGCTGAGTCGGTACTCGCTCTTAGCCACCTCGGCCATCCAGGTCGGCTCGTATGCAGTTACGGGTAGAATAATAATAATAATAATAATAATAATAATAATAATAATAATAATAATAATAATAATAATAATAATAATAATAATAATAATAATAATAATAATAATGAGAAGGAGGTGGAGGAGGAAGAGGAAGAGGAGGAAGAGTAAGAGGAGGAGAAGGGGAGGAGGAGAATGAGGAGGAGGAGAAGGAGGAGGAGAAGGAGGAGGAGAAGGAGGAGGAGAAGACGGAGAAGGAGAGGGAGGGGAGGGATAGGAAGGAGGAGAAAGAGGAGGAGGAGGAGGAAGAGGAGGAGGAGAAAGAAGAAGTTCAACACACATTTAATAAGACCAGTCAGCATTCAACAGCCAACGCTTCTTCAGTGCGTGGTAGTGCAGGAACGCGCGCGAACCAGCCTTCGTCATCCCGTGACCGGGCGGCGGGCGCGGGGAGGCGTGGCGGGGCAGGGCGCGTGGCTCATGGCCTCCTTCATCCCGCGCTTGCGAATCGATGCCTCTGCGCCGCGCGGGCCCCTCATGGCGGCCAAGAGGTCGCGAGCGAGCGCCGATCCCATTTCCTGCGCATGCCAGCACGCCTCGCGCCGCCTCGCGCCGCCTCCCGGTACGCAAGTGCGTGCGGCGTGGTCTCCCCTCCCCAACCCCTCCGCAGCGCCGTGCTCTGGCGCAGCCACCAAACACGGGTGGAGCTAATAGGTAGGGTTGCCAACTGTCCTCCATTTGGTTGGTTGGTTAGTGATTCCGGGCGCGGCAACAGCTTAAGTCATTAGTCCCGTAAGCGTAGTGCATGCTTTTACCTCCGGGAAAGGGCGGTCATCTTCTCCCTCTGGATGGCGAGATCCGGCGCCGACCTACCGAAGGCTAGTGGGGTTTCCCCCTAACCAGGACTCTCCCACCAGCGGGGCACCGCCCCAGTCGGGACAAGGTCTAAGCTCCCGACCGGTCTCCCGGAATATGTGGTAGTGTAGTGCATGTTAGTGTAAGGGGATAGGAGAGGACAAGGAAGAGGAAGGAAAGATCGAGCGCGGTCCGTGGCCCGTTTGTTAGAGCACTGCCGCAGCATTCACCTGTTGTTGATCGGAGAAACCTCGGAAAACTACCGATCAGAGCAGCCGGCCGCTAGAATTCTCCTCCAGACAGCGACTGAATTCGACCTAGCTGAAAAACTAGGGACTCGAACATAGGACCTCCCGGTCAGCGGCGCTGCAGTGACATCAGTTGATGCACTGAGCTACCGCTCCCGGTCCGATCCTTCATTTGGAAGGATAGTCCTTCATGGACGTTAATTGTCCTGCCGTTCTCCTTTGTATTTAACGGTCCTCCTTTTAGAAATTTTTAAACATTTGTTGTCGTTTATTTAATCACGTGACTAACATCTGCTACGTTGTATCGTTTTTAATTTAGAATAGAAAACATGAATATCCTTTATCTGAACGCGGACGCACGCATGCACGATAATGTCTCAGTTTAGCGACGAAAATAAAAAGGAGACGCTCAGACCATCTTTATGTGCATTTTGTGAACGAATCTTTTCACTTGAATCGTAAATGGAGAGAAGAAAGAAATGGAACTGACGTATGTCTAAATTCAATATTGGTTAAAAGAAATGTGTTGATGTGTTTTTAGAGGGGGGGTGAGTATTCTCCCTTTTATTTGAACATTGTTGGCAACCTACTTATAGGTGACCGGTCACGCAAGAAGCTGAGGGTGGATACCTGTTAAGGAACATGATTTTGAGCCTCGACAATATATTTTGTAATGGGATCACGTACTAAATGTTGAAATTACGTACTACATAATCGGGTAACCTTCGTGTGTCCGTCGTCTCTGATTCACTGTCAGATACCTTCCGAACCAACATTTGGGGTACCAACATTATCATTTGGCGCGTCGCATTCTGCGAGTGGGAACTTGCCATTTTTTGCATCCTTCTGGTCAAATTAAAAACCGTCAAATTCTTCTTGTTCTTATGTTGGCACTACAACCCGAGGTGGGTCTTGGCCTGCTCAGCAATCTTCTGACACTCCTTCCTGTCTTGAACCATCTTTTTCCAATTCTTAATTTTCATTTTACGTAGTTCTTCCTCAACGTCATCTTTATTTTCGTTTTTTTGGTCTGCCTTTACCCTCCTAGCTATCGGTTTCCACTCTGTTATTTTCTTAGTGATTCTGTCTGGGTTCATCCGTTCTAGATGTCCTACCCATGCTATTCTTCTAGGCTTTATTTCTGTAAATATAATTTTTATTTGATCAGTTTCCCAATTCATCATTTGTTTTCATTCTCCAGAAATAATCACCAAATCTCGTAGGGCTAGACTTTCCTTAACAGTCAAATTAATAAATATAAAAATGCGTTTAAAACTGTATAAAGCGTTGGAGACCCACACTAGCCTAGTGTAGATAACTGAGAGATATCAAGAGAGCTGGTTGGCAAAAACTGAAAAAACCCACAACTTTAATGATGAAATAAATAAATGGTGATGGAACGGTGACAGAATGAGAAGCTGAAATCGTGGAGCAGCCTCCAGATCTGTCGGAAATCAGCCTTGTCCACCATAAATTCCATGTAGACAAGCCGAGTTTCGCATTGGCATGCTATCCTTTGAAAACTATCAGCCAAATGTAACTCTCAAAGAGTAGTGATGGCAAATTTTACCAAAACATCGATACATCGATGTTTCGTTACATCGCTAAAGGGTTTTTGATGTCGGTGAAAACATCGACCAAAAAACATCGATGTTCAAACCATCGATGTTTGAATTATAGACTAGTAAACATGCTATTTCCTATCCGTTTTTTATTACAGTGCGTAAAAGGCATATCTTTTATTGTTTGGTTACCAGCATGTTAGTAGTATGTTAATCAAAATTATTATCGAATGTAAAGAATAAAATTAACAATAAAGAACATCGTGTTTCGCTACTTTACCCATAAGTTACTTCCATTCATACACCATCAAAGGACAAACACCCCTCAGATTGCACAGGCCAAACGTGCAGCGGGATAAAGAGGATGACGCAAAACAACGCCATTGCTGTGAATGGCTGCTCCACCACAACGTGCCTAAACCCCTTTATTTAAAAAAAAATCAAAATTATAAAAACATCGATGTTTTTTGCCATTCCTACTCAAGAGCCATCCGAATCCCCTCCGCATCCTACCTTCTCGCGTAGCGTGAGGCCGGAGACGAATTATTAAAGAGCTGGTGATATTGGTCGCTACGAGCAGGGAGCAGGGAACATCCATTCTCGAATGATTTTTTTGTCGAAACATTTTTTATGCCAACAAATCGCACACGCTACCTCTGCCCAAGGAGAGGCGGATAAATATTGAAGAACTACTGATATGGGAAGCTGCGAGCAGGGAGCAGCAAACTTTCATTCTCCAATGATTTTCTGTTTAATGAGTGTTGCTGACAAACTACAAAGGCTATCTCTAGCCATTTCTGAATTGTATCAAGCAAAGGAATAAAATAGACGGCGATTTAGGTATCTAACACTTTAATGCTATCCTTTTTCTTGGTGTAATGTGTTTTTAGGCCCAATTAGTCCCTCTTAGCTTGACCTTATTATAAAAAAGAGTAATGTGAAGTGTTGTCTTTTTAAAATTAACTTTGATTAAGAAAATTAACAATAATTTCAAACTATTTATTAGCAATATTATCCTTCAGGAAATGTTAAGTGCAATTATTAACTCTTCCAAGAGTATGTAAATATTGAAATTCAGTACTTACACTTACACTTGGTTTAGAATAAAAACATTTATGCAGATAGTGCAGATAATCATAAAAATACCCAGCTCTTAGAAATGTAAGGCTTAGAAGTAAGAAGACGGGAAAGACAGTTTATACACAGTGTCGTGCGTCATAACAAGCATTATTTTACTTTGCCAGTTATTAGTTTAGAAGGATACCGCCCAGGAAGCACCGTTAATTCTATAACCTATATTTCAGGAACACCTTCTTGCAGAATTGTGTATCTTGTGGTGCAAAGGGATGCGCAACTACTGTGAGACGGTGATAGACTAGAGGCAATCTTACATTCTGAGAGAGGGCGGATAGTTGGATTATGGGAGAAAGTGGTGGTGTGTCGAATAGTCCTAACCTTAGTCAATGTAGTAAACCCTCGTTAACACGAACTCGCTTAACATAAATTTCGCCGTAACACGAGCAAAACTTGTATCCCGGCAAGGGATTACAGTAGTACGGACATTTATGTTAATCGCATAACACGAATTTTTATAACACGAACTACGATTATTTCGATCCCTTGGAATTCGCGTAATGAGGATATACAGTAATTGTAATTGATCTGTGAGAAACTCTTGGGGGCCTGAGAGAAAACATACTCCATAACACTGAGCGATGTAGAAGGTCCGTTTTGCAATTACATCGTTCCTTCCAAATGCAGCTCTTATGGAAGTGAGTGAACTTATTTATTTTGTTGAGATAACGGAGGTAGAAAGTTGAGATAACTATTGTGGTGTAGGATCGTGAGGGACTATAATCCGTAGATTGGTTGATTGATTAGTATTTCCGGGCACTTAAACCGCTAAGGCCATTAGTCACGTATACGTCATGCATAGTGGGAGATGGCGGTGATCTTTTCCCGCTGGTGTGCGAGATCCAGTTGTTCGAAAGAGAAAAAAAAGTTCGCCCACATGAAAAATTGAGTGCATTCTTGCAGAATTATACGTTCTTTGACAAATGAATGCCCCGATTTCCTGTCACATCACATTTGATGCACAGTCGTAATTACAACTACATAATGAATTTGGAACCGAGAAAACCAGAGAATAGCTACGAGGTAACTGCAGTAAGAACATGGCCCTAGCAGACAAACATGTAGCTCGACCAACATGAAAGCGTTGCTTGTCCCCAACGATCAATATGCCCTTAATTATCGACACGAATGATCCGTTCGCAATGAATTGTATCTGTGTCACACTCATGAGACTGCTAACGGGTGATACTCAATTTACACTTGGTTGGTTGGTTGTTTTTTTCGTGTTTCCGGGCGCGTCAACTGCTTCGGTCATTAGTCCCGTTCGTGTAGTGCATGTTTGTTCCCGGGAGATGGCGGTGATCTTCCCCCGCTGAATGGCGAGATCCGGCGCCGACCTATCGTCGGCTAGTGGGATTTCCCCCTAACCAGGACTCTCCCACCAGCCAGGCACCGCCCCAGCCGGGACAAGCTCTAAGCCCCCGACCGGTCTCCCAGAATATGTGGTAGTGTAGTGCATGTGTGTAAGGGGGGAGGAGAGGACAAGGAAGAGGAAGGACAGATCGCGCGCGGTCCGTGGCCCGTTTGTTAGGGTACTGCTCCGGCATTCGCCTGGTGTTGATCCGAGAAATCACGGAAAACTACCGATCAGAGCAGCCGGCCGCTAGAATTCTCCTCCAGACAGCGACTGAATTCGACCTAGCTGAAAAGCTAGTATCGAAATTTCTGCAGCCGTGAGGACTCGAACCTAGGACCTTCCGGTTAGAGGCGCTGCAGTGACATCAGTTAATGCACTGAGCTACCGCTCCCGGTGAATTTACACTTGGAAAATTGCGAGATGGCAAATGAGAGGAGTACTCTTGCTACGATACGTCTTCGGTACAGGATCAATAAGCAAAGTCCAGATGGCACTTAGCCAAGAGAAGATAAGCAATCGCTATGGAGATCACGACGGTTGAAGAAAATGGTAAAGATGATTGCCAAAAAGCGGGTATAACATCTAAACAGCGGTTCGAAAATGACATTTCCGTTCGCAGAGAAGCCGTTTTAGCATGTGTTCTTTCTTTATTATTTCTCTCATGAGACGGCACAACATTGTGCCAATTCCGCAGCTCGGGACTTAAGGGGGGGGGGACGAATAGAATTCTCTAATGGCGATTTCAGAAAGAAAGAAGTCCGATCTTTTCTTTCTACCTGCCTTTTAAAAAATCCCATGTCGCACTATGTGAATTAATTATTCAACAATGCAAGTCATTCCAATATTGGTGACAACAGAGTAGCGGGACTGAGCCTGTCAAATGGAGACGAAGACTGGGGGAATTCGTGACAATGAAGAACACTAATTTTTATGGGAGTTGAAGGGTTATGGTTGCTAAACTTGAAGGAGAATTTCGACTATATCGTCGACATTCGTAACCTCTCCTTAGTTGTAGTTTTATTTTAATCTTTGATTACCGAAATAACTGTTGGAAATCAACAGAGACCATATTGAAAATGCCAGTATAACTCGCAATGCAAGTAAATGAACGTCATTGAAAAAATGGAAGTAAATGAATGTCGGACTCTTGAAATGTCGAGTGTGTGCATTTGAGAAAAGTCATCGTTCTCCCACGAAAAGTCAGTCTCCAGTAGGCGGGGTCTTTGGACGAAGAAATGGAAATGTGGAACGAGACATGTCGATCGCGAAAGCTGGAATACCCAAAATAACCACACGATCTAAAAGCGGACTCTCAGCGCACGAGCTATTTATTCTTAGATTCTAGCGAAAGAAGGTATCATTGTGGTTGATAACCTTTTCGCTGGTTTGTTCGAGAGAAAGGTACCTCAAAAACTGGATTCATCTCACCTTCATGTGTTTAATTCATTTTGTTTTACATACTTTTTAATGTTTGCAGTAATTCATTTATTGCATTTGAGGAGAAATCATTTATTTACCATGAATTAGTACTGTTTGTCTTTTCGTCGTACCATTATCGCCGCCAAACGCCGAAGAACTTTTGCAACTTTCGAAACTTAACGGAGCTCAATAAAAATGGGATCAGCGCCGTTTTTAAGCGCCCATTCCGAGGGCGCCTAATCCAAGGCAAAAGCTTTATTAAAAATTGGATCCATTTCTGAGAAAATGTTATTGAGGTTTCATCCACAATAATCAAAATATCCGTTTTAAACTCGCAGGTCTTCGAGTTCGGCCCGCTCGATTGGGGCCAGAGTTCGGACAGCTCGATCGGGGCCAGAGTTAGGCCAGCTCGATCGGAGCCAGAGTTCGGCCAGCTCGATCGGGGCCAGAGTTCGGCCAGCTCGATTGGGCCAGAGTTCCGCCAGCTCGATTGGGGCCAGAGTTCGGCCAATCAATCGGGGCCAGAGTTCGGCCAATCAATCGGGGCCAGAGTTCGGCCAGCTCGATCGGGGAACTGTCGGAACGATTTAGGCGCAAGCGTTGACTACACTCAGTGCGAGGCAGAGAGACGGGCAGAGTTTTGCCGTCAACCAATTTTTCAATATCATCGACTCACAAAACTTTTATTATGTCAACAAGGTGTTAGAAGAAGTAATTTATTAAAAACAGGAACAAGAATGATTCACTTTGTCGATATTGGGGCCCCACAATTCGAGATTTCCGGCGAAAGATCGCAGATTTTTACAGCAGCATTACAACACTTTCTCTTTGCTACGCAAGCACGAGTTATGGCGAGAAAGTAAGTGATAGACGCGTGCGGAAAGTTGGTGTAAGGTCATTTCTTTACGCGTACCGGGAGCGGTAGCTCAGTGCATCAATTGATGTCACTGCAGCGTCTCTGACCGGGAGGTCCTAGGTTCGAGTCCTGACGGCGGCAGGATTTTCGACACTAGTTTTACAGCTAGTGGCCAACTCCTGACTTCAGCGCAGCGGAACGAACGGCTACTCCGACTACCAGTGATCGACATAAGTGGCAGAAAGAGGGCGTGCAGAGGGTGTTGTTTGCTAGGTTGTATTTTTTAAATCACTTTCCGAAAATGGCGTATTAAACGAAAATACATACAGTTTAAAGTTACACTATTTTGGGCTTTTTGTAAAATCGTTAACTTTATACCTAATCTTCAAAGTAATGACTAGGAGATTGAAATTGTGCATTCAAAAGCAATATTATATTGATTTAATAGGAGCTATATGTCAATTTTCTTACTTAAAATACTTCAATATTGAGAAAATTATACAACAATAATATCTGAATGTTTATCGAAAATAGTTTTTTTTGTCAACATTTTACTACAGTTTGGGCATTATATGCCTTCGATAGATAATCAAATTTCCTTTTTTTTAGAAGCGCCTAAACCTGCTTTTACTAGTGTAATAGGTTTGAAAGAATTTCTAAGCGGTACTTTTCTGTTTTAAAAATATACTCAATTTGGTTCTTTTTGCATAAATCAACTATTTTTAACTGAGTTTGTGGAATAATTGATAGAGATAGGTGATTGAAATTTGCCTTAATAAATAATGTAATTTGGTACGATATGATCCCAAGTTCAGATTTTACTCTGAAATTTTAAGAAAGCAATTCAATGGAATTGTTTGACTCCATATTTAGGGGACTTTGCTGCAATTTACCCGTGTTTAATAAAGTGTTTAATAAAGGCAAATAATTGATATTAATTTTTTGAATAGAGCTTAAAAAGGTGTACAAGTTAGCTTCGTTAAATTTGTTTAGTAATAATGTATAAGAAAATGTTGTTTTCTAAAATTGTGAAAATATATTAGTCGGACTGAACGACATCAGGGGCAAACAAATCGCTTTATCTAAAAACTATTTTATTCGTGAAGTAACAAATTTACTAAAGTATCTTTGAGACATGCAAGACTCGTAAAAAAATTCATAAATTAGTGGTGCTAAAACAGCACGTACTTTCACGCCCATACTTTCACGCAAAAATACGCAAAAAGTACTCAAGTTTTTGAAAAATTGTACATGACCTTATTTCAAACTCTTTAAGAAACAGATTTCATTAAGAGAAAACATCTCTATCTTCATAATTGTAGTTGTAGTAAGACGCATAAAGAAGTTTAAATTTTTGCAGTTTTCGAAAAATTAGGATTTCCAACGCACATGAGACCTGCACCATTTCTTAAACGTCATTCACACTATCCAATAACAAAATTTAATCAAAACGTTGCAGCCATTCTTTTGAAACTTTCGAAAATATCCTAGGTATAATATAAAGTACCCCCAGAATTAAAATATCAATTTCAAATTCCAGGAACCGCCATATCAGCCAGATTGATTGGGGAATATCAATTTTGGAGAAATTAGGCTGAACGGTTTAGCCGCTAGCGTGGTTCACCGACGGAAAGACAGAGACATTTTGCCGTCATTCGATTTCTCGGTTCAGGACTCACAAAACGGTTTCTGGCTACACCACATGTTATAGGACTTTTTCTCAATTTAGCACATATACACTATTTATACACTATTTCGTTGCCAGGGCCCAGTAATAAGAATCTTTCTGTCGAAAATTCGCTATTTTTTCGCGCACCATTACATACATTACCCTACCGTATGAGCTGGTATTGGTTGGTTCTTTATGATTCCAGGCACGTCGACTACTGAGGTCATTAGTCCCGTAAGTGTAGTGCGTGTTTTTCATCAGGAGATGGCATTTATCTTCCCCCGCTGGATGGCGAGATGGTGCCGACCTACTGTCGGCTAGCGGGGTTTCCTCCGACCAGGTATCTCCCACCAGCGGGGCACCGCCCCAGCCGGGACAAGCTTTAAGCTCCCGACCGGTCTCCTGGCATGTGTGGTAGTGTAGTGCAAATTAGTGTAGGTGTATGTAAGGGGAGAGGATAGGACAAGGAAGAGGAAGAAAAGAGCGGTCCGTGGCCTGTTCGGCAGGGTACAGCTCCGGTATTCGCCTGGTGTTGATGGGAGAAACCACGGAAAACTACCGATCAGAGCAGCCGGTCGCTAGAATTCTCCTCCAGACAGCGACTGAATTCGACCTAGCTGACAAGCTAGTGTCGAAAATCCTGCCGCCGTCGGGACTCGAACCCAGGACCTCCCGGTCAGCGTCGCTGTAGTGACATGAGTTGATGCACTGAGCCGCCTCTCTTGGTGCGGCGCGTGATTGGTGGGACTCTGTGTGTTAGGGCTAAATGCAAATAGGAACAGCGTCTGCGAATGCTGTTCGCTGCGCTCGTACCTCTCCCGGGAGCTCCCCACTCCGACCCGCGCACCGCCTCCGCCGCCGCCTCCTACGCGCGCAGCTGGGCGCTTACGTGCAAGTAATCGCACGCCAATTATCGGAGGATACGGCAAATGGCAAAAGCTTGTCTGAACGCGCACAAAGGAAGCGCTGTTTATGCTGGTAGCGCCGCTGGGCGCCGATAGCGGCGTCGGCAGACAGCGGCGCGGGGGCGGACCCGGGGTGAACGTTTGCCCAAGGCCAAACCTCCTCTCCCTTCCCTTCCCTCCCCTTCCCGTCTTCCCCACTCATACTTCGAGTCCACGTACGCACACCGGCGGCTGTTCAATCAGCCTCCGGTGAGATGGTGGGAGACAGGGCAGAACAGTAAAAGAAAATAAAAGGAGGGTAGGTTAAAACCCATCTAGTAAGTAATGTTTAAATTCCTTCATAAACATTCCCTTATAATAAATTCCCGATATGTTAAAAGTTGCATTAAAGAAGTAATTAAACTCTTGTTTGAATAATATTTCTTTCTCCTTGACACCTAGTCGTGGACAGGGGAGAGAGGGTTCCGTTATCCAACCCGAGGCTTCAAATTTTGCTGACGTCACTGCATAGTTGCCTATACTTATTAAGACAAAATGAAATCTTACATCGCGAAGCAATTGTAAATTGAAGAGTGCCATTACATCTTTGGTTATGCATCCTGTGTGCGGTTCTGTGCCGTCTACTGTTGTGGGCTATTGTGATTTCTTTCTCGCTATTGCTGCCACTGTTGCGATCTGATGCAAGAACGACCACATGTCTACCGCCCGAGTAAGTGGCAACAACGCTCTACCCGCACCTCAGCTGTCAAGTAGCCAAATATTTTTGGACAATAGTGGTGCTACAGCAGCACAAACATTCTCACATAATCTTCATCTTGTAATTCTCGAAAATTCAGAGAGTTCAACGAAAATAAACCTGCGCATTGTTAAGCGTCCATTGTCCTATCAGTGAAAAAAATTAAGAAATGTTTGGATAGGTTTTCGAGAGAATAATTTTTTTATAAGTTGCACCAGCTTCGAGCAGAAATTAAGCGTTGACCATCGACAGTCGGACAGACGGACGTTTTGCCGTCAAACAATTTTTCGGAATTAAGAACCCACACAACATAAATTCTGAGTACACAACGTGATAAAGGAAGTAATTTACTACTTATGGGAACAAAATTTGTTCACTGTTTCATCACAAGGGCCCGGAGTCACTAAGAGTTTTTCTGCCGAATGATCGCTGTTGTACGGCGTATTATTACGTACTTTCTCTTCTCACGAAGTAAGGCAAAAAAATGAAAACGAGTTCATGTTCTGTAATGACAAATAATCATTCTGCCTTCAATGGTTAATTTTGAAAGCATACTTGCAGAACAAGAGGATGTTATAATGACAGTATGATGAAAAAAATGACAAGAACGAGTTTCTCAGGTTTCGCTTTTCCAAAGAACAGTTTTTTTCAGTTCATAATTAATAATTACGTAAATGTAGTCGACTGTCAAAATTCATTACAATTTTGAGCAAAAATTGCATCTTTCTAAGAGATATTGCCAAAAAGTTATTAAAAGTTAAAAATTGTCTTGCGTGACGATTATATACTACTTCAAAAAGCGTCCTGTGGAGATCTGCTTACCAGTGCCAACCTATGAGCGTCTGAGCAAATGTAATAGATAAAGGATTTTTAAAAAAAATATTTCTTCCCATTCGACTTTCGTCTTTCGGGGATTTTGACGGGTACAATCTTACATACAATGAATTTACTTGGCCATCCTCAGGCAAATGCGGATCTCGATATAACCCTTCACTATGTTTAAAATTTCATATTTGTATAACTTGACTAAGCGAAGTTTGCATTTATTGTTTAGAAGTGGAGGGATGTGTTTTGTGAGAAATTGTGGCGAATGATTTTTATGAATTAGGGAGGACGAAAGAGGTCTTTGGGGAATCTGGATCTAATGCGTGAAGGTTGATGAGCGTTTTGACCGAGATTGAATATTGGAGTGTAGGGGCATGCTGGGAGGAGAGAGCAATATTTTTGAGAGGTTTGTGAGATGAATTCTGAGCGGAGAGTTATTTGAAGCTCTCGGTGAATTTGTGAGTTGGAAATGAACCAGGGGACTTTCAAGGTTTGTCTTAGATATTTGTTCTAAACTTTCTGCTAAATGGATAGGTTGGTTGGTGCCGTGTTGCGCCATATTGAGCAAGTATATGTCAGTGTGGGCCTTATTATCATTTTATAGATGAGCAGCCCAGTTTCTATACTAGATAAATAAAGGATAGGATGGCTTTATGACCGGGAGCGGTAGCTCAGTGCATCAACTGACCGGGAGGTCCTAGGTTCGAGTTCTGATGGCGGCAGGATTTTTGACCTTAGCTTTCCAACTAGGTCGAATTCAGTCGCTGTCTGGAGGAGAATTCTAGCGGCCGGCTGCTCTGATCGGTAGTTTTTCGTGGTTTCTCCGATCAACACCAGGCGAATGCCAGAGCAGTGCCATAACAAACCGGCCACGGACCTTCCTTTTCCTATCCTCTCCCCTTACACACACACTTACACTAACATGCACTACACTAGTACATATTCCAAGAGACCAGTCGGGAGCTTAGAGCTTGTCCCGGCTGGGGCGGTGTCCCGCTGGTGGGAGAGTCCTGGTTAGGGGAAAATCCCATTAGCCGATGGTAGGTCGGTGCCGGATCTCGCCATCCAGCGGAGAAGATCACCACCATCTCCAGAGGAAAGAACATGCACTACACTAACGGGATTAATGACCAAAGCAGTTGACGCGCCCGGAAACACGAAAAAATCAATCAAAAACGGCTTTATGATTGCCCCCACCGACAGCTGGCCGACGATTTTGTTTCTAGTTTCCAGATTTCGCCAGTTTTGGACTATACTTTCGTCTCTTTCTAAAGTATAGTAGTCATTTATGCACCAAGGGCGTTATAAGCATTCTAATAGAGCGGTGACAAAAAGCCTCTACAGGACTGGATAATATCCCTGACATACTCATTAAACATTCAGCAACATATATACTAGAACCGCTCACACACATTTGTAATCACTCCTTAATGACAGGTAGCTTCCCAGAAATTCTCAAAAAAGCAAAAGTTAAGCCACTATTCAAAAAAGGCAACATCCACGATCTCATGAATTACAGACCAATATCCTTACTATCTGGATTTTCAAAAATTCTAGAAAAACTTTTTAATGATAGACTCAAACATTTCCTCAATTCAAATAACATATTGACAGAGGCTCAACATGGATTCAGAAATGGTAGATCAACAGACACTGCTATCTTCACTTTTCTAAATAACATACTTCTTGCTCTAGATCAGAAAGAAATTCCCATCGGTTTATTTCTAGATTTATCAAAAGCATTTGACATTATTGATCATGACATACTGTTATTCAAACTTGAAACTTTGGGAATTAGAGGCATTGCACATCAATGGGTAAAATCTTACCTTTCAAATCGTTGTCAAGTAGTCACAATCAAGCATGTTAGAGATAAAATGATTTCAAGCCATTTTTCCCAACCTAGAATGATAAATTATGGAGTCCCACAAGGATCAATCCTGGGCCCTATACTATTTCTCTTGTACATCAACGACATGCCCCTGACTCTACAAAAGAGCAAAATGGTCCTATTTGCAGATGACACTAACATTATAATTAAAGCAAATACCCAACAAACTCTACAGAAAGAAGCACAAACAGTTCTAGAAGCACTAGTAAAATGGTTCCAGGAAAACAAACTCATCATAAACACCAGTAAAACTGTCTCCCTAAACTTTCGGAATCCACTCTCTAAAGTAAAGCCTCTAACACAATTGATGATAAAACACATGCCTGTAAAAATAGCCCAAAAAACAACTTTCCTTGGATTGACAATTCAAGACAATTTAAAATGGAACTCCCACATCACAGATCTAAACAACAAGCTTACCAAGTCATGCTATGCCATCTACATCCTTAAGTCAAATTCAAATTTGGATACACTACGAACAGTGTATTTTGCAAATGTCCACTCGCATCTAAAATACGGAATCATATTCTGGGGAAACTCCCCAGAAAGTATTCACACTTTTATCATCCAAAAAAGAATACTGAGAACAATGACAAACACTCACAAACATGAGTCCTGCAAACCACTTTTCAAGAAATTACAAATCCTACCACTCCCATGCATATACATATTTGAAATATTAATCTTCACAAAGAAGACGCTTATGGAAAACAAGGATTCTGTTACTCTAAATACTGATGTTCATAACTATAATACTAGACAAAACAAGAATCTGCATGTCCCACACTGTGAAACTTCACTCTTTCAAAAAAGTACCCTTTTTGAAGGCATCACTCTATATAACAAACTCCCTAGTGAATTTAAAAGCTTAAACTCAATACACACATTCAAAAATAAACTGAAAGCTTTCCTGTTAAACCATACATTCTACAGTACAAAGGAATACCTACACCATAAACACATATCAACATCAATATAAACTAATAAAAATAATTTTTTTTGTTGCATATTCTGCTGCATGACTTGAAGCCCGCCCCTCCCCAGCTGATTGATGGATATAAAAGGATAGATCCAGCCCAAGCATCCATCTCATGAAGATTCTCCTTCTTCTCCTTTTTATTTATTTTTGCTCTCAACTTAAGCTTTACCCTACTATTTATAAAATTAATTTGTATTTAGCATGAAAACAGAATTCAATTTTATACCTGTATTGTATTTAATATTTGAAATATTTGCATTGTACATTGTATGATCATATAATGTCCTGACTTGTCATACATGGCTTATGCTGTATTTGTGACAAATATATTATTATTATTATTATTATTATTATTATTATTATTATTATTATTATTATTATTATTATTATTATTTAGCCAGAGGGCCTTTAGCTCAAGGTCGTTTTGTCACCCGAGATCATTAGAACCAGTTTACCCCCGTGGTACATTCATGATTTTATTTTTTACCTAACTTTAATTTTTAATTATTTACTAATTAACTAGTTGTTAACTTGACTCAGTTTGTCACTTCACATTTCTCTCCCACAGTTCCCTTTCATAATTCCCTTACATAATTCCCTCCCATAATTCACTCCGTAAGAGAACATTCCCTCCGTAACATTGAACTTTATTCATATTTCCCTAGCTCGTCACCACGATCCACTCGATGCACGAAGTTATGCAGTGAATATCGAGCTTCGTATCAAAGACAATAACAAGCAATAACGTATCATGAAGAAATAATTTTTTTCAAAATTTCAACCTCCCGTAAATGATAGATTGATTTTTTTGTGTTTCCGGGCACGTCAACTGCTTTGGTCATTAGTCCCATTAGTGTAGTGCATGTTTTTTCTCGGGAGATGGCGGTGATATTCCCCCGCTGGATGGCGAGATCCGGCACCGACCTACCGTCGGCTAGTGGGGTTTCCCCCTAACCAGGACTCCCTCACCAGCGGGGCACCGCCCCAGCCGGGACAAGCTCTAAGCTCCCGACCAGTCTCCCGGAATATGTGGTAGTGTAGTGCATGTTAGTGTAAGTGTGTGTGTGTGTAAGGGGAGAGGATAAGATAAGGAAGGGGAAGGACAGATCGCGCGCGGTCCGTGGCCCGTTTGGGAGGGTACTGCTCCGGCATTCGCCTGGTGTTGATCGGAGAAACCACGTAAACCTACCGATCAGAGCAGCCGGCCGCTAGAATTCTCCTCGAGACAGCGACTGAATTCGACCGAGTTGAAAAGCTAGTGTCGAAAATCCTGCCGCCGTCGGGACTCGAACCTACGATCACCCCGTCACAGGCGCTGCAGTGACATCAGTTGATGCACTGAGCTACCGCTCCCGGTCCCGTCAATGAGTAAGGTAACTATAATTCACATTAATCTCCTTTTCGGCAAGATTTATCCCCGGGGTACTGGAAGCTGACTCGTTTTGAACCTAATTGGTATTTACATTAATTACAGAGATTCATTAGTCGTCCGTAACTTTCATGAAATTTTGTGTCGCCTTCTCTCGGACTATTATTTCAAGCTTCTTTGGCCATCCAAAAGAGGGCAGGATTTGTGCTGCTTGATGAATTAATCAGATATGGCTGCGAAGGGTTTTTATTTCTCTGATGACTCTATTCCATTCTCGGATTTTTTCATGCAATTTAATCTTAAAGTTCGCAAGAAAAATGAGGCCATAATTATTGAGGAGAGTAAAAATAAGGGGGTTTTTATTTTCAACATTTTTTGACAGTTTTTGTAGTAAATATTGTTTTTATTTTATTTTAAATTGACCAGGAAGGCCATTGTAACTATCAGCACCATAAGAAGTAATCACCCGTTACTGAACAGTAGTTTGTACAGGAAAAATATTAGAAACGAGAAAATTTGTAATTGTGGTGAATATGAACATTCGATCAAGCATGTATTTTGGAACTGTAAATTATATAATTCTGAGCAAAAGATTTTGTTAGAAAAAATCAATAAAATAGTTGGCTGTGGACTTCATTCCATTGTACCTCTATTGTATTTTAAAGATAAAAATAATGTACGTACATTTCAAAGTGTTGTGAATTTTATTTTAAGTATCAAACGAGAAATTTAATTATATTAGTAATGTAAATGTTTTGTATGTATATGGCAATGTAAATGAAATGTTTAAGCCAATAAAATTTACATTCATTCAATTAATCAGGTAAACGTTCGAGAGTCGGTTCCCTTTCTGACTCGAATGTGAACTATTTCTTGAAGAATCAAAGAATCGTGTTTCCTGTTCTTCCGCACCGGAGTAGTACATTGCAGCTGCGAGTTTCAGGTGGTACACGGGAAAGTGAGAATCGGTCCTTGTGTTGTTGGTTTGCTAGTGAAAGACGTTAATTTGTCACAGGGGGGGGGTAGCGTGAAGACTCCTTGAAGAGGATTGGTGAGTATCTTTTGAAAAACTGATTTTTTCATTGCATTTCTATTTTAATTTTAGTGTTTGATGTTTTTTTATTTTCAAAACTACTCATTGTTTGGAAATTTATGTCTGCCATTCTTTGAGGTTGTGATTTTGCCGGATTGTCTAATACGAAATTGATTGTAGCAGAGCATTTCCCACTGGAACGTGACATACAAATTTTTAATAAGTGTATTTTTACCTTTTTTATCAAGCTATTGTTAGAATATTCTGATTTGACGTAAATGTTTATAGAACCTTCTAATTTTAGCGTATATGTCGAAAGGAAGTTACTATATGTATGACTAATCCATCAGCTGCGCCAGTCTTTTATCTGGCAAAATTTCTGGCATAAAATTATAGTAGAAGAATGATGTGCATTGATTTACATTTTGTACGAATTTGAAGTATATGGACACTCGATCATATTGTGATCTCACTCGAGCTGAAAATCCCTCTTAGTGGATTTTTTGTGTCGATTAACAGCAAATTATCGCATTATCCATCAGTTAACATTAATGGTGAACCTAACATAAACTAATTATTGTTCCACAAAATTGGTAAGTCTTGTTTGTTCAGTCCATAATTTGCTCGAAAAACATTAAGCGGAAAATTGATACTAATGCAAAACATATTACAAGATAACTGACATATTAACTACATATTTAATATTCGAGTTAAATAAAATATAACTTTCTACATCTAGATGAAATGGTTTTGAATCCTTGAATTTGAAATTCACCAGCACATTTAGTCGCTCGGGAACTTTCCTTAGCCGCTAGCCGCACCCAATTTCGGCTAGGAGTACAAAGTTACACTTTAGTTATCTTGCAATATATTTTACGTTAGTATCCATTTCTCACTTAAAATTACTTTTTCGAGCGAATTATGGACTGCACAAACAACTGTTACCAACTGTTGCGAAGGCGTACGGTTGGGGAGCGCTATGAGAAAAATTAAATTTCACACTTTTCTTATTCCTCCAGAGTTTAGGCGTTCACGTGTTTCCTCTCCCCAAATTTTCTGAGCGAGCGTTGTCTGCCCGTCGCCCCGTGAAAAGGCCGGGTCAGGGTCTTTCAACTCCCATTTAAGTCAGGGCAGACCTCAGTAAAAGATTACAGAAACCTGATTATAAAAGCAGAGGAGACCATCCCTGGAAAATACGACGTAGAAAGCAAAGAGCTGATGTAGGAAAGTTCTCCTTTGTGAATCATACTATTGTAGATTGGAACAAACTACCTGCAAAAGCACTAGACTCTTCCTTCTAATGTAGTGAAATTTAAAAACATACTTTTCTATGTAGGTCATCATTAATAATACTAGGACTTTTATCATTATTATTATTATTATTATTATTATTATTATTATTATTATTATTATTATTATTATTATTATTATTATTATTATTATTATTATCATAATTATTAACACTGTTACTGGTTTTGATGTAACTTTTAAGTTATTGTTATTATTAGTTACATTATTATAATCATTATTATTATTAATAATATGGTCATGTCCCTTATACAGTGAAGTGAAGTGGAGTGAAGTGTTAGAAAAGCTTATAAATCAACTTACAGATAACTCAAAATCAATCTCTAATTCTAATTGTAATAATATTTGTAAATATTCGTAATAGTTTTGTGATTGTCGTATATCTAGTTGTAATAATGTTTGCCACCGAGCATTAGCTCAAAGCGAACTTTAATAAAATCCATCTAACTTGGTGGAGACCATTACAGTGGCACGCTCTCCTCTATCACCTTTTTGTAGGAATTAAAATACGAACTGCTGCCAACGATACTTCAAAAGTGCGTGGCTGGTGCGCGGATCCGCGAGACGCTAACAGACGTGTAAGGTTACAAAAGATAGCGTCGATGTTCGCGCTTTCTTCAGCGGTTTTTCTTTTTATTTTAGTCGCAAAAACTACATAGGTCATGAGTAGGGCCCGGATTTTAATGACCTAAAAATCAGCGAAATATTCAAGCATTTATGACCTAAAACTTGTATTTTATTTTTTAAGGTAATATTTATGACTTATACAAGTTTATTTTTATAAAATTTCTGTTGATTTTTTTAGGTGTAACAAATACAATATTTACTCAAGAACAGATTGTGAGTACGGTACATACGGTTTGCAGTCTTTGGAACTAACTAGCATTTAAAAAAAAAAGCTTGTCTGTAAAACAAATCAAGTACAGTACAATAAAACCCATCAAACAAAATGTCTTGCTTTACTACTGCATACTTCTTTTTTAATGTTTTCTAATTTCCTCTGTCTTCAGTTTCCAGAGTTGCATTGGATCACAAGGTGTATTTTCAGGTTTTCCATCTTAAAAGACATACGGTTGTCGCTGAGGAAAGTTTTGTATCTGGGAAAGCCCCCCTCCACATCACATGACGTCACGGGAGCGTATTTGAAGGCGGCGATGTCACTAAAGAACAGCTTTCGTTCATTATCTTAAAATGTTACGGCATTTACAGAAATTATATCTCTAATTCTGCACATTGTAGAATATTCATGATTGCGCTGAAGAACACTCAGCAATTTGTTGAACGCTATTTCAGCCACATGATCGAGAGCTCGACCCAACTCACTTCGTTCAAATTCACTTACGTTTCAAGTAATTCTTTATGATATAATTTTTGAGTTTGACAATATCACGTGATACATTGTTACGCGAGACGCATTTTCAAGTCTTTTATTCTTGTGTCCTTAAAAATATGATCTATGTAGGCATTTTGGGCAAAATTTGGCCAAAATATGACCTTTGACTAAAAACAGTGTAAATATGACTTTATATGCACAATAAAAATACGTTTTTCTAATCGACAATACCTGGATTTGTGTATAAATTGTTTCAAAATTTTCCCGAAGGTTCAGAAAAGAGATGACTTGTCATTAAAACCCGGGTCCTAGTCATGAGCGACTAGTACAGTAATAGAATGCAATTACAATTTCGAGAAAATATTAATAGTTTTACAAAATTGTAACACTTTTTCTTGGAAAGTTGGCGATAGTAAGATTGCATGGCAATTTTAATTTGCTAAGCACTTTTTCTCTTTGATGTGTATGGGGTATTCCAGAAGGATGTGCTCGATTGATATAATTCTATTGCAGATGGTACAAGTAGGTTGTGGACCTTTTTCAATTAAAAATTTGAGATAATGGTTTGATGGAATTCTTGACAAAACAACTTGGTCATGACGATTAATGGAGGGGTTTGTGACAAGTACAAAGAAACTCGTTATATTTTTATGAATTTTGCTGGATATTTCGTTTAGTCATGATTCGTCCCATTATTCATTTATTTCTAATGTATTTCCAAACATCTTGAACCCTGTTTCGGATGGATGGTTTTGGTTCGCATTTGTTGTAGCTTAAAGATCAGCTATATTACCAAATATTTCTTTATGTGCTTGTAACCAAGCAATAATTATATTTTTTCCTAATTTACAACCATTAAAATAAATTTCATGAATATTGTTTAATAATTCAGATGTTTTAATGTTTTTGTTGTTGTATTACAAAATATATAATGAATCGGTAAATAGAACATGATTTTTTACAGTAAATATTATGAATAATTGAAAAGACACTTTTCGTATTTCTCAAAAATTAGCCAATATTTATGTGCGGAGGTTGGCAAGGTTAATCTGCAGTTGTACCCGGCGACACCAGCGCCTGCTATCGTAGCATCCTCCAGTTTTTTTGTGATTTAAGGTCGCATCAACATCTAGGTCATTATCGACCACGATTGGAGTTAACTTATGGTGACTATGAAGATGAAACGATCTGATGATAAAGGGGTGAAAGGACGAACACAAATACAACCATGCCCGGGGTAGGACTCGAACCCGCGACCCTTCGGTCCGAGATCGCTACGACACTACTGCCTTAGCGATCCTCTAGCTTTGTCCCCGATTTTGATGGAGAGTCGCAAGGCCCTGGCCCGGGTTCAGCCCAGGCGCGGCGCCCTTGAGCCTGTGTGTGAGGCCCTGGCGCGGGTTCAGCCCAGGCGCGGGTTCAGCCCAGGCGCGGCGCCCTTGAGCCTGTGTGTGAGGCCCTGGCGCGGGTTCATCCCATTCGCGGCGCCCTTGAGCCTGTGTGTGAGGCCCTGGCGCGGGTTCAGCCCATTCGCGGCGCCCTTGAGCCTGTGTGTGAGGCCCTGGCGAGGGTTCAGCCCTGGCGCGGATTCTGCCCAGGCGCGGCACCCTTGAGCCTGTGTGTGAGGCCCTGGCGCGGGTTCAGCCCATTCGCGGCGCCCTTGAGCCTGTGTGTGTCGCCGCGGCCGCCCTCGCAGCGTGCGCCCTGCACCCGGAGGCAGGTGCCGGGTCACGCGCCGGAGCCCCTCGCGACCACAGAGGCGCATTAAGCGACAAGCGCTCTTTCCGGGCACGGCTTCAACGCTGGCCCCCTCCCCCCGTCTCAGACTGCTCTGGCCCCCACGCGTTGGGCCAGAGCGAGACAAGGATAGGGCTACATGCAACCTCGGGCAGGCTGGGTGTCCATGGCAGCTATTATACCCGCAGGTTTTCTCGAGCCCCGGAATAACTAACCCTACTCCTTTACTTACATTACTTTCATTTAGAATAAACGATGGGAACAGGCGTGGCCTGTCATTAAAGGCTGTAAAGCGCCTCTCCTGTAGAAATCGCCACCGAAAAGGAATTTAAATGCATATTTATAAATGAATTTATTGATTAATAATGGCTTTCTGAGTTACATTATGTAACAATCCTATCAACATTTGTTTGTGAGTTCGATAACGGTCGTCCGTAATGCATTTGAAGCTGGTGACAGAGAAGACAAAAGCGTTAGGCTCCCACTTTATTCCGCCGTAAGACCTGTGTAAAAAAAACCACGTGGCGTGACGTCATGCATTCGCTGCAGAGGCATAGACTAAAGATTTACTCTTTACTGTATGGCACAGGCTTACCGGCGGACGAAGGCTGCGGCATAGAGTAAAGAAGTACCTCTTTAGTCTATGGCTGCGGCCAGGCAGCCTTGAAGGGTGGGGCGTAGGATCCGAAGAAGGGCGTGCTCACCAGATAACATTACTATGCAGTTCAGCGAGAAGAATTGCGCATCAACTAGTTTTCTCAATTTGCGGTAGGAGTTCTACTCCCTTATGCCTGTATCGGATGAGATTATGTATATAATGCATGCATTCTAGAAATATAATGCAATGCAATGCAATGCAATGCAATGCATTTGTAGCCTTCCCTATTTAGAAAATCACGTGCCGCGACTGGATAGGAACGAGCATTGTAGACAAAATCCGGTATCAAAAATATTCACTCCCGTCTAATATAAACTATTTTTCATCGAAAAATGTGCTACAGATTTGATAAGATAGTTATGTCGGCAAAATAATCGAACCTCCCACTCCTCTCGCAATTTGCAAACCGAGAGCTCAAGAAAACGTGCGCTTATAGGAGTTACAGTGAAGGAGACGACAGCGATAGGGAGTCCTTCACATAAATACAGATGTTCGGTTTAAAGAACTCTGAATATATTTAGGAATGATGTAAGGCAGAGATCCTTAGACAAAACTGAAAATTTCGTAAACATAAACATTATTACACAATTTTCAGGAATCAAACACCAAGCAATCAAAAAATTACTAGATGAGAAAGGTACCATAGAAATTGCTAAAAAGTTTAAATACTCTTAATAGTGGTTTACTCTGGAAACAGAGAGGTCAGATATGTCGTTAGTTTTCGCAGCGAATTGTATTTATGGCTAGATAGATTCGGCAGTTCCCTTAAAGAATCAAGCCCTAATAATTTTATCCTCAAAGGAGCACGACGTTTGAGAAATACATACTCTTGTTGATTCACAGACTAGCGAAAAATTCTGAATAGCAAATAAAAGTTCTTTCATTTACTTCAATATTGATTTATAACAATTATATATTCAGATTTAAATAGGATATTTTACAATTTATTTATGTATTTATTTTCATATTTATTTAACGACACATTGCCTTCTACAGTATGTCACATGGAAAGTATGCAAAGTTTATTTTAGAGTATGGCGCAAAGTAAAAACGATATTAATTTAGAAGAAAATTGTAAAACAAAAAAATCTTACTTTACAAATGTTTGAATTCTACGATAGATGTAATCTTCAAAGATGCATTGAAACGGCATGTGAAAACAAATTTTGCAGTATGTCTACTTGGTTTAATGAAGATAATAGTGTCATTGTTCCGCGCAATAATGTATAAGAGAAATTTAATATTGTTATAATAGGATATTATTTATTCTTCAAAACATCGATTGTGTCGAACACGATACAAAATTATCTGTTCTTGAGTTTTAATATTCTACGTGCTTATGGTTAAATGACACAAAACTAAGTTTTGAATTCCACTCAAGCTTGCGTACTCAGTCCCAATTCAGAGGGAAAATCCAAAACAATTACCTTGCATTGTTTGCGATGGTATGAATATACTAAATAAATGACATTGGTGTCAAGTTTTCCATCTGTAAATGTATTCAGACGTTTTGGATGCTTCAGAAAATTTTTATTTTACTTCCACCTATCTGAATTTACTAGTACATTTGCAATTTGCAATATATTGCTGTGGTAGTATCATTTTGGCGAAAAGTCACTGATGTTTTACGTGAAACATAACTCTTTTCTGTGCTATTTTGTCTAAGGCTGGATTTCGTAGAATATTAACATGTTCCAGACTATAACAAGGCCTTAGGTTGTTCTGCGATCAGCTGTGATCGTCGTTGCCCTTGCGGCTATAGCAACACAAACGACATGTCGGGCTTGCGTGCTTGGCGAACCTGAATTAGCAATTTATTGTCGCACGCTCTCCGAGGCTGGTGAATTTCCATTCTTCCCATCATCACGCCGAGAATTGCTCCAACTATACTAAGCTGAGGCGCGCTCCAGCAACCAACAGAGAACAGTTAATTTGCTTGCAGAAAGCCTTCGGTAAATGCATTCTATAAACAAGCCATTTTAACTTGTTTGTCTAACGGGATCAGTTTAAAATATCTGACAGTAGCAGAGCTCAGATTTTCTGTTGCGCGCAGTACATCAAGAAAAGCACAACGATTTATTAGTCGTATATTGCTAGTGTACTTGTGCATCCTTGAATGAATTTTCAATTTGTCAATTTTCTGTGAAAGGCAAGGGAATTTATTCAGAATACCCGAAATAGCATTAGGATACCCGAAAGAGTTAAACTAAAAGGGATGAGTGAACAGATTATTATTATTATTATTATTATTATTATTATTATTATTATTATTATTATTATTATTATTATTATTATTATTATTATATTTATATTTATATTTATATTTATTAGGCATAATGCCATCGATCACATTAATTATACTAACTAAATTTTCATAAAATATAATATGCTAAAAATAATAATACAATCAACATTATTTATCATTTTATTGGTTAATTGATAACCAACTTTGAGAAGGGAAAGATAGAAACGACGGAATGAATGCCTGAAGAACAAAATTGTAATTAGAATCCTTCTACTTGCGACCATAGGTACTTACAATAGATTGTGGAGAAATTGAAATAAAAATAATATGAAACGTTGGATGCACAGGGAACACAGACGTTTTTATAGATTAATTTGTTTGCATGTAATATTGTGGGAATTATGATTTGGCGTTGTTGACGTTCTTATGAGAAGAAATAAGAGGTCATCTTCGTCAACATATTATTATTAAGATAGCCGGCTTTCGACGGCTTTGCCGTCATCATCAGTCTACAAGGTACAGAAAAAATATAACAAAATTACAAATAAAATACAAAATAATATAGAAAATTAAATTACAATTAATAGATACATTTAACTTTGTTACAGATAGCAGAAAAAAGTGCGAAAATTGAAATGCAACGAGACGATTAGTAGCAGTTCAAATTAAAAATTATAAAATACCAATAAAGAAAGACGCATTATATGATTGCAAAAGATACGCAACATACCGCAGATAAAATTTCAAAGAATGAAATGCGATGGGGGGAATTAATAGAGATAATAGCAGTTCAAATTTCCAATTATAAATATAAATGAAGAAATATACATTCTGATATTGCAAAAGATTAAAAAAGTAACAATAATAAAAAAATATAAGTGAATATAAAAAATAAAAAGGGGGATAGTGATAATAATTAATAGCATAATAACATATTTCAAGCCAAGCAGAAATTTGAGGCCCTTCTCAACGAACAAACTAATTTCACCTCACAAACTGACCCCCCCCCACGTCCTAAGACATTTCCAAGAGAACACTAAACAGACCTCCTCCGATTCCTCTCCGGATCTCCGGAAAGCAATAAAAACCCCGTGTCACGTTTCCTCTGCGCACAGTCTACCGACTTTTGCCGAAAGTAGCGAGGTAAGTATAGCGGCTCAACTTATTATTCAATTTTATTTTTCCATCTTTGTAAAATCATTTGTTATTAATTAGAAATCCACTTTTTATTTTTTATATTCATTTATATTTTTATTTTTATTTTTTATTATTGTTACTTTTGAAATATTTTGCAATATCAGAATGTATATAGCTTCATTTATATTTATAATTTGAAATTTGAACTATTATCAGTATTACCCCCCCTCCCGTCGCATTTCATTCTTTGAAATTTTATCTGCTATATGTTCCGTATCTTTTGCAATCATATAATGTCTTTCTTTATTGATATTTTATACTTTTAATTTGAACTGCTGCTAATCCTCCCGTTGCATTTCAATTTTCGCAATTTTTTCTGCTATCTGTAACTAAAATTTAAATGTGTCTGTTAATTGTAATTTAATTTTTATCTTATTTTGTATTTTATTTGTAATTTTATGTACCTTGTAGACTACCTTGTTTCTGTACCTTGTAGACTGATGATGACGGCAAAGCCGTCGAAAGCCGGCTATCTAATAAAAATATGTTGACGATGACCTCTTTTATTTCTTTGCATGAAATATGTCTTTCTTGCTTTAATTCTACGCTAATGAGTGATTCAATGTAGTATTCATCAAAAGTAAACTCCTCTCAAATCTGACGTCAGTACTCACGAATCGTTGTGTGATCTGATTCCATTGGAGCAATCTACGTTAACAAAATAAAATCCGTGATTTCCAAATAAATGTATTTTTATTATCTCATATTGTAATATACGTAATGTATAAAGTCGTGGAACAGAGTTCGTGTTATTTACCGGTAGGACAGATGTTCATACAATGTTAGTGTTCTTAATCCGCTCCAAGTCTACATTGTTTTGCAGTCCATTGCATTTCCATTAACTTACCTATCCTCTCCTTCTGTCTGGAAAAATCCTATAATCCTAGATCGATTTTTTTCCAAAGAAGGGGGAGGGTTCTGGAGTAACTTCAAACTAAATTCTAAAACAAGGCATCTCGATTAACAGTACACCAATTACTCGTGGGTTTGCCAATTGGGAACACTCATATGAACTTATTTTAACATATTTGTGCATAAATATCAAAATTAATATCATATTGGTTATCGTTTCTACGAGAAGAAAGTGCGAACACCATTTCATAAAAAAAACAAAAACAACAAGAACAAAGCATTTGTTCATTTGGCAGTAAATCTGCTCATTTGCCGAGTCGAGCCCCGAAGAAAACCGCAGGGACGGAGAAGACTGAACATTGTTACAAAGAGAAGACACCGTCTTTCTTCAATTTCGTAATATCCTCAAGCACCAGCTACTCGTTAGCCGGTGACAGATGAGCGTGTGAAAAAGCAAAGCGAATCGCTGTCCGTGTCACCGGCAATCTATCACCCTCGATACAGGATTGTCGCGCCCGACGGTCGTGCGGCATCACGGGAGAAAGCTCGGTCGCGAAAGCAGAGCAGAAGTAGCTGCAGGAACAGCAGCAGTGGGGCCCCCTGGCGGCGGCGGAGCACAGTGGTCAGTTTGGCGATTGCCTGGCCAAAACCTCTGAGAGCTATAGTATGTTTTCTATGACCAAAATTATTTTGGATTATCTTTACAATGGAAGGGAACTGTGAACATAATACCAGAATAATGAACCGCTTAATTCTGTTAAATTAAAAATATTGTATTTTTTTTATATAACGTTGGTTAAATTTTATCAATTCACAAAATTAATTTTAGAAAACTGTTGGGAACACTTACATATTAATTGATAACATTTGGCATGAAGCATGGTATTAATGCCATCTCATGCCCTCTGCCAGAGAAAATTCATATAGTGTTGGAAGAACCGGAAAGGAAGAGCATATTTTTCACTAGGGCACATTTCTCCCTTCGGTGATATCGGTCTCAGGCAAATGAGGCAAAGCTTGCTTGTTCAAGAATTTTAACTTTCTTTTGGAGATCCCTCAAGTTGGAAATGAAAGGAGCAGACGATCTCAACAGGCGATTAAACATGTCCTGGTTTGTGTGCAGTCTTGAACATGGTCGCGAGAATCCTTCTCCATTCCGTCTTATCTTTGTGAATAGATTCTAGGCATGTAATACCATGATAATTTGGAAACCTATTTATTCAGATCAATTTTTTCTCTGAATTGCGTTTCTTGCCTAATTTCAAACTGTAGTTAGAGTATTATTTCCTTAAAAACAATATAATACTAATTTTATAACAAATACAATGTAATAGAAATAATTGTTGGTATGTAACTTAGGAGTTCAGTAAACAAATATTACTTTCCGTTTAATTGAATTTTTCATTCCATTTTTTAAAATTTAAAAAGTGTTACTATGAGTTTCTTTAATATCACGTACGTATTTGACCTTTCATCGAACGCACTCTCTTCCTGAGGACGAGTTTTGATGAGACATATTATGTAAATATTATTTTTATGTACAATTTTTAATGAAATGAAATGTGCGTAATTCATTCCAGAAGATGTATTATGTACGTAAATATTATGTTTATGTAATATTAGTAATTAGTCATCTATTACAAAAATTTAATATATATTTTTTTTTATAATATTGAGTAAATTTATTTCAGTAAAAATCAGATTTTCCTCTAGGAACTGCGTTCTAAAAGCAGTCCCCATTCTGAGGACGGATCTCGACGAGTCGTATTCGGCGGTCACGCGCGCTTGGTGAAAAGTTAATTCTTCGAAGTTACTAATGGGGCAAGTTGGGGCATGATTTTGAACTGGATTCGAAAGAGAATAGATTCAGCTAGTAAATGAAATTAGAAACATCGCGGATTTCCGCGAAATTAGTAACTTTCAGTCTACGTGAACTTACGAGTAATTAAAATTATTGTATTAATTTGATGCATTTTAATATTTCATCCTTCGTCTGTATTATGCATTATAAAACATACATGAAAATACTCTACAAACCTTCAGGAAGAGAATCCATACTGCCATCTTTCTCTGCACAACTTTGTATGGCCACCACTTACAAAAACGGTCTCCCTATGATACTCTGACACTGCAGGTCTACCGAACGCCACGAAGGGTAAGGTCGGGTGACTACTGGTGCCAGGGGAATTGACCCAGAGGCACAAAGTGGGCAGATACAGATGCCGCCAAGTATACAATATGTCGTAGTATTTGCAAAAGGGATTTAATTTTTGAGATTTTGGACCAGGAGCGGTAGCTCAGTGCATCAACAGATATCACTGCAGCGCCTCTGACCGAGAGGTCCTAGGTTCGAGTCCTGACGGCGGCAGGATTTTCGACACTAGCTTTTCAGCTAAGTCGAATTCAGTCGCTGTCTGGAGGAGAATTCTAGAGGCCGGCTGCTCTGATCGGTAGTTTTCCGTGGTTTCTCCGATCAACACTAGGCGAATGCCGGAACAGTACCCTACCAAAGGGGCCACGGACCGCGCGCGATCTTTCCTCCCTCTTCCTTGTCCTATCTTTCCCCTTACACACACACACTAACATGCACTACACTACCACATATTTCGGGAGACCGATCGGGAGCATAGAGCTTGTTCCGGCTGGGGCGGTGCCCCGCTATTGGGGAGTCCTGGTTAGGGGGAAACCCCACTAGCCGACGGTAGATCGGCGCCGGATCTCGCCATCCAGCGAGGGAAGATCACCGCAATCTCCCAAGAAAAAACATTCACTACACTAACGAGACTAATGACCAAAGCAGTTGACGCGCCCGGAAACACTAAAAAATCAAATCAAATCAGTTGATATTTTGGCCGGGATTCCGGGAAGATGCCCCACCGTGCGGCGGCGTCGGAGGCTGCGCTTTGATGTGGTGTCGAGGCGACGGCGCGGAAAATCGCGCGGCGGGGCTGACCGGCGGCAGACGTGGGATGGACGACCGAGAAACAGTAGGCGCGCGGTGCCGCGCAAACATCGAAGCAAGAACGGGCGGAAAGCAGCACGCCAAAAACATGGCGGCGCGGCGCCGCTTAAATAAATGACACGCGAAGCGGTCCCGCCTCCGCGCTGTGGACCGCTGCCTTCCCGACGCTGCCGGCGACGCAAGAAGCGCAGCGGCCAACAAAACAACCTGCCGCCCCCGCCGCATCTAATGGTGGTTTTGCTTCCAAGTAAACGTTCCGATTGTTTGATTTTTTTTTTGGGGGGGGGTCGAATGCGTTCACTGCGAATTTGTAGGGGGGGGCGAAGCTCAAACATTGGTCGCTTCGTAATTTTGCAACCGGAATCGTGATTTCGACCCCGAAAAATTAATAATATATCTTTCTATTATTATTATTATTATTATTATTTAATTTTTTCTCTCGCGAATAGGTCATATTGGACCACGGACGACAGGCACTTGCACGGGCTCAGAATCATTTCATCACGTTGCAAGTCTTGTATGTAACTAATCAGAGGGATCAGCATTAGGTTGAATCGGATTTTTACACCCCAGGGTTGTTTGTCCTGGGGGGATGGAAGAAGGAATGATGATGATGGATAACACACATAAACAAACATACAGAAACACACCCATGTACGAGGTGGGACTCGAACCAGCGATCCTTCCGTTCCACGGCACTACTGCCTTAGCGATCTCGGCTATCTCGGACATCCAGACATTATTATTATTATTATTATTATTATTATTATTATTATTATTATTATTATTATTATTATTATTATTATTATTATTATTATTATTATTATTATTATTTATTATTATTATTATTTATTATTATTAATCTAAAATTGTTTATTTACCACTTCTGTTTGCAAGTGTCTTGAATACGGAAATATCAGTTTAGACTAGTCGAACATCATATGAACCTGGATCCGAAAAGACGTCGTCTAAAGGCCATTAAGGAACGATCTCTTTAATTGGTCACACATTCACTCAAACACGCGCGCTGAGGTCCCTGAGGTGCACCAGGACCCGAAGTGATGCCTCTCCAGCTCTTTTGACTGAGAGGTCCTAGGGTGAGATAGTCCGAAAGCCCCGATGGTGACAGGGTATTCGACACTAGCGTGATAGCTTGGTCGTATTCAGCCGCTTTCTAGAGGAGAATTCTAGTGGCTGGCTACTCTGATCTGTAGTTTTCCATGGATTCTCCGATCAACCCAAGGAGAATGTCGGAACAGTATCCTACCAAACCGATCTCGGACTGTGCGTGATCTTTCCTTCCTCTTCCTTATATCCTCTCCCTTCTTTCACACGCACTAC
The DNA here is from genome assembly GCA_011170035.1 of Teleogryllus occipitalis. Taxonomy (NCBI): domain Eukaryota; kingdom Metazoa; phylum Arthropoda; class Insecta; order Orthoptera; family Gryllidae; genus Teleogryllus; species Teleogryllus occipitalis. Next base: position 126,629 of record BLKR01000498.1, on the reverse strand, counting down.
ACTACTACCCATGTCTGGAGACCGACCATTCGCGATCATAGAGCTTAACCCGGCTGAGGAAGTGTCCCGGTGGTCGACATATAGCAATCGCGAATAAAAAACATGCTTATATTTTTCTTTTAGAATGTGTACGTCTATTGGAGAGATAAAATTCGCAAACGAACATTCGAGATAAAAAAACCCCTTCAAATTGACTTTCCAATTTTTTTACCAATAGGCTCTAATGGAATGCAACCTGCGTGGAATCACAAAATTCCATGCCACAACATCTGGACTCATGTCTGCTCCGACATGACAGTCCGAGGTCATACCAGCATGTACTATCTGAAGTCGTGTAACGTAAGAAGATGGTCGTACAAATGTGAATGTGTAATCATTTCGTATGTCTGGTACCCGTACGTGCCTGTTAACATTGATCACTATCCACCTTGGCCTTCTGGACACAGCCTGTTTGTCAGTGTAACTACCTCAACTCTACTTCGAATTTTACGATCTGTACGAATTTTACCACTTGGAATTTTCGGCCGTAAAATCAAATTTTGAGCTGTTTTTTGCACACCCATCAAGATTAATGTAAATTAGTGCTGTTTCAAAGATAGTCGAGATTAATAGAGATGGTGAAGATATTCACGTAATTTTGTACCCCAAAATCGGATGACTTCTGTTTGAATAGACGTAAGGATACGTCGCACAGAACTGTCAGAATTTCAACTTTTGAGCTGAAACTTGGTAAGTATATCAGGAGTAAAATAGAATTGTCGTTCGGAAGAGTTTTAAGGTATTTTAATTTTCGGGAGTACTTTACGTGAAGCCTCTGGGGCATTTTAAAATTTTCTGAAAAATAGCTGAAATTTTGATTTTTTGCTGGAATAGAAGAAAGTGCATTGATAAAAATAGTATAGTTCTGATTTTCGTTAAACCTTGCATTTTGAAAATTGCAGAGTTCAAATTTATTTTCGAACCTGTCTTACATCTCCAATTTGATATTGGTCAGATATTTTTTTCTCAATGCAATTTATTCTTCAATTTTAGATATGTCAAAGATGCCCAGCACTTTTTTTAAAAAACGGCAAATAGTTGCTGAGTGATAACTAGTAACACTAAGAAGAGAAAACGTTGTGATGTGCCGCGCATTTCCAGTAAATTCTGTAAAGAATTTGTTATTACAGTTATTAATATTGGACAGCATAGTGTCTGTGTTTGCAGTTATTAGTATTGGACATTCTTTATTAGAATCTGTTATAACAGATTGTGAAATAGGTTTATTAAAATACTCACCACAATATCGAGAATGTCAGGCAGAATTATATGATGTAGGGATCGTGTCTGGGTAGTGGAAGTAAGATTATGGTTTATAGTAAAATTGAATATAATTTTTCTATTAGGGGAGAGGAGATGGCCCTTAGTCCCAGTTCGAATATTTTGAATTAAAATTGCCGAAGGGTAATGTGGGAGCGGGAGAAGAAAACAATGTGCTAAAGCGGATTTTAGGGTTTTATTAAGGGGTTATCACACTTTTACGAGAATGATTGGGAATCCTGCTGGTTGGTGAAGGAACATGGATATATTTGAAAGATTTAACCTTATCAGTGGGGAAGTAAATTATGACTTCAGGCTTTTTTATTCATAATAACTACTCCACCTGTGGGTGTGTATTAAAGTCCGTCGACGCTGTGAATTGTAAAATCTAGATCTTTTATTTGATCTTGGAAGCAAGATGCGTTTCTGTAATAAAAGCTATAACTATGCAATACGAATTTAATAGAAACTTAATAATTTATCGATTTTATTCCATTCGCTTTCCAATTGAGAGAATTCGATTCAAATACACTCTCAACGCATTTTGGCTGTGGATCGCTGGTGAACGCACCCTCAAGAGAGACGTAGATCAACCCGATGACCAACGCCATGTGAACTTCTGTTAGTTGGAATCGAGTGACGCTGCGGCGATCGTGTCTGTTGCTCCTGCACCTTCGTGCAAGACAACTTGTGCAAGACGGTGTGGACCGGGAGCGGTAGCTCAGTGCATCAACTGATGTCACTGCAGCGCCTGTGACCGGGAGGTCCTAGGTTCAGGCAGGATTTTCGACACTAGCTTTTCAGTTAGGTCGAATTCAGTCACTGTCCGGAGGAGAATTCTAGCGACCGGCTGCTCTGATCGGTAGTTTCCCGTGGTTTCTCCGATCAACACCAGGCGAATGTCGGAGCAGTACCCTACCAAATGGGCCACGGACCGTGCGCGATCTTTCTTTCCTCTTCCTTGTCCTAACCTCACCCCCTACACACACACTTACACTAACATGCTCTACACTACCACACACGCCGGGAAATTGGTCGGGGACTTAGAATTTGTTCCGGCTGGGGCGGTGCCCCGCTGGTTGGAGATACCTGTTTGGGGAAAACCCCGTTAGCCGATGGTAGGTTGGCGCCGGATCTGGCCATCCAGCGGGGTACGAATCCCCCGAGAAAGGCACGCACTATACTTACGGGATTAATGATCATAGTAGTTGACGTGCCCGGAATCACTAAACAATCAATCAGTATCAAGATAAAGTATGGGAATTTAACTTTAGGAAGACTTTAGAATTGACGAATGGCAGATGCAAGGAGGGAGCCACAAGGCTCATGCCCTCCTGAAATCTAACAGATTTTTTGTAATTTTATTCAATTTATTCAAAATAATTACCATGTATAGATTTCATCTCATGAAAAGCAATATTCATTTACGGAATATACTTGTATCTTCTTAAAAACGTGAAGCCAATAAAAAATTGATATAGGGGCCTCAAACTAAATCTCCACTGAATTATTTGTACTTTCTGGATCCGCCCTTGCTAAAGTAATAAAATGGCCAACCGTGGAGGGAGTAGTTACTATCCGCAAAGCCCTGATCTCATCACAATTTCACTACACCGTAAACAACTTCATACCAATGATAATTTGAACTATCAAATTATTATTTATTTGAATGTAAAATAGCCAGATAATACATATAAAATAAGATATCTATCTTAAAATTGTCAAGTTTGTTTTTATTGTTCTTCAAAGAAAAAATAACGAATTAAAGGGAATATCAACACCCAATTCCCAAAGAGCAATTTGGCTGCACCGAGATGATCTCTACCAACAATAAGCTACTACGATAGTCCAAATACCTTGAAACAGGATTTCAAAATAAAAACAAAACAGTCGAGATTTTTAATGTAATCGCCGAAACTTTGATGAGTACGACACAGAGCAATATTATCTTCCAATTAACAAAGATAAGTACATCTTATTATCTTTTTCATAAAATATCAAACTACCTCAATAATAAAACGTTTTCAGTCTGTTAAGAGTCGCCATTGAAATCAGAGACCAGTAAGTGCAGGTTTACCACTGGGCTTACTATTATCCCCCACCCACATACAAACGGCTCAATTTTCGGACGACACGGTAATTTTCCTAGTCGGAGACAGTGGGGCTGCATATTTACAAATGAAATTAAACCCCCGGAAAAACAACTATCAAAATATTCACTCTAGGATCTTATACACCTCCAGCAACGTTCACAATAAATATTGATCCTATTAACTGGCTGCCTCCTAATAGTCAAGTGAAATATATCGGTCTTAATATGGATAATAAGCTCAATTGGGTCAGCACATCAATATTAAAATTCTACAAAAAATTCGCTATATCAACTAAAACCCATTGTTAACCGATTTTACCTCCCATTCCCTAAAGGCAATAACAATCTTCAAAACCATCATTAGACTCCTCCTCTACGCCTGTTGAATTTGGATATCCGCTGCAAAAACAAGCATTCAAATAGTCAATTTTCTTAGAACGATCGCAAATGCTTCTTGGTTTGTCACAAAGTTAAAACTCCACAAAGCATTAAAATATTGACTCCTTAGCACAACATACGAACACATCTTTGCATAAAGTTCTATCACTCCTTTCCTCGAATTTTACACCTACCCAACTCCAGACTCAAAAAAACCCTCCTCAAATAACCAAAATGAAAAATAGTTAACTGTACCAGGCATTCCTAGTAAGATTTTCCGATCTAGATTGATTTAGACGTTTCTGAAGATGATTTTCTCAACCAAATTAGTTCGTTTTGTAATTTTAGATTAATTGGTAAGTAATCCTTGACAACTAATGAAAAGTTTATTAATTTTGCTGATTTATGTATTCTCTGTAAACATTGTTAATAATAATAATAATAATAATAGTAATAATAATAGTAACATTCACCTGCCGATCCGGATCACCGAGATCGCTAAGGCAGTAGTGCCGTGGCGATCTCGAGTAGAAGGATCGCGGGTTCGAGTCTCGCCTCGGGCATGGTTGTGTGCGTTTCTGTCGGTGTTTGTGATCATCATCATCATCATCATCATCATCATCATCATACTTCATACCCCAGGGCTAAGAACCTTGGGGTGTAAAAATGGATTTAGCATAAAAGTGCTGATTCCCCCTCCAAAAAAGGTCACGTGCACTTGCCCCCGGGTGAGTATGCCTGGGCGTCGGTGGGGACAAGTGGCGCGGTCGCATGGACCTAGAACAAAATATTGAATTGAATTTGCCTTCTTTTACGTGGCGAGACTCAGGCCATGATGCCTGCTCTTCTGTCTGACCACGCAAATTCCGCTACGCTCCTTTCACCAACCATGGGGAAAGAAGGTATTACTTGGGCGACGAAACAGGCGATTTGAATTTAGCTCAGAGGCGTCATTTAGGCTTGAGGATCTTTTACATGCAGTAAATCTACTAACATTGGACAGCCGGCTTTACTTCCCCTCCGAAGGAAGGCGTACGAAGGATTTTTTCGCCCTTAAAAATCCACGGCTTCGAACCCGCAAACTTGGGTATAACAGTCCGATACGCTAACCGTTATACCATCGCCGCCGTCTGTCATCACCTATGGTTAAAGAGGGACTTTGGCGATTGTTTGGATAACGACTCTGTTGGTTGGGATTCACTACGGCTCTTTTATACATTTCCGATGTCGATGTGCATCAAAGAAACTCTAGCTGATCTGAGCCTTGTCGGACAGATGGAACGAGCGACCTGATCGGTTACTTGGAAACGAGTAGATTTTGAAAGGACATGTTTCATGTATTATTCAAAAGTTTGTCGAGAATAATGTGAACGTAGCACTTTCGTTCTTGCATACATTTTTCGGCCCGCAAATATTTCATAAATTACGAAACCCTTTAGCAAAATATTAAGTAAAATTCCATAAGAGAATAACTTAAATCTTGTATAGCATTAATCATGTCAATCATGATCTTCTTGGTTGATCAACTTATGAGCCACACATCTTCTGTTCTTTGATGGAGAACACTACACCTCACCTCGTTAAGGAAAATGACACAGCAAATGACGAAGCAAACTCTCTTCATTGATCGCTTCCCGTGCTCCAAGAAAGGTCTATGACAGAGAGTGAGAGCAAACACAACATGAAGGTGAACATGAAAGATGTACGAGATACAGCAAGCTCAACAAAAGCATCAACGTTAGTAAAATGATATGAAAGTTCAGTTTTAATGCAGTTACTTAGTTTGAATGTTGTTCATTTTAATGAATCGCTTTAAATTCAGTTTCATTCAAGCGCATATTGTACTATTATACATTTTAGTAAACAAATGGTTAGATTTTTATCACGTTATTTTGAAAAATTTGCAATGTATGCAGCTATTTGTCGTGAGATTTATGTATGTTACTTCTAGTTGGGTATTTGTTTCCAAATTCTGCAAAAAATAAAATGTTAGAGTATCTGAAACACTTGATTTTGAGAATTTGAGTTGAAATAAACTCAGATATTTTTTTAAATTATATTATAATAACGACTCTTTTAGAATTATATAATTTTATTATAATAATAATTATATAATTTTATTATTATTAAGAAACATGAACTCGCTTACGGACGGTTCTTCAATAAAACTAGTTGCTGCGGAAAGACGTTCTTAACTCGTAGATCTTTATTTCGAACGAACGAGGGTTATGTCATAGTAATTTTTATAAGTAGGAACTTGAAAATGTTATTGGCTTCAACGTTTTATTTCATGTAATTGTCACAAATATATAGTGAACGTGTAGCTTACTAGTTGGAAATCTATATAAATTATAATGAAAGCGTCTCTTTTTCCTGTAGCATTACAATAGATTCTCTACACTACGTAAGATATTTTGCCGGTATTGATCATATACATGAACGATTTTGATGTTGTATGGAAATATGTTGAGAGAAAAATGAAGGAAACTGGGCCATATTATCAGGAACGATTTGATAAAATCTTCCGCATTCGATTTAAAATATTAATTATATTTACTTTGACATAGCAGAACTATTATTTATATCCACTTTCTTGTGTTTTTTTATAATTTGAATTGTGATAGCCAAACATTTGCCTGCATACAAGAAATAAAATAAATGCATACGTAGCTGACTATAACAATATATATTCAAAATATAATGAAAATGACTGGATTTTACATAGTCAAATTTTGTGACATGTGTGTTCGTACTTGGGAAAATGCGACCTCAGGCATTCTAACGAACGATGTAGTAATTTCTTGTTATAGTATTGGTGCGTTTGAAACTAAACGGCACCAAAAATATTATTCAATTTATGTAACCCTGGGTTGCTAAATACGCAAAACACAGCAGCACACAACTTCAGAGAGAATTGGCAGCACCCAACACCATTACGACGCTCAACACTGTCACACTCAACAGTGTTGTCATGAGCAAACAATTAGCAGGGTGAAAGTGACTAATTGAAGATATGAATATTTTAGTAACATTTTAAATTTAAGGAAGTTCTTAGGTTAGTTAAGTAAATTTACCCGATTGCGAAGAAACGGAAGTTTGACATAAGCTGTTTTCCGACGTAATTTTTTACCTTAAGGAGGCGACCTTTGACTTCAAACGTTTTTTGCAAAACTAAAGTAGGTAATTAACTCTTAGTGTGTACTTAAATCAATTTTCCCTAAACTGGACTAAAGATTTTTTCCTCAGAAGCGCAGATACTCATTTGGAGCTAATCAGCTGTGAACTCACGTGCACGTCCAAAGGCAACTTTTGCAACGTCAGGTTGACAAACACCATGAGGCTGGTGATTATTTTAGTGATATGTATCTCGATATTAATTTTACGAAATTTCCAACTTTGATGAAATGACACAATTTTGTGTAAACATGATAACATTTCACTGACACCTTTTTGCGCCGTAGATCGACATATTCCAATATTTATGTATTTTTGTATTTTAAACCAACATTCTACAAAATTTCTTCTTTGTTAAAATTAGCCGCGCACCCCAACTTTTTTTCACATCACCCCTCATTTTGTTGTTTGTTGCACCTTTAATAATTCGTAATCCATTAATTGAAAATCAATTAATTCTAATTATTCATAACTGGACATCGGATGTTTAGAGAAATGTCTATTTTTTCTAGAGAACTCATTTAAAGGCTGATAATATATGTGCACGAATCATGACAAATAATGACATATGACAAAGTTTTATAGTGCTTATTTTTGCTTATTTTAACATAAATGCCTATTTTTTGCAGAAATACCTTTTTTAGAACTTTTTTACCTTTTATTTATGATGTTTAAATACAATGCTAAGATATCGGAAAATCGGCGATGGTCCAACGTGATCATTCATTATGAAACCTTCAATTCTCGTCTTGATATTTCAAATTACGAGCGAATTCCTGTAAGTATACCAACTGATTTTTCACCATTCCCCTATTTCATAAATACCAGCCACGAGCTGAGATAATGGTCTATTGACAGTACATCGACGGCAGCGAAATTTTAAGTGAAAATAAATATAAATTCTTAGAAGATTTCAGTGTTACTAGTGTTGGGCTGCTAAAATATATGCCAGTCACATGGTTCAGATTTCCTTCGCATTCAAACTGATTTTGTCTCCCAGTCGTCGCAAATTTGGAATTATTATCCTTGAAAAATTACTGGTAATATGCAAATATTACTAGTTAATGGAAACTATTAAGAATAAAATGTAGAAGAATTGTAAATATGTAAATCTAGTTTTACATTAAAATGTACGAACTGGTTTTATGCATTTAAGTTTACAAAATAAAATAGACAAAAATTACAATTTTTCCATTTTATTGTGTATGTAAATTGATAGTGCCTTTTTTCTCCTTATGCTTGGCCTTTTCAGTGCCTTTTTAGGCCCCTAAAAGATTTTTTAGTGCCTAAACATCCGATGCCTATTCATAACCTGTCAGATCCCTGGCGGGGAAGCCGATGGAGGGGGGGGGGGCTGAAGCGGGAGCTTGTTGCTCTTGTGCAAGATGTGGGGACATGTTACGTTGAGGCCGCCTCGTAACGATCTTGCCAACGCCTGCACGCCCGCCTAGACCTTCAGCGCGGCCGTAATTGGTTCCCATGCACCCACCCACCCACCCACCCCCAGATGGCGCCCGCTTCGCCCACTTGCGAGTAATGCCTTTCCTTTCTGTCGAAACGAAAACTCCATAGGTATATATTCCTTCCAGATGAGGGAAATTAGAGACAATTACATCTGCTTGCAGAAGCAGTAATTGGCAGGGGCTCCCATAATGAGGAGGTCATTTCCTAATTAGGCGTCTAACAATGCGAGAGTCGTTCGGCGGCGCAGACATGCGACACATGAGAGCTGCGGCGCGCAGATGGCGGCGGCGGCGGCGGCGGGCCGGCCTCGGATGCTGCTGCGAGGAAACTATTGTGACGTACTACGATGAAAACCACAGACGACTGTTCTGATTGATATATACAATATATTTACAGAATATTTACAATTAATGTACAAAAATTATAATACAAAAATCTAACCCCTTGGCAACCTTTCAGTTCTCTTAGCCGCGAAACCCCGCGACCGTCCCCTAGGCCTCGCCCAGAACCACTGCTTCGGAAGCAGCAAAAAGCAACGCGAGGTGCGAAGCTGTCGGACATAGAGTCCCGTAACTACACCAGTTACATGGCTTGTCGCCAAACCGATCTTCGACCCGAAGATCACGTGCAATGATAGCACTGGAGATACCTCTCGTCTTTCGACACCCAGCGTATCCCGCGAGGCGCCTGTCGGCGCGGCCTTAAATATCCGCCGGCTCGCCCCCACCCTACAAGCAGCGGGCGTCATACGGCTCGCTGGCCAGCCTTTCCAGAGCTGCAACCGACATCTCTTAAACTCGCCTCCGCGCGCGTCCTTTCCAAGGAAATTCCAGCCGGGATTCCTAAGGCCTTTTCCAACCGGCGCGGCGTGGCGCCGCCGCTCTCCACCCCCATCCACATCCGGCTTAGCGCGGGTTTCCCCGAAGCGGCCCGACGCACCGGCGCCGGACCAGGCGACGCTACACTACTATCTTGCAGGGCCCCCCAGCGATCTGCTCCGAGGAGGATTAGCTGCTCGCTCCCTGCTCTTTCTAGCTGCTCCAGCGGCAGACAGAGCAGATTACGTCATTTTATCGACCGGCTGCTTGCGGCACTGTGGGTCGCGTCTTGTTTTGGGGGGGTATTTTCTACTGCTCGAACTGAAAATGTATCAATGCTCTGGGAAAGGATATTCCAACAGAAAAAGAAATATTTTTGTAACATTTATAGGAGACACTAGTGATGCACAAATTCTTGTGATCTGAAAGTAAAAAAAAAGCTATTTTCATTGCTGCAAGGAAAGAAAAATGTTGTTTTGGAGATTGCGCCAGATATGTCATATTTTAAGTTGCAGAAGAGTGCTCAAACCCTTTAAGAAATTTAATTACAGCGAAATTACAGTTTATCATGCTGCTGATTATGAAATAGTATTCTAAAGGTTACCGAAGAAATGTTACTCAATAAAATAACGGAAAGACAATGAAGGAGATTAAAACTTAAAAAATAATTCAGTTCATTGCGAGTCATTATATTTCTTCTTGCATTTGATGTAATCTGAAATGGCACTTCTCATTCGAGATTTACAAATTTTCAAAGAAAAAATGCCGCTCACATTGTTCGTTGATATGAACACACGAAACATTCAAGCAGCATTCCGATGCAGTTTCGGAAAATATTTTTGAGTGACATTCTCATAAAATCAAATTTTTCTTTTGTTCGAAAGTTTTCTCTTAATTCAATGTCATACTGAAAATCAATTATTTCTAATTGAAAATCACAAGGGAAAAGACTGTATCAAGAGGAAAAAGATGTAGCAAATATATTAAATTCTAATTGTAAATCAAACAAATCCTTAAACTAGATTTCAAATTCCGAACGCAATGTTCTGAATACATCTACAGATTCTCCAAAATTCGATGTTTCGAGATAATTTTGAGAAGAATGATATTCTTCTTTCCCAAAGGAACAGTTAAAATAAATAAAATTAACCTGATTTATATTGTGTTTTTTTCCTGTTACACAATATAGGAACATCAAAATATATCCAAAACGTACGGCTTGAAACGCATTGTTTCTCATAGCACTGCAAACTTCCTTCCTTTCTCCTTCAGAGTACTTGTCATAATCAGAAGCATGAGTAAGCGTATAATACATCGTTGCAAATTAAACTTCACGTGATTAAGCATGTTTTTGCAAACCAAACATTTGGCATAGCTGCCGCCATCTGAAGAAGAAGAAGAAGAAGAAGAAGAAGAAGAAGAAGAAAAATCCGCACTGCATCGAAAATTGTCGTTGATGACGCTTCGGTTTGCGAAGTGCTGGCGTCGGCTTCCATGTTTCCGCGACTGGAGTCATCGGGACATTGTGACAGAAGTTATCGCAAGCCGCGAGACAAGGTGCCTCCGGTGACTTGCTCTCGGTAGCCAACACTGCTCCGCCCTCACGATTTGCTCAGCTTGAGCAGCCCTGACCTAAAGGGAGAATGCTATAAGAAGGCACTGTTTTGACAGCAACAGCTTCACTACTGCTAACAACGTAGCTGCGTCATTTCCATGCATTCAATTCAGTGGGTTCTTTTACACTTAGCTCACTTGTAAAAAGCTTCATCATTATGTTGATTGATTGATTTTTTCGTGTTTCCGGGCACGTCAACTGCTTTCGTCATTAGTCCCGTTAGTGTAGTGCATGTTGTTTCTCCCAGTGATCTTCCCCGCTAGATGGCGAGATCCGGCGCCGACCTACCGTCGGCTAGTGGGGTTTCCCCCGAACCAGGACTCTCCCACCAGCGGGCCACCGCCCCAGCCCGGTCTCCCGGAATATGTGGTAGTGTAGTGCATATTAGTGTAAGTGTGTGTGTAAGGGGAGAGGAGAGGACAAGGAAGAGGAAGGAAGTTCATTTTTTTGCAAGGAGACTGGAATAAAATAGCTTAAAAAAAACGAATTTGAAATACTGAGAATATAATACTTGCGCAATATGGATAAAATTAAGAAAATTTATTTACGAAAAAAATACAATAATAAAAATTGCAAAGTAATTTCATGTAATTAACGAGAAATAAACACTATTAAATTTAACGAGAATTTTAATCGCGATAATTTCGGAGCACGACTCCTAATCATGGAGGCTGCATTCGCGAAGTCTAATGTGAGCGGCATCGCGGATGTCTGTGGATCGTTAGGAAGCAGAAACGCGAGCAATTCCACAGATGCGTAACTTGGAGTGGAGACCACAGAACGCACTGGCGCGGGCAAACAATTAACTTCTGTAATTGTCTGGAGATAAGTTACGTAAGTCCGCTTGTATTTCATCTTAATGAACGACGCGTGTGTACCGTACATATGATTCTCCAGTTATTTTTGTTAATGTCGACTGTTTCCACCGCGGTGGTCTGAATTCGTTGAATATATAACCGTGGTCGCTATTCAAAATAATCCGATACTTCGTAACAGATTGTGCTGGCGAGGAATTCCTAAAATATTATTACGCGAATGCTACTCAACTTTCTTTCATAATTGTAGGAAGTGGTGCAGCGTTTACGACATTTGTATCGATATTGAATTGAGGCATTGTTCTGTCGTACATATTTACAGCAAAGCTTTTTCGGCCGCATTTCTTTCATAATCTATGAGGTGAGAGTTTTACAATCATTACAATATATTACAAAATATAACGATATAAATGTGAACGATCCGGCAACAGTGGCTAATCTCTTTAACCAATACTTTTCGAGAATTGCTGCCGATCTCACTAAGGGTCTTCAGCCACAAAATTCAAAAACAGACAGTTCACCCAAAATTTTAGACACAATGTTCGTTTCCGAAACTTCTTCCTATGAAATTCTCAAAATAATCGGTAAACTAAAAAATAAATATTCGTCGGTTTAGATGAATTCCCGGATTCTTTGTTAAAGACTTGTGCGTATGCCATTATACACCCGTTAACTCACATATTTAATGCATCTTTATGCACTGGAACATTTCCAGATATTTTCAAAACAGCTAAAATTAAGCCGCTCTTCAAAAAAGGCAACAAAAATGAAATTCAAAATTATCGGCCCATCTCTCTTCTATCAGTTTTTTCAAAAATATTAGAGAGACTTTTTTTACGTACGAATGGAAACCTTTCTCACTAAACACGACGCGCTTTCAGATTGCCAACATGGATTTAGAAAATCAAAATCAACGGAAACAGCTATATTTTCTTTTCTTAAAGATGTCGCCTCATCATTGGATCAAAACGAGGCACCTATTGGATTATTTTTAGATCTCTCAAAAGCTTTTGACGTCATTGATCATGACATTTTACTTTCCAAATTACCTTCATATGAAATTCGTGGTATTGCTCTAGATTGGTTATGTTCGTACCTTAAACAACGATCTCAGAGAGTTGAAATACCTTACTGGAATGATGGAACATTACGTACGCACCTTTCCGACTCTTTGCCCATTGCATGTGGAGTTCCTCAAGGATCGATTTTAGGCCCTATTCTGTTCCTACTTTACGTAAACGATATGCCCTCGACGATTCGAAACGGAAGAACGGTTCTCTTTGCGGATGATACGAACATCCTTTGCAATAAAGAAACCGTAAATAGTACAATATCAGATGTTTCAAATTGGTTCCGAAATAACAAATTAATAGTAAACGAAAAGAAAACTGTTTTAATGCAGTTTTCCATTTCAAATAAACAATTCTGTGCTCCATTGAAAATGAACAGTGTACCATTGACTGATGTTAAGGCAACAACATTTTTAGGTCTCTCAATTCAGTCAAACCTTAAATGGAACGTCCATTTAAATGAATTGAACACAAAATTAAGTTCATTATGCTACGCGTTCAGAATTCTTGCAAATTCAGTCAGCCTTCATACTGCTCGTTGTGTATACTTCGCGAATGTTCATTCCCGCCTGAGATATGGCATAATATTCTGGGAAATACATCTTATAGCTCCCAGACTTTTAGATTACAAAAACGAATTGTACGAATAATAACCAAATCCCACCCACGTGATTCATGTAAGCCTCTCTTCATTAATCTAGGAATTCTACCATTACCGTGTCTTTTTATTTACGAATCAGTGTTTTTGTAAAAAATGACTTGCTTAAGGGCGGGAATATATTTTCAGAAAATGCCGAAGTCTATTACTATAACACTCGACGTAGAAATCATATTCATCAGGTGACAGTATCAACAGCTCATTACAAAAAATTCACATACAATACATGTACATTATTTTACAACACTTTGCCAGATGACATTAAACGATTAAATTCAATAGAAAAGTTTAAATCCCAAGTGAAATCGTTTCTGCTGCATAACTGTTTCTATACAATTAGAGACTATACTGAGCATCACAAGAAAAGTAACATTAATTTTAACAATGATACATAATGCATTAATTACCATTTGGACTGTGTAAATGAGTATAAACAACCTGTAACAACTATTGTACTACAGCTTCCGGGTCAATGACCCCCATCTCGATCAGGTTTTTCGTCCAGTTTCCCTGATCCATTGAGCAAATGCTGAGATGGCCCCTTGTTTTGCTTCTGGACATAAATGTAACTTCATTTTCTGTGCACGTCTTCTAGAATTCAGTGGGAAATACAATTATTCAAATTATCGTTTCCATGTTGTCGCGGCAGGAAGTAATAAGAGCCAAAATTTATTGCTTATTTATCCTTGAAAATAGATTTTATTACATGGGAGTTTTTTTGTTTTTTTTCTCCCTTTCAAAATTCAAAATTTAAGTAGTATATGACTTAGTGTAGGGATCACAGAATTTTGAAAATGTGCACACAATTCACTTTTCCCCATAGCACGTCATACGCAGTTTTTAACTGTTTTTTACGTAAAATAAAATTTAAAAATACAAATTATTTTCGTATCTTCAACACTATCTGATATAAGGTGTGATGAAAAATTCGTGGGTACCGTACCTATCAAATAGATTTTCGATTTGTATTCGTAAGAAATCATAATATCATTAATCTGATTGTTTTGATGAGAAATTCTAGGGTTTGCCAGCTTATATTATTACTTGGCTACTGACAATTAAAATAAGCGATTTTTTGTGTGAAATTAAGGCCAAACACACACGACTTTATTCTAGCAGAAACCCCGTCTCCACCAAAAAAAGCAACACACACAAATATTACTTCAACTTGAATTTCTCATTCCTTCCATTTCCTTCTCGGGATGCAATTTTTGTGTGTAGAGGTGGTGCTACAACAACACATACTAACTCGTATTGTTGATAAGCGGTTGCGTAATATATTGAACGTCTATCATACTAATACTTTTTTAGTTCAAAAGATTGTATGGAAATGGATTCAAGAAATTGAATTCAATTCCTTCTTCCTCACAAAAGCTCACATATATTTAATAATATAGGTAATCTGTACCTCATTAAATGTCGAAACTGAGAATAATAGTCAAATGAGGATGGTCAAGTAACTAGACTTATTCGGCATATCGGAGTGTGAAACAGTATTTTTTTTAAAAAGGAAAAATATTTATTTTGGAAATAAATATTGAACAAAAGACATAAACAATTCGTTTAACACGTAGTTATTAACTGTTAAGTAACTATCGAACGGTAAAGGCGCAGTGATTAAGCGTTCAATAATTAAGGACGCTTTTGGTAAAAAAATAAAAAATTAACGTGTAGACAAGAAGACGGAACGAGATTAGGTCCCTATTCACGCACAGGCGTTCACGATTTAAGCATTAACCGTTCAATTAATTAAACAAGCCTTTGGTAAAAAAAGTCAACCGCAGACGCACCGACCAATACAATAACTCAAATGTTTCCGGCAAGAATATTTATTTATTTGTTTAGTCAAAAACAGTAAAAAACACTGTATGTGACGTATGGGGGAGAAAATCATCTGTGCACGCTTTCTTAAGTTTCAGAATCCCTTCCCAACTATTTAACGATTAATAGTTGAAAGATGAAAAATAGTAATATAAATAATAATAATAATAATAATAATAATAATAATAATAATAAATTTTAAAAAGCCAGAGATTAACATTTCAAAAACTAGATATTTTCGTTTCCGAGTTATAGAAAACTTACTTGTAACGGTAAATAAACTGCAGATTTGATTTTTCTGTATTGCTAACAAAATAGAAACACACCCTAAGCTCCATTACCACTACAAGCAAAAGGAAAGCTCAACAAAACGTGCGCATAGTGAAGCTACATTTACGTCCAGAAGCAAATCAAGGGGGTATTACAGCATTTGCTCAATGGATCAGGGAAACTGGACAAATCTCGATCGAGATGGGGAGTGAGATGAAGTTTTTTCTGTAGTAAGGTCAGAGAGAGCGGAGACTTAGTTGGGAACGGATTTGGAAACCGAGAGAAGCAGTCAGTGACAATATTCCAATGAAACGTTAAGTGTAGAGTAAGGAGGAGAATGGAAGACGACGTATCATTGCAATTATTTCACGATCAAAAGGGAAGTAAATTAACAATTCTATTGCATCAAGTCTTGTTATAAAGAAATGATTAATTTGCGAAATGGCCATCTTTAAATTTAAGATTTCATGCACGACTCGTATAAATGCTATGTATACTTACGTCAGTCGTATTTAGCGGATGAATAGTTTTATGATTATCAGATTTCTTTTATTACTTCCTCGCATAATACTTGTATAGTATGGAAAAAGTTATGTAATGCTGCGGTGATAAACGGTGATTTTTAAGCAGAAAGTCATATTAAAGGTCCTTGATATCTAAAAGCTGGTAATTCTTGTTCGTATAAGGTTTAAGAAAATGATTATGGTTTAAGGAATTCCCATGGTTGTGTTCCTCTCCAACTGTACAGAAATTGTTTTGTTGATCATACTTGACGTTTAGCAATAAAAGCTACGTTCGGAACCGAAAAGAATTTGTCGCTCTGTTGAATAGAACTAGATTGGTGCATGAACATAGCAGAACGTATTAAATGAATTAATCGAGTGCATTTCAGACTACATCAAAGATTTTGTACAAACATGTTCTTTTCTATTTACGTTCAGGTAGATGATACGACATATACTGTGATAAGCGAGAAAGCCCCCCCCCCCATTTTTATTAACTCGGCAACGGATGGGTTGGGTCTGTGAGACCCACGAGGCAGCAAAAATCTTCAGCTAATGGTGTGACAGTTCTTGTTTCAAAAGTAAATCTTCATTGTGACTGTTCATGCCGTATAAGTTGTTTACGTGCTTAATTTGTTTCGTGCTTGGTGTCTCAGACCAACCCAACCGTTCGTGTAACTGTAAAGGAGTAGGTACATATTCATATTTTTAGAAGAATTTATTTTTGCGACGTAGATAATGTTATTTTTGTGTAGTATTACATATAACTAAAGTCAAATGGAACTGTACTTTCAAAAATGAGTAAAACGTTCCAGTGGAATGACGAGGCTGATATTAGGGAGGCCTTATTCTGCCCCTTCTTAAATTTACCAAATATTTTTTGATAAGAATAATAAATACATAATATATTAACAAAACTGTTTTTATCAAACTGACATGATCAAGTTCACCAATGATATTAACCAAATATTTGCTACGTAATTCTTGCTTTTGATTTGCCCGGTCTCTCAGATCCAGCCTATCCGTTCATGTTACATTTTTGCATCCATCCGTCGCCGTTAATAATAATGGCATATTTGTAATCGGATGCCAATGAAACGAAATATTTATAAATTTATCAATGCGTGTAATTCATGCATACAAAATGCGTACAGAATGGGGACTAAGTCCAGGAGTACAGGTTGTCAGGGCGACCTGTAAATAAACTTAAGCCTCGAGGAGACGAAGAAACATGGAGCTATAAATACAGGAAGATAACATGACGTCACAAACTTGAAGCCAACTTCGCCACATTGGTGAGCCCAGAAAAATTGTAGGATAGACAAACTGCGTGTGAGAGCTCTGTGGCTTGTAGCTGTGCTCGTGTTCAGTTGTGTTGTTTGGCATCGATTTAATATTTAAAAGCCTTGTTCAGAACAGCTAGCTTTTTGTAACAGTTCGTTGTGGTTACTTGTGTGGTTAATGACTGTCCAAACCCAACGGAAAAACCGGAAATTACTTTCCACAAGTAAGTAGTTATTCCATGTAATTTGGAACATTTAGTAACTTTGTAAGTTATTTGTTAATTTTCGTGAATTTTTTCTCAAACGATTTCCTGCGAATTCAAAGCGGAGGGCATTATGAATTAGAACTGTACAAAGAGACAATTGGCTTCCTAGCAATTGCAGTAGGTTACGTTCGGCACATTTACAAGAACAAGATTTCGATTGAACTTCTTTATCGTGTTTGGGTTTGCAGGAATTAGCAGTTCTCTCAAAGCCGGTCTACATACTCCTATGAACAAGCAGCTAATGACGCATTGTTAGGCCTGTAGTAATAGAAGGTATTGGTTTGACCGACGTGTTTTGGACCCACCAATATTGCGAACTGGCTTCACTTACTGAACACGGAAGATGTAACGGCACCTCCATGTATTCATAGCGAACAAATGTGGTTACATGTCGGAACGGGAAGGAGTATGGCGACATGATATGAAAGAAACAAGATATGTGGGGATATTTTTTTCTCTCTCCGATGGACGGCGGGATCCTATATTTCTTAAGTGTACATTTGCGAATACGAGTAAGTTTTAACATGAAGAATGAAACAGTAAGAAAAGTGCATAATTTAATATTTGAAAAGAATAAACTAACCTACTATGTACGAAGTTAAGATAATGTGAGGACAAAAGTTCATACTAGAGGCAATAGTTGCCGGAAGGCACATTTACATATAACTCACATGAATATTTGGATAAGCAATGCTGGCCTTCCGTCACATTTACTTTTAACTCACTTTTATTCTAGTATTAAACGTTTTCTGAGTGAAAATAACAAAAAATAAAAAATTATGAAATGAATAAGTTAATTAAGATGGTGTTAGTTCTGAGTCTGGATCGGAGGCTTCCCTGTGTAAGGCTACGGCCAACCCGCAAAAAGGGGCCAACGGTAGGGCTCAAGATTGATTGATTGATTTTTTTCGTGTTTCCGGGCGCGTCAACTGCTTTGGTCGTTAGTCCCGTTAGTGTAGTGCATGTTTTTTTCTCGGGAGATGGCGGTAATCTTCCCCCGCTGGATGGCGAGATCCGGCGCCAACCTACCGTCGGCTAGTGGGGTTTCCCCCCAACCAGGACTCTCCCACCAGCGGGTTTGTTTATTTGAAGAAAGGTTTGTTTATTTGAAGAAAGAGTATTATTATTTTCGTAATGATAGAGAGAATCCCTGAATCTAAATGATTAAATAACACAAATATTTACTACATAAACTTTCATCGTCACAACTGCGTAAGGACAGTTCTGTTGGCCCTCCAAATAAATTTTCTCGCGACGGATATCCTAGGCGGGCGAATAGGGTTATCATTGATTGGAATAAACAGATTGTATAAATAAATATTTCGAAGTATAGAAATTAATGTTAATAATAAATAAATACCCAGTTAGTACAAGGAAATTCTTCTAGAATACGAATGTGTTTTTTTGGGTAGAGAATGACAAAAGAATCATATAAACGTCTTGTCGGCAATAGCTTCCTGTAGTATTGTCAGTTTCCCACAAGAAAACACTAACAATCGTAAAGGTGACGCCTTCCTTAATGCTGCTACTACATTGTTATTTTGTACGATTTTTAATAATTGAGTATAGCGCGTTACGTAGTCGCCCATTTTTAATTTACATTATTTACGAGGAGTCTAGTTTCCAAAGTGAACTCGTGGATGATTACTGCTTCCAGGCGGGCACTGCGGGCGGAGCACAAATCACAAAGCAAACGCTTCAGGACTGCCGAGCCGGTTCCTACGGCAGCGCACGAAAACGGGCTAGGAGGTCGCGAGGGAGTGAATAAGTCAGCACCCGATCCACGCAGATGGAACGGCTGGTTCACCGAAGCGCCGCCGCCGCCGCCGCCGCCGCCGCCGCCGCCGCCGCCGCCGCCGCCGCCGCCGCCGCCGCCGCCGCCGCCGCCGCCGCCGCCGCGCCGTGTCGTCCGCGCGGAGCGTGCGCAGGAAGCCATCTCGCGCTACGCGACGGCATGCGCACGCGGCGCGGCGCACGCGTGACCCGTGGCGGGGCGGTGGCGGAGACTGGGCGGGGACCGGGGGCACGAAGCGGCAGCGGAGAGGAGGCAGGTCGATGTAGGATGGAGGAGGCAGGTCGATGTAGGATGGAGGAGGCAGGTCGATGTAGGATGGAGGAGGCAGGTCGATGTAGGATGGAGGAGGCAGGTCGATGTAGGATGAGATTAGCCGAACTATCGATCCGTGGATTAGTGAGTGCGAACAAAGGAGTCGTACGCCTTCTTTCAGGAAGGAAGTGAAGGTCTTACAAAAGTCGAATTACCCTCGGGTGTTCGCACCACTACCTAAAATACTTTAATCTTATGAAGTTGCCTCACTTGGCGACAATTCTCAATAAGGATGGAAGAACACTTTAACTGAACGACAGATCCTAAGATCTACGATGAAGTGAATGGTTCTAGTCATTTTGAAAAAGATTAATAATTCTATATAATGTATATACTGTAGGTAATAAAATAATAATAAACGGGTTTTAAGATCACTGTGTTAGGGAGAGATGTAACTTCATTTTCTGAATACAAGCAAAATACAGTAGACTCCGGTTATAGTGTACTTAATTACTGTTCCCTTTTCACTTATATTGCAAGTAAGCATAAGATGATTTGGTTATAGTGAACCTGAACCTCCGCTATAATGAACGTAGGAAATACGTCCTGAAAATTAATTCCTTCTAGGTAAAGAATACATCGCCTCAGTGCCACAAATTCCAACACAAGGTACTTGAAAAAAAGATCGTCGGCCAAAGGTCATAATTGAAGTCTCCCCTGAGGTGAAGGTAGCGAACCCGGAATGGGCACCTTACTGATAATCTTAAGCCAGTCAGTTTCATTGTGGAAACAAAGGTCGTGTTCTGCGTGTGCTACAATTGGCTGCGGCGACGCGTGATTGCTTGCTTCAGTTTCAATCTTCCTGGATTTTATAAGGATAAATATATTGAAATTTTCAGTTCATGCAGTTAATATATTTTGTTATCTCTCTACGTTAAAAAAATCAATCGCTATGGTGAAATTCTATTTAATTTTGACATCAGATATAGTGCACCTCGAATATAGTGAACCAAAAATTTGTCCTCCGGAGTTAACTATAACCGAAATCAGCTTTGTATATTCAATCAGCGCATAATGATGGCTATTATTCACGAATTGATGTTTACGACACTCGCTCCTGCGTCACTCGTATAGTAATTTCTACGAGTGAATAATAACCATTGTGTGGGAATAGAAGACTATACTTTCTCTACGATCTTAAAATACTCAGAATATATTTTGAACAGATTTCTTTTATATCAAACTCAAATATAAGGATTTAGAGTAAGCTTTAGTTTTACTTCATTGTGTGTGTACAATGTGCTTCTTAACTTTGAGTAAATCTTCCGTAAACTGGAGGGTTTATACTGTTTACAAAGTATTTTAAAGTAAGCCAAGAAAACGTTGCTAAGAGAATTCACCCATACTCTTTCCCCGCTGCATTAACGGGTCAGACAAGCAATGCTTGAAGAGACATTTTGTGGCATGAGTTGTCCGGTGACAGCAGTTGTCTTACGGGGGAACATGGATTATGACCTATGGAAAACGATATTTTTTCCAAGCTGCCTAGTGTTGGGGTTTCTCTCTCTTTGGCGATATTGTTTAAATTTTTGATTTTTTAAATATAATTTCTTTTAGTTGGTAATTAATTTCGAGGACGTATTTCCTAAATCCACTATAGTCAAGGTTTAGTGTTCAATGTAACCGAATATTCTTATGTTTATTTGCAATGAAAGGGAAACAGGACCAGTGGCTTAAGTTAAATATAGCCCAGAGTTTAACTATATCAGAGTTCGCTATAACCGGAGTAGACTGTAATCTTCGAGTACAGTTACCTAGATTGAAAATAATCTTTCGTATTCAAAGTGACTGAATAACGACTTTTCAATGCACATACGGAATTTGTTGTAGACAAGTGTTTAAATACTACTAATATCAAAGGTATATTTGATAATTATCTTGTAATGTTTAGGATTGTCGTTGCTACGTATTGCATTACTTCGACACGTTGTACATTTAACGGCATCACTACTCGCCGCAATCGGAACGAAATTGCTCTAACCGAAGCGAAGAAACATTGGCGGGTGCTCCCAGCCCCGAAAGGCAATGGGCCTGGCCCGCTGGCCATCTCGCAGCTGTGACGTCACGTGCCATCGATCGTGCGTCCCGCAGCGCGACAGTGGCGCGCCGCGCGGCGTGGCTGGCGCTCGCTCATCTTTGGGCCAGGCCGCGCTACGGCAGTGAACCACCTATAAGACCGAACCACGGGATGTTCGTTCTAAATCTTGATAATCGGTGAGAGTTGAGATGTTTTTCTCACTCTAACAGCGTTTTCCATTCGTTGCACTGAAACCCACCCTAGTGCAGGGCAAAAACGTCATCGCCCCGCAACAGTGCTGCCCCACACTCGTGAAGGGCAGCTACGAATGAGACGGATTCCGGAACTGAGTCAGGGCTTGTCCGCTACGCAATGAAATTATACACAGTTGTTCTTGGCCAGTCACACTGATAGAACTCGAAAAATAATAATTTTGAATTATGATCGTCGTTATAATTTTTATGAAGTCTTTTGGAAATTCTTACTTCTTAATTCATAAATGATTAACGTGTGATTTTGTATTTAAAAACTACGAAAACTTCAAATGCGTATGAGTCGAAATTACATTTTTCGAGATTTGCCAGTGATCAATATAATACACAAGATTTTGAACCGAAAGGCTTCTGCAGAATTGTTTGATTACTGAAAACAAAAATATTAATGCTGGTATATGAATGGGCGTGCGAGGAACATTTCTTGGCATATATATTTGAATGATTTTGTAAGGGGTCACTATTTTTATTTTCACTTTATTAGCGTTTCGAAATTGAAACGTACCTAAAACACTTTAGTTTCTAAATAGCACTGGATTTGTTAACATGAAGTTATTCTATGTTAAATTTTCGGAAAACACAATCTGATTTTCCGAACTTCGTGTAAATCACAAAAATCACAGACATTTCTTGCAAAACATAATATACTCCATCATTCGAAGTATCCCTGCGTGACAGAAGATCCTCAATTGCCTTCACAATTTTACCACGAATCTAACAGCATGGATAGCTTCCGTACCTAACCTCACAATGGCCCGGTGCACTGGACTGCACTGACGCGATCGTCAGTGCAGTTTAGGGCGCCCCGAGTGCGCCCTGGTTCAGTGTGATCGTGCGAATGGAACATCCGCTTCTTTGCACTGGAGCGCCCTAGCGGTCGAATGGAACACGAAAGCTGCCCTGAGTGCGTAATGAGTGCGCACCAGTTCGGCGAATGGAAAACGCTATAAGAGTTCTTAGGCATTTGGTGGGAAACAAGTCGGTTCTTAGATAGGGAATTCTTTTAGTAAAATCTCATACATCGAACACGCGTTATCAGATGCTTCTTTGTCTCTGTTCCTCCTGGATGCCTTGCTTTGGTATGGTTTCATAGAGAAAAGAATCCATTAAACTAATTTGAAGCCGTTACTACACATGCGTCGCTTAAGTAGATGGCGCTCATCGCGAAGTGAACGAAATTTAGCCTTGCGCTTGGTCTTCGGAGAGGAAATTTGACATTGGGTCATTTCATGTCAAGTGGTCTAGGCTAGGAGTCCCGCGCGACCGCCTTGGATTTTCATGGAATCTTTGTTCCAGGTCCCACTTGTCTTAAAGGAACATGTGTGAAATCGTGGCTTCAGATGTGAAATTGTTTGAGATTCAGCGGTTGGTTTGACCCCATGCAGTGCACTGTCAGAAATTTCGGCATTACTTTTAATGTAAAAGTGCATGAAAGTATTTATCACCTACCTACATTCAATATAATGTACACTTATAGTATATTTAATGCTCTGTGTATTTAATTTAATGTACATGTACAGTATATTTAATGTACACATGTGCGTACGTGCGTGAAGTACGTATGTGTACTTACGTATATACACACGTGCGGTCGCGAAAAAACGGGGTCGCTTGTCAACTTGGTATCTCCTTACCTGTGCTTACATCCAAGGTCTTCTGAGAATTACATGGTCGTAAACCTTGCCGCAAATTTAAGACTTACGTATGATTTTAAGTTTAATGATCATTTGTAGAAAATTAAAAAGCCACATACCGTAATAAATGTTTAATTTTACGTCAAGTCTTCTCATTAGGGTCGTGTAATTCAACTTGGATATTGCATAGTTTCCCTTACGGAATAGTGTATGTGTACGTAAGTATCAAATTCTCAATGCATGAAATAAATTTATGCTCCTTTAGAAAATGTTGGGATCAATACCACGCCAAGATCCCGGAGATCTTTCCTTCTTATTTAAATGATTGAAATAAATGAAAAAGCTGAAAGGAAGAAATTATATTTCGAAGGCTGGGTATGCATTCATTGCCGAGGACAGTTAGACAATTAACGATTTTCAAGTGTCTGTGTGATGGCATCTGTGAAGATTACTGAGCGTGTTCCCATGTGCTTGAAATTCGTCAGTTTTCGCGTTTGTAGTATATCGCAAACTCATATTTACTATGACCTTGACAAACAAGTTTGTTGAAGACCCACAATGATAATTAAGCTGATAAAATCCACTTTTACGGTATTTTGTAAATTAGAGAGAATCCTGCACTTGAGTAATTCGCAAAATAAGTTGGTATCGTACGAAACGAGCTGATTCAGCTTCAGATAAAATTATTTTCACTGGAGTAAAGATACTAGCAAAAAACGCCGAGAAGATGAATTTGCCCATCGTGTTACATTACCATCTTTATGGAATAACCCTGGTCCAAACTAACCATGTTGTAGCAAATGCCAGATACGTCGGTGCCAGGGGAAAGACTACAAAAAACACAATCACATGGAATAAAGACAACTTGTCTGAACAACATTACATGTTGTTTATTAAATGTTTATTATTATTATTATTATTATTATTATTATTATTATTATTATTATTATTTTTATTATTATATTTATTAAAATT
Source organism: Teleogryllus occipitalis (assembly GCA_011170035.1). Taxonomy (NCBI): domain Eukaryota; kingdom Metazoa; phylum Arthropoda; class Insecta; order Orthoptera; family Gryllidae; genus Teleogryllus; species Teleogryllus occipitalis. The sequence goes on along the minus strand of BLKR01000498.1, from coordinate 102,098 downwards.
AAATGTTATTAGATGTTTCTAATGTTGTTGTTCAGACAAGTTGTCTTTATTCCATGTGATTGTGTTTTTTTAGCCCTGATGAAGGAATTAAATATTCCGAAACGTTGGCAAACTAATGTTTCATTAATTGCCCGATCCCGTGATCCATATCCTACTATTAATCTATATATACAAACACATTCACTCACGTATTCATACCACTTATCACTTCACTACACTGTACACTATTTACAGAAGATTTTTCGTCACGGCTCCGACTTGAGTGTGGAGAGAGCGCCGTGCATGCGGTCGCGGGCCGGGAGGGGGGGGGCGAGGCCGGCAGGTCGCGCGCCATTGGCCGGGCGCGCGCTGGCGTGGGAGAAGCCGCAGCATCCCGCGCCCCAATGGACCACATCTCGTGCGGGGCCGTCCCCCCGCCGGCAGTTGGCGCCGCCCGTGGCCCTCCCGGTTGGCCCAGCGCCGGGGGAAGGAGAGGAGCGCGGCCTGCCGCTTGCTCAGTGCTGCTGCTCCACGCACCGCGGGGCCCGCGCGCAGATGCCGCGTGGGAGGCGTGGACACGCGCTCCGCCCCCCCCCCTGAGCCGCCAGGCACTGGAGGCGTCGCGGCGCCACGCACGCCTGAGTGAAGTCGGCGCCGTGCCGGAAAATCATGTGTGAATAGTGTACGGTGTAGTGAATACAAGTGGTATGAATGCGTGACAGAATATTTTTTTATATATAGGTTAAGTATGAAAGATGCTTGGATTAAGTAACCCTTAGAGTTAGATTAAGTATGAAAGAGAGGGTGAATGTTATGTAACAATAAGAAACAAGAACATTTCCAAGAACTTTAAACAGATTTAATTCAATAATGTTTTAAAACTACAATCGCCCAAAGAGGCATTTGTAAATAGTTTTGTTAGTTTTAGTTTAGTCTAAGTTAAAAGCCCTCCCTGCAGCTCCACAAACAGCAATGCTGGAGTATTATGTACACCCTTCAAAGAATGAAATAAAAAAAAGGGGGGCCCGCGTGACGGAAGCACGCCGGTTTATTATGCGCGCACGTTTTCTTGATCCTCCAGCTCCCTAGTTCTGGTCCAGCGCGGACCGGTAGAAAATAGTATGAGCTTCACTCGGAACGTCACGGCTCAGTTTGCAGTGCTGCCCACCTTCGTCTTTGACAATGCGGGGTCTCCAATTTTCGCTGTCTTTCTAACTACTTGTGCGTACAGTGCTCCTTCAGAATTTTAAAAAGTCTTGCGTTGTTTCTCATTGTTGTGTACTCCAAGGCGCACTTTTACGTTCAGTTTTCTGTCAATGAAATTGACAGCACTGCACTGCACTGCACTGCACTGCACTGCCGTGACGTAGACAGAACCCGCCTCTCCCCGCACCCCGCTCAGTGGAAAATTAAGAAAAAGTGCGTGATTAGTAGGCCTCATTCACAATACATACTTAAACGTAAACGTGACGTAGCCGCAAAACCTACAAATGAGTAACTAAGCGAGATCATTTACAATGCCTTAACGTAACCGTAGACGTAAGTCCGTAAACTTAGAGTTCGCAAGCTCCAAGCTTTTACGTTAAGTTTACGTCGGAATTCTACCGAACACCAATCAGAGAGCAGCGTGGAAGGTCGATTTCAGATTGTGTAGAGGTAGTTATGTTATTGTAATGTAGAAAACTAGTTTGCAAATATTTTTGATGCGTGTAGTGAATTTAAAGTAAGAATTTGGGCAATTTTTATTGTGATTTTAACTTGACAGGGCTAATAAACTAATTATGTTCGACGAATTACTCGTGCATTTGGTGCAAAAGAATCCTTGTTTATACGATGAAGGAAATGCGAGCACTACTTCAACAGCTACTCGCGTTTATATAAAGACAAATCGACGATAGAAATGTCGAGAAAAGGCTAGAAACTATGGTGAAATATCTTTCTACCGTGCTAGAAACGAATCGACCTAGTTTCAGTACGCTGAATTCTGATTGGTTCAGGCGAAACATACGTTCCAGCTTACGTTCATCATTGCGAATGCTTGTTTTTACGTGTAAATTTTACGGCTAAGTTTACAGCATTACGTTACGTTTAAGTTTGCACTCTGAATGAGGCCTTACTGATGCGGTTCTGTGGCGGCGCGCGCGTGTAGCACCAGCCCTGGCGACAGTGCATGACTTCGACTGTGGCACTGCCTGGCGATGCGTTTATATAAATATTAGTTGAGATTAATGCATAAGGGATCCTGGGGAAGGCTAAACTTACGGAGCCAACCAAAATCTTGCAAATTCGTATTTTTAGCCGAAAAATATTACGTTCATCGTACTCCATCAATCACTTTTTACGTTTTCGCTACGAAGTAAAGAGAAAGTTACGTAATGCTACGCGAAAAAAACGGCGAATTTTCGGCAGAAAAACTACTATTACCCTGGTAATAAAAATGTGAATAACCCAGTTCCTAAATTTAGGGGAAAAAATTCTCCAACACGTGATGAAGCCAGAATACGTTTGTGTTGATCCTTGTTGCCGGAAACTCGAATGACGGCAAAACGTCTCCGTCCGTCCGTCCGTCCGTCCGTCCACAACGCTTCCGGTTAAACCGTTAATCCGATTTTCTCCAAAATTAATATTCCCCAATTGATATGGCTGATGTCACGGCACCTCGAATTTAAAACCGATATTTTAATTTTGGTGGGTACTTTACATGAAGCTCTTGGGGCATTTTAAAAATTAAAAAAAAATGACTTCATCGTTTTTAATTCAATTTTGTTGTTGGATAGTGTAAAAGTCGTTCAAGAGAATGGTGCAGGTCTCATGTTCGTTGAGAACCCTGATTTTTTTTTGAAAATTCCAAAAAGTTCAAAATTTTTTCGGAGTCTTTCTACAACTAAAATATTACAGAGATTTTCCCCTTAATAAACTCTGATCCTTAAAAAATAGGTTTTTGAAAGAAGATCAGGCATACATTTTCGAAAATTTAGTATTTTTTGCGTAACTTTACGTGAGAATACGGGCGAGAAAGTACGTGCTGTTTTAGCACCACTCGTTCAATGTCGAAATTTGAGTGCTGAAGCACCAGCACTTATTTTGATATAGATTTTATGTCTTTGATTCTTATTAGTTGAAATATCGATATTTATGAATCTATTTGAAAACTCTGCTCGACAGAATGCAATAGCATTTTTTTGTATCATTAATATTTATCGTTGACTAATGTTTACAGAATAGCTAAACAAGAGATCAAAATAGTAATTTCTAACATCTTGATATTCTGAGGCCCCCATGGGCTGGGAGCTCTTGGAAGACATTTTCTCTATACTCCTTTGATCAAGAAGCGTTCCAGTGTGAATAATTAAGAGTATTATTTAATATGGATTTAAAATGTATATTTTATTAGTTTATCCTATAAAATTGTAATAATAGTAATAATAGTAATAATAGTAATAATGGTAATAATGGTAATAATGGTAATAATGGTAATAATGGTAATAATGGTAATAATGGTAATAATGGTAATAATGGTAATAATGGTAATAATGGTAATAATGGTAATAATGGTAATAATGGTAATAATGGTAATAATGGTAATAATGGTAATAATGGTAATAATGGTAATAATAGTAATAATAGTAATAATAGTAATAATAGTAATAATAGTAATAATAGTAATAATAGTAATAATAGTAATAATAGTAATAATAGTAATAATAGTAATAATAGTAATAATAGTAATAATAGTAATAATAGTAATAATAGTAACACCATGCCAACATTATTTTGGACGGTATCTCCTACAGATGCCTCGTAAGAATATGAAATAAAAATTACCTTCATTAACGATTTGTTATTCTTTTGAGCCACAAACATATGCATAGTTATGAGTTGTCAGATTATCATTGTTTCATAAAAATGCATTCGTCTCCCCCCCTGTGCCAATACCTTTGGTAGTTTCTGGTTATGTAACAATGTCTCTTTTATGATTTTATATTGAAAGTTTTTATGCCATATTTTCTGAATGTCAGTTCAGTTTCTTGGCAGGCGAATGAGTTTTACTTTGTCGGCATTCTTTAACAAGGCTTCTTCTTAGAAGAAGGACCTGAGAAAAATTACCACTTGAACGGAATTCCGTTTTACTCTGTTAGAACTGAATCGATGTATCTCGAGCCTAGAAACTGGACCACTGGTTTTCAAATTCTGCGTTTTATTGGATCATTTTTCACAAATAAAAAAACTAATGTACCTCAATACTTTTCGTCGTCTGTATATTTAAAACCTTAACATTGCAGGTTAAGGAAAGTTTCAATTATAGTTGCCTTTCCATAGATTAACAAACATTACTAGAAGTTCAAGTAATTTTGATTAATCCCTTTATTGCGTTTAAAATTTCCCTATTAGTTTCTTCACTAAAAATTGTGTGCTTGCAAGTTCGGCTCAGCAAGCTAGTTGACCTGGAGAAACTTACAGAAAACTGCGCTATCCCTAGTTTATATTAATTTTTATTTGGTGATTGGAAACTGTAGCTTACACGCAGTCTTTTCTGGAGGAAACCCCTCTGCAGGTTCTGAATTGTTCCATCTGAAATGACTGAAACTCGTATCCAATTTGCTTACGTACCATTTATATCCATACTATATTTTTATCTATAATTGTGTGTCTCCAAAATTTCATAATATGTTTGTAAGATGCAAATTTACAGCAAAATTATTTCGTTCATGTTTACTTTTAGTCTTGGAGATTACTCTGACCGCAAAGTAGTCAGAGTAATCTGCTTAGACCAAGACAAACCAAGAAGGGACATGTCTGATTTATTTAGTTATTAACATGTTAAAGTAAACAGACCTATTCTGGATCGAAAAATCTCTCTCAAAAAGTCAAATTATTCCAAAAAGTCTGCCCCGAAGTGCTAAAGATGTGTGTAGAGAAGAGAAATAGTGTTAGATTGATTTTTTTCGTGTTTCCGGGCGCGTCAACTGCTTTGGTCATAAGTCCCGTTAGTGTAGTGCATGTTTTCTCTCTCGGGAGATCTTCCCCCGCTGGATGGCGAGATCCGGCGCCGACCTACCGTCGGCTAGAGGGGTTTCCCCCTGACCAGGACTCTCCCACCAGCGGGGCACCGCCCCAGCCGGGACAAGCCGTAAGCTCCCGACCGGTCTCCCGGAATATGTGGTAGTGCAGTGCATGTTAGTGTAAGTGTGTGTGTGTTAGGGGAGAGGATAGGAGGAAGGAGAGATCGCGCGTGGTCCGTGGTCCGTTTGGAAGGGTACTGCTCCGGCATTCGCCTAGTGTTGATCGGAGAAACCACGGGAAACTACCGATCAGAGCAGCAGGCCTCTTCCAGACAGCGACTGAATACGACGTAGCTGAAAAGCTAGTGTCGAAAATCCTGCCGCCGTCAGGACTCGCACCTAGGACCTCCCGGTCAGAGGCGAAGCAGTGCCATCAGTTGATGCACTGAGCTACCGCTCCCGGTCCCTCGTTTGGACAGTAGGGCAGTTCCATAGAGTAAAGAATAAAGACCTCTTTAGTCTATGACAGTTCCCTCGTTAGCCCTACGCTTCGAGACGCTGAGCACGCGGTTGGCCCCCGCCCCCCCCCCAGGCGTCACGCTCCGGTGGACGTTAATGGGTTACGTCGCAGGAGGCTCTGGAAGGGCCGATCGCCCTGCCCGTTCCTCGGCTGCAACGTGTCTTCCTGGAACCTTGATGTGCATTCTCATCTCCGCCCGGTTTTTGCGCAGGCACCCGTGCAGGTAGACGCAACAAGAAGGCTGTGGATGGAGCGAGCCGATGGAGAGCGGCTTTGTCATGTGAAAAAGTTGGAATCCATTGTTTACTTTGGAACCTATTCAGGGAAGACATTTCTTTTGTTCGGGTAAATGAGTACAAAACAATCGTGAATACCGGGAGCTTAAAGAACGCAACATTTACTTTTCATGTACTAAGGAATCGCGGAATTGTGAATTGACAACTTTCAATTTCTTCATTCATGATATTTTAATTGGTCGATTAGAAATTGTTTGATTTAATCACACTATGGACTACATCCGCATTGGACTATTCCATATAAACACAATTGTAAGTTCTGTAATGTGACGCAGGGCACGTATGCCAGCTCCTTCCTCGTTTTTCGTTTCACAGCTAACCAATGGAATAATTAGTCTGCTTCTTCTTTCTCCAAACTTTATTACCAATTGGTATTTTAGCAGTAATTTTACTTATATGTAGTAGAACTGTCATCTATTATTCAACCAGTTGTCCTGTCACTGCACAGCGCTGATTTTCGAATGAACGTGAAAAGTGACCAATAGGACAGGTTCGTGACACTGCGCACTCATTCTGTACTGCCAGAGCTGGGCTTCGATCTCCGACCGATCCATACGAAATTTGTGTCGGACAGGTTGAGCTCTCGGTCTGTTGTAACGGGATCACGTTACTCTTGCTTATTACTCCTCCAAGGCCCCATCATTCACTTCATTGTCGCCATCATCTACTTATTAAATCATTGCATAATGGTCCTCGGTAATCGTAGCTGTTGAAGAGCCTCTTAAATTCATAATAAATAAAGATATAAAAATATAATTTCCCACCAGATGGTAAGTGGGCAATAAATACTAGTTTTGAACTATATTTCGTGGGATCATGATGTGCAGTCGAGAAACAAGAGCAATGAATTTGAAAATCCATCCATTAATATATTCATTAATAATAATAATAATAATATAATAATTATATAATAATATAATAATATAATAATAATATACTAATTATATAATAATAATATAATAATTATATAATAATAATATAATAATTATATAATAATAATAATAATAATAATAATAATAATAATAATAATAATAATAATAATAATAAAAGCCCAGTTCAGTGGCTCAGTGCTTAGCGCGCTGATCTGGATGCCCGGATTCATCGGGGTTATCGTGGTTTCTGACTGATGTCACAGGCGAATGTTGGGATGGTTCAAAATGGCCACGATCGGCTCTCAGCATCATCCTATCACCTCAGAATTCAAGACTTAACAACTTTGTCTTACCAAGGGACACAGCCGAAATGCTGATCCCCATAATTACACTAATCTCTCTCCAGGATAGAGTATCATTCGACCTCGGAAGTGATCGTGTAGTGTGGTCAGAAATGGCCGATATGCTGTTGCTGCTGCTGCTAAATAATAATAATAATAATAATAATAATAATAATAATAATATATAATATAAAAATAATATAATAATATAATAAAAAATAACTGTCTGGACCTCGTCTGATAATTTCAGTAAATTATGTAATAAAACATTTTAAATGTTGGTGTAACTGAGTAATATCTTTTTTACCGCAACGTAACAACAATAGCCAAAATCCGATATACTACTCTTAATTATTGTTCGGGGGAACGCTTATGCGTTCTATTTCCATTGGTCTGCAATTTTGAGAGTACTTACTCTGCAAAACTGCATTTTTTTCTTTCTCTATTAAACTATTTGCAAGGAATTTAACAGATACATTCCATCGAGTTAAATTCCAGAAATATTTACCGTAATTAAAGCGCAAAAAGGTTAACTTTAAACAGTGTAAGTATAAATACCTGATGTCGTCTCGTAGGAAAGCATTGTGATGCTTCTAACTGCCTGACTTATTTAACCCCAGTGCGGCTCATTTTCTGTCTAGCGGGGAGGAACGCCCGCCTCCATTCGGTCGACCGTGAAATGGCCTGCGGCGGGAGCAAGTAAGCCTAGCGAAAGCTTTGGCGTTAAGAGCTCTTGTAATGAGTAACGCCGAGAATAAACAAGAAGTAGTGAAGAAAATGTCGGGTTTAATGCATTTCCTGCTTCAAACAAGGGATACAAAAATTGACAGGCAATGAAAAAGTCTTTAATATCATTTGGATAATAATAATAATAATAATAATAATAATAATAATAATAATAATAATAATAATAATAATAATAATAATAATAAATAATAATAATAATAAATAACAAACTTAAATCATGTTTTGGGATATAACAATGATGTAAGGTCCAATCAGTTTTTATTGACAATCACCTTGTACGTGTATTAGTTACAAACAGTAGTTTGACACTTACAAGGTGATTGTCAATAAAAACTTCCCGCACCTTACATCATTGTTGTATCCCAAAACGAATTGAATGACAATCTGTACCTTATGTGTATTAAAATTAAATCCAGTTTTCTTAGGTCACTGATGCAAACGATATGGTAAGTGCTTTTATTATATTGCAGTTGTATTATTCTATTTATACTTGTACATTTATCTGTATCTTCATTTTTAAAACACGAAGTTTTTTTAAAAAGGAGTTTGAACTTATACAAAACATAAGTTCACGAGTTTTGCTTTAAATAGAAGGTAGTGGGCCCCAGATGTGTTGTAACTTACTGTTTTCACTGGTTTATACTATAAACATTAAAATTTAATAAAATCATAAAATTATTACAATGAACGCTAATCTGTTTCTAATCAGCCGTCATTTTTGTTTTTTAATTATTATTTAAATTATATTTTACATATTCGATATTTGATTTCACATTATATATACAGTTCAATGTTTACAATAGAGAGGTTATTTTAATTGTACAAAAACTTGACACCCAATCATGGCTGTTATGATAATATGCACAGGATATTGCTTACATTTTATTAAATAGATTAGTGTTCGGGCAAAATCTTATAATTTCCTGTTGATAGGACTTGGAATATACACTGCTTTGAATTGGTGATAGGTCTTCTTTTTCTTCCTGGAACTTAGGGCAAACGTTCACTATATGAGATACCGTTAAATCTCTCGTAAGTCACAGAGGGGGCGCGGGTAGCTTGTGGAACAAGTGTGCGTATGTTATATTAGTATGAAAATGATCTTGGCTGTCTGGATGACGCCGCATCGAAGGCTGTGTTGCCGACGTTTCGATCATCTTGTCGTGATCTTCCTCAGAGCTGGTTTGGTCGGTCGTTATATTAGTATGTCCGAAGCGAAGTCTGGATAGCACCACTTGTTCTCGCCTATTCATTTCTTTATCTAGATGCACCGAGAAGAAATCCATTCTTGATCCAGTGAAATCTTGAAAGAATCCATTCTTTATATCAGTTGGTCAACATACTTTTGTTCATAAATTTTAGGATATCAGCTGTAGTGATAATTAGGTTGTGTTTTTCTTGTTTGAGGTTTACCAAGGAAGAAGCTGCAATTTTAAACACTTGAGAAACGTTGTTTTCCAAAGATGTGAGGATCCAGGCAAATGAGATATTTTCCTCTTTCGTGATATTTGATGGTGGAGTTCAGTGATTGTTTGTAAGATTTCGCATCTGCGTTTACTATGGTTTAATTGGAGTAAGGTGGTTGATGAGCTAGTTATAATAGAGAAAGAAGCGTGTTTAATTTCTTTTCCCAGTTGAAGGGCCTGCATGATTATGTATAAACCCGTAGTTCTTAGGCTCGCATTGGGTTTGAATGTATACAATGTGCTGCGGTCAGCGCACATTGACTTCCGGACCGTCAGTCTTGAGAATGAGCTTGATACCATTAATAGTATGTGACTTGCATTTCTCCGCAAAATAATCGAGAGCAGATCTTCTGTATTCATTTGAGGATGGACTTTTCTAACGTTTCAGTAAAGACAGGTCAGGGTTGAATTTTTATAACAGCCAAGGTTGAACTTTGCATGGACGGTGATTTTAAATCTGAGAAAGTTGAATATTAAGTATTTTGAGAGGTCCCTTGATTTTTAGATAAAAGAGAATAATTGATTTATGCCTCTTCAAGAGATCCCGAAGGTGTGGAGATACATTGCTGGTTATAATTAGATTAATAGACGAGTCGGCTTTAATCGCATACTTCATGCTGAGCAATTGACGTCGGAATTGTAGAGATAGCTCTTTGGCTTCAGTAGGTAAGCTACCATTAGACGTTGTACGGAGGCATTCCATACATAAGAGGAGCGTTCTTTATTTTGTTCTGAGTGTTGCAGTCGATTGTAGTTTCGTCACATGGCGCAGGCAAGTCTATGGGTGTGAGATTATAGTTATGTTTGCGAAGACCTTGACTACGCAGACATGCACATTTTAAAAGAAAATGGCTATCTTATTCATATAAGGAATCCACATTTTTAACTATCAGGTATGTGAATCTGCATGAAGCTTCGCTACCTAATTTACACCTTCAATGTAAAAATCTGAACAATTCGCTTGCCCATTTGCCCCAAGTATATTTTACTGAAAACAATGCTGTTCAGGCATTGCCTCAAGAACAGTTAAAATGCGCAGAACTCTGTGATTGATTTAGTATAAACAAATTTAGTGAAAGTAAAAGTATTTTGAATTATTCAGATTTCCGGTAAATTACGTTTAGAACAAAGGAATAAATGATGGAAGACGAGGAAAATACTAAAAATTGTTGTTTCCGAAAGTCACTTCTGTGAATCTCTTTTTCAGTTACCGTCAAATTATTGGCGTGTTTCCACTAGTTGCAGTATATTATATTAGCACATTTATCAAGATACACTGAAGAGACATAGTACATGTCACGACCGAAGGGCATCTCGAGTTATTCAAGATTATTGCGCACATGTAACTTGGGTAAAGGGATACGATTTAGTGAAGCCTTTCTTCATGCTTTATTTCTAAGTATGAAACTTGGCAAATACGTCATCATATGTTATCTTGAACTGTAATAAAGTAGTATGTACTTCGTCACGGGGTGTAAATTCTGTTGGGGACCCGGTGGTAGCGTTTAGTGCTAGTGGATACTGAAAGCTGTTCACTTCTTGTACAAGAAATACAGGTTTGGGAGAATACACAACTTGAAATTCTTATGCGTTAAGTGGGCCATACTCATTTGCGTCCAGCTAGAATCCAGTTAATATGAAAGTAAACACGCCAAACTGAAACAAGAATATTTTATGTCTTATATTTTTGTCACGTGAATGTTAGTAATTATATTTAAGGTACTTGAAAAATATTCACAATAATACATTGTTACAAGCACGGTCAACCTTCTGTGTAGTTAATTTTCATAGATACAAAAAGTAAAGTAAGTCTCCTCGGTCAGATGTTACAGAATTGTTTCACAACTTTTACTAAACGACATTCTACGACCTTACGATAGAGGTGATCGGTACCTTTACTCTGAAAATATTTTTTGTACAGGAAAAGCGTCCATTGCAAGCGAAGAGCGAACACGTGACTTTGGAGCACTACTAACAGTGCCATAACAGCAAAGGACATTCCAAAATAAGTAATGATTTTAAGTCGTCTGTAGCGTTACTAGATAAGTAAGCAAAATCAAGAAAATACGCATTTTGATTTTATATGAAGAAAGTAGTTATGTGTAATTCGTGACGCTTTGCTTTTTGAAATTTTAAATTATTTTAAGCACACTATAACAGTATAAGGTACTCTTAAGTGCATAAAAACTGGTTCAATTTTCGTGGCGAGTCTCGCTATGTAACTACATTTCTTGCGTGCAACTACAAGATCATTTCGAAACAAAACAAACGACAGATATTCAGAATTTATAAAGAGTAAACTTAAACAGTTTAGCTCTGCCATGGAATTAGTCCGTAGGTCTGGTTTCAACGAGTAAAACTGCATTGTATAAGGGATTTGTGAGCTGATGAGTGATCCAGGTGGCGTGCATGCATTGTAGAGCCGGACTGTTGTCTCGCATTGCGACCGAAAGCGGAGGGCGGAGGAGCAAACGAGCGAAAGAGAACGCGGAGAGGATCGCAGCCTGCCTGCGGAGCGCTGCAGCCGCTGAGAACAGCCTTGAGCTCACTTCCTGTCCTTTCTTCTCGTCCTCTTAAAATGGACATAAGCTAAATTACATCCCCCTTGGTTCCCAACCGGTAGCCCGTGAAGAAAATGATGCTGCATCACGAGAATATAACATATTTAATTAACTCGCATTCTTAAAAACGGGTTCGGCCGAGTGCATTTGCATCAATATCGCGTGCGCATCGGGCGCGTACGCACGTTGGCATATGGCGGCGGCGGCGGCGGCGCGTGGGTGAAGGCGGTCGCAGTGAATACCCGCCCGCCCGCGAGAGGGAAAGGGCGGGGAGGCTCAGGAGGGGACGATGTCGCGTGCAGCGGAGGCTTTCGTAGGCTGGCGGGGACGGCGGGGACGGCGGGGACGGCGGGGACGGCGGGGACGGCGGGGACGGCGGGGACGGCGGGGACGGCGGGGACGGCGGGGACGGCGGGGCCGGCGGGGCCGGCGGGGACGGCGGGGACGGCGGGGACGGCGGGGACGGCGGGGACGGCGGGGACGGCGGGGACGGCGGCCCCGAGGCCACACCGGGTCTTTGCAACTGTTGGCGAGGGCGAGGACAGCGACTTCGACGGAGGTGATGTGGCACAAGGGCGGGAGTGCAGGTGATGGCGTTGGGGACAACGTCACGGAGGATATCGGCATTGAATCTTCCTAGAATATAATATCCCCCAAGGTCTTCTGGGTTTGGATGGATTAATTGGATGTGCTTGACCTTTCTGTCGACATATGGTAATTATATTTATTGTAAAATATAATTCCTGGACGTTTTTGTTTTTCATAAACGAGTGTCCCATTTGCCTCAGACCCAAAACAATTTTTAGGTTTAAAACTACCTCAATATCAAAATGCTTTAGCTTCTCATTTAAATCTATTTCAATTTCGTGTCAATAGAGTTTTACAAAAATGTTTCAATTTAGCTGAAATGAGAATAGTAGTGAGAGAACAGGATTACAGGATTGTTAGGAAGGTGTTCTCTGAAATTAAGAAAGTAATGTGGTTGTTGAAAAAAATCTACAGAGCGAGTGTTATTCGAGAAAATAAGATATAGGAAAAAAGACCCTTTGTATAGTCCAGAACCTTCTCATGGAATGACCGGTGGTTCAGTCCGGTGCAATTGGAGGCCTCGCATTCTGCAACATGTACTTTAAAACCCGCCTCCGGAGAAGCGGAGTTGTGTGAAGCCGATGGAATCAGCGACTAACCCTGACGCGCGAGTCGAGTGCCACGAGGCGGACCTGGAGGCGGCGGAGCGAAACGCGCGTGGACCAGCCAGGGGGGCGACATTCGCACCTGCTCTATGGAAACGGCGATTTACTAACACAAACGAATAAAAATGGCCCTAAATCATGGAATCTTATTAGAATGTTTGCCCTCTTTACCATGATCTGTATTACTACATCATTCAAATGACATTTTGGTGCTACAGCTGGAACACGTACCAAAAATACGTTCCACTGACCATGCGCGACAATTTTGTTGGCCGCTTTACTCCCTATATAATAATCTGCTGCTACTGTTATATTCGTCTTAATTCAATGGTTCTGTTAAGCTCAGAGTCAACATTGCCGGTGTATCTACAACGATTTTGACCAAAAGGTCCTGGGGTTCGAACCCTGATGGTGACGGACCGGCAGCGATGGCTCAGTGCATTAACTGATGTCACTGCAGTGCCTCTGACCAGGAGGTCCTAGGTTCGAGCCCCAAACGCGGCAGGATTTTCGACACTAGCTTGCGAGCTAAGTCGAATTTAGTCGCTGTCTGGAGGAGAATTCTAGCGGCCAGCTGCTCTGATCGGTAGTTTTCCGGGATTTCTCCGATCAACCCCAGGCGAATGCTGGAGCAGTACGCTAACAAACGGGCCACGGACCGCGCATGATCTTTCCTTCTTCCTTGTCCTATCTTCACCCCCTTACACACACTCACATTCACACACACACACACACACACACACACACACACAAAGATCCACTTCACAACCATACATGCCGGAAGACCGATGGGGGACTTATAACTTGTCCCGGCTGGGGCAGTGCCCCGCTGGTGGGAGATACCTGGTTCTGGGAAAACTCGCCTAGTCGATGGTAGGTCGGCGCCGGATCTCGCCATCCAGCGGGGGGAGGTCCCAGCCGTCTCCCGAGAAAGAACATGCACTACACTAACGAGACTAATGACCAGAGCAGTTGATGCGCCCGGAAACACTAAAAAATCGACCAGTAATTCATACTATCCGGTAAGCATGTTCCATGAAGCTCCGTCCGGAGCGGCTCAGTTCCTCGTTTTTATCTTTTCATGTCAATATTCGGAATCTTTTATCCAATTATTTTATATTAAAAAAATGTAGAATAGTTATCTGCATGTGCTGGGATGAAGGTGATAAATCCGAAAGTACATTAGTGATTGTGTTCTCAGTCGTGTCTTCAAACCCTTCGGATCTGAATCTCGTGATATATTTACTCTTGCTTACCGACTTTCTTTTTCGTTATAGTGTGTCACATAAGTGGTAGTCTCTCACTCATCGACATCTCATCTGAGTAGTTTGTTCAGTGGTTGTGACAGGTTAGGCAGATATATTTTGTGGTCATTGTAATCAGTACCTATTTTTTGCCATTGTCACATACACTAGAATATGTAGTAGATTTTCTTGTACCAAGAAAAATTCTTTTTATACGTCAAAAAGCTCGGAACGTGCGTAAATTTCTCCGGATATTTTAACCGCCATTTCAGTGATCAAGAATTTAAAACAAAGCAGATGTGAGTAATAATGTTCTTAGCCTTCAAATAAAGATTTCATCCGATCCCAATAAAATATTGCCGGGAGCGGTAGCTCAGTGCATCAACTGATGTCACTGCAGCGCCTCTGACCGGGAGGTCCTAGGTTCGAGTCCTGAAGGCGGCAGGATTTTCGACACTAGCTTTTCAGCTAGGTCGAATTCAGTCTCTGTCTGGACGAGAATTCTAGCAGCCGGCTGCTCTGATCGGTAGTTTTCCGTGGTTTCTCCGATCAACACCAGGCGAATGCCGGAGCAGTACCCTATCAAACCGGCCACGGACCGCGCGCGATCTGTCCTTCCCATTCCTTGTCCTACTTCCTCCTCTTACACACACGCACACACACACACACACACACACACACACACACACACACACTAACATGCACTACACTACCACATATCCCGGGAGACCGGTCGGGAGCTTAGAGCTTGTCCCGGCTGGGGCGGTAACCTGCTGGTGGGGGAGTCCTGGTGAGGGGGAACCCCACTAGCCGACGGTAGGTCGGCGCTGGATCTCGCCATCCAGCGGGGGAAGATCACCGCCATCTACCGAGAAAAACATGCACTACACTAACGGGACTAATGACCTGAGCAGTTGACGCGCCCGGAAACATGAAAAAATCAATCAACCCAATAAAATATTGAGGAGCATGTGTGACACGGGAACCGGCTGTTGCACGCAAGTGGCCGTTTGGAGAGTGGAGCTGCGAATATCGCAGCCGGACGACCCTGTGCCACCTGGACTTTCCGCGTGGCCGCCCACGCTCCCACGCGTCGGGCGTCGAGCTCCTCTCGCAAGTGCCCGCGACATCTCCATGATTACGCGCGGGACGAGACGCCACATCTCATGCATTATGCGTAAGGAAAGCAGGCTTGCGCACTCCGCTGCGCGTAGTACACAACAGAATCAGCATATCATCACAGACCGAGCAGATTGTCCACAAAACTTGCCAAGTTTAAGAAACAATGTTTGATCGCGGAGTGATAACCGGGAATGATTGCTATCGAAAATATGCATATACTTACGTATTTCACGTACTCTTTATTGTTTGTTGAAATAGTCTATTGCTCAGTTTGATACTTTGACGAATCTAATTAAATAGTTATTTACGTAACTAGTTCAGAAAATCGATTGATTGACACGTTATTCAAAAAAACGGATTCGGTGGTATAACGGTCAGCTTACTGGGCTGTTCTACCCAAGTTCGCGGGTTCAAACCCGATCGAATCCGTGGATTTTTAAGGGCGAAAAAATCCTTCGTACGCCTTCCTTCGGAGGGGAAGTAAAGCCGGCTGTCCCACGTAGTAGATTTATAGCATGTAAAATATCAAGCCTAAAAGAAGCCTCCGAGAAAAATTGAGATTCGCCTGTTTCGTCGCTCAAGATAATACCTCCTTTCTCCGCTAGCTGGTGAAAGGAGCGTAGCGAAATTTCAGTGGTAGACGGAAGAGCGGGCCTGATGGCCCGAATCTCGGCACGTAAAATAAGGCATTAACTAACTAACGTTATTCAGGGGGCGTCAACTGCTAGGTCATTTCTCCCGTCAGTTTATTCTTGTTTTTTATCACGGGAGGTGGCGGTGATCTTACCCGCAGGATGGCGAGATCCGGCGCCGATCTTCGATGGTTCGTGGGGATTTTCCTCAACCAGGTATCTCCCACCAGCGTGCTACCGCCCCAGCCGGGACAAGCTCCAAAGCGGTCTCCCGGGATGTGTGGTAGTATAGTGCATGTAAATGTGAGAGGATAGGGCAAGCAAGGGGGAGGAAAGATTGCGTTTAGTCTGTGGCCCGTTTGTTGGGGTACTGCTCCAGCATTCGTTCGGTATTGATCCGAGAAACCACGAAAAACTACTGATCAGAGTTCGAATGCTTCTCCAGATTGCTAGAATTCTTCTCCAGACAGCGGCTGAATTCGACGTAGCTCAAGTTAGTGTCGAAAATCCTACCACCGTCAGGTCTCGAACCTAGGACCTCCCGGGTAGAAGCACTGCAATGTCATCAATTGATGCCCTGAGCCACCTTTGCCGGTCCACAAAGTTAGTCTTTGGCGAACGATAATTCATACTGTAAAATACCAATCACGAAACAATGATAGTAAATATGTTTCCATGCACAAGTGCTGACAATTTAAAAAAAAGAAGATATTCCAGAACCGTGCGTTTTGAGAAGAAAAAAGAATGAAAATCTGAAAGATTTCTAAACATATCTACTTTTTCTGTAAAGCGTTCATTGAATAAACAATGAACTGAATGACTGAGGGAGCGCAACGACATTGATCGAGTACTGATTACCCAATCTTCTAGATAAGATTCTCCAGGATTGTCGGTATGACGCTGCGTTTGCTTGCGTTCAAGACTACGAGCAAAGCTCATTAACTTCACGTATGTTAACTTGGAATTCATTTGTACCCTGCCTCACTAAATATTTACGTAGGACACGCCACCTGACAGATACAAATAAAACGCATGAAAAAACATTCGAAGGGAAAATGTCGGCAGGGACGGGAAACAAACCTTCAAATTAATCAAAAAAACTTATTTTATTCTTGTCCTTTCATACGCGAGAGATACTGGTGATAAAACTTGTTCTTAAAACACCGACGCGAATTCAACATTCACTGGTTCTGCCTACGCGTGCGTCTGCATGGGGACTTTTACACATGGCTGCACGCACCTACATCAAACGCACGCACGCTTGCGTGTAGGAGTTCCACACACGCACGGTCCTACCCACGCCCAGTCTGCCAGACGCCCTTCGCAGTCTCACGAGATGGAGATCTCGTTTTCCTCAGCAGATATTGAATTGCTTCTTCGCCCCCATATGTTCACCACTTAGTATAGAGCGATTTTCCTAAGGATGAGCCAAAGTGACAGCTAGTACTGGCAATATACGTGAAGTTTCTGTGGTCGTCGTGCCCTTGAGCCCATTAGATTACCTTCCTGCATTCCTTCGTTTGCAGTTGGCTAACTTGTAAATGGCTTCGACTCTTCCTTTTGTGATGTCCTCGTCCGACAAAAATATAGTGCGCCGCGAGAAATAATTGAAATTAGGAAGTGTAGTGTTATGTGCTCTTCTGTAAAAATTCTTTTTTTCTATTAACATTACCTTGAATTTACTTTTTGTGTGATAAATATTATTTTTATTTTAAAATCTATAATTGAATGCGAGATGCGTACCGATGCACGTGGTTCCGGCCTTTGTGCTGTTGTGTGGCGAGCTGTGATTGAGAGCTTTCTATTTACATTCGTGACAGTTTTCTTTTACTGATTGTGAGAGCATGTTGAGAGATTTTCCACATACGTAATTAAATGTAAATATTTCCCGAACTCCCTTACGTGCGTATATTTAAGCGAAACTCTTAGACTTCTGCATAGGGATGTTTTCACAGGAGCCATTAGCACTTTACGAAGGGGCGTGGCTGAACAGCTGTCGTGGCGGAGGGATTCTTCTCTGAAATACATGTGATGATCACTTGTTTTCGCGAACTGTCACTTTGGCTCATCCTTAGGAAAATCGTTCTATAAAAGGTGCTCCTTCGATCAACTTTACTTATAGATTTTATATTCTCACTTTGACTCAATTAAAAGTGTGAAATAATTATTTTCCAAATTACTAAAAAATAACCGGATACCATATGTATTAAGTGAATTATAAGGGAGACAATAAATCGGTTACGCTTCAAATTATTTAGTGAGGGTGATGAATGATTTGGGACGTATAAACTCAAACATCAATAAGCTAAGTTTTGAAATGGCAAAGAAACGACACTAGTACATGAGAACTTCGATCGCATAGTGACTGAATATCAAAAATTGTCTCAGGGCTGAAAGAAACTGGTAGGCAAAGATTACAATATATACCTTTACCCCATCATTAAAAATATACTTGAATTATGAAGAATATTTTGTTCTAATGAGATGTGAAAGTGAACTTAGTCTTTTTGTATATACTGATGGCAATTACGTTTTTATATTTGCAAACAAAAAATCGTATTACTTTATAAGTGTCTCAATTGCAGATGAAATTAACCATCTCTCAATTAAGTTAAGTTAAATAAAGCTAAAAATCTCTCTCACTTAAGAGATGGACCCCGCCCCAAAGAACTTTGGTTACTGGACTGAAGCGTGACGAGTTGCCTTTCTCCAACCATTTAGACTACACAGCATCGCTCTCCTTTCGTAACTCCCTTCCATGAAAAACCGAAGTTCTTTCATGAAAAAAACGATTAGCCTTATTAGCAGGGCTCGAATTCTGATGACATGCTATTTTTTTCATCGGTGCATTCTAGATGTAATAAACATTCATTTACACGTTAGTTACAACATATAGATGGTAGAAATGTATAGTTATTGGGTAATTTTTGTCATTTTTTGCAATTTTTAAATTTTTAGGTCATTTTTTGGACCTTTGTGTCATTTTTGTCATTTTTACGCATTTTGTTTCATTTTCATGTTTTTCGTTAGTGAATGTTTCGTGAATTTACAATGACCCACCAAAATGTTTTTATTGAATCATCAGATCATGACGAAATTAACTACTGTGGTGGACTCTGTTTTTCAAACTCTCAAAATAATATTTCCTCGACCGTTCCAAACTCACGGTTAGAAGACACGATATTTTAAAAAACTAGGCCATTTTCTCAATATTTCGAAGTCGTCTTGTACTTCATTTTCAGATAATGTTTAGGACATCAGAATCCGAACCGTGATTATGACACATGCCTGCCGAACCCTGGGGAGTAACATCAGATGATCATAATCAGAAGCAAACGTTTTTGCCAAACGGCTATTTTATATCACCACAGTGATGCGTCCACAACTTCCTTCATGTGGAGTTTCACATAAATATGTTTACTTGAACAAATCCCACACTTAATGCCCAATTTCTTCTTCAGTCCTCGTTATTCATTTTCCATCCCAATTTGTACTTGGCGAGATTTTCAATTACCTACTCAACTTCTTCCCCAGAAGCCCCTTATACGTCACCTTCTTTTGTATCTGTGACCACTAAAATATAATTCTAAACGGTAATTCTACAATTTAATATTCTATATGCAATTACTCTCCACAAACATACACTCAATAGTTGAATGGCAAATTATTCCCCTGGGTTATTTACAATAAATTTGTAAACAAAAGCTGCATGATCATAAAGACTAACCAGTGTAATGAAATTAATTAAAAACAAATTAAAAATAAAATTCAATACATTGTACATGAATTACTGTCGTTTGTTGATTCAGGAGTTTCCAAAGAGCGGGTATTACATAAAAATAACAATAACACACTTTTGTAAATTAACAGAAAGCAAACGGTAGAGGAAGTTTTATATTCGCAGCTTCCATGAGGCGAAATTTTTATTTAACTTTATATAGGGACCGACCTGGATAGTCGAAATGGCTGAGCGCGTAAAGGGAGGGAATTCTGATTCGGTCTTGTTGGCGTTCTTATATGAAGAAGTAAGAAGTCATCTTCTTCAACATAGTATTCCATATGGACTAATACACTGTTGACGAAGATGACCTTTTATTTCATCATAAGAGGGCGCGCTTTGGCTCGGAGTGGGTGGATTGGAATTCCTCCTTGAGCATGGATGTTTGACCCTCGCCATTAGTAGACCGGGAGCGGTAGCTCAGTGCATCAACTGATGTCACAGCAGCGCCTCAGACCGGGAGGTCCTAGGACAGAGTCCTGATGGCGGCAGGATTTTCAACACTAGCTTTTCAGCTAGGTCGAATTCAGTCGCTGCCTGGAGGAGAATTCTAGCGGCTGGTTGCTCTGATCGGTAGTTTTCCGTGGTTTCTCCGATCAACACCAGGCGGATGCCGGAGCAGTACCCTAACAAACGGGCCACGGACCGCGCGCGATCTTTCCTTCCTCTTCCTTGTCCTCTCCTCTCCCCTTACACACACACACACACACACACACACACATACACTAACATGCACTACACTACCACATTCCGGGAGATCGGTCGGGAGCTTAGAGCTTGTCCCGGCTGGGGCGGTGCCCCGTTAGTGGGAGTGTCTTGGTTATGGGGAAACCCCGCTAGCCGACGGTAGGTCGGCGCCGGATATCGCCATCCAGCGGGGGAAGATCACCGCCATCTCCCAAGAACATGCATGCACTACACTTACGGGACCAATGACCAAATCAGTTGACGCGCCCGGAAACACGAGAAAATAAAGCAATCAAACCCTCGCCTTTAGTGTATATTGGACCGCAGAAGACCTAGCGTTCTGCTGACCCCAAATCCGAGAAATCCGCATGCGAGTGTTGTCTCAGTACAATGGCATAGTATATACCCGATATACTATGCCATTGTACTGATATACCCCCAATGAGATCAATATACCCCCAGTCGGAGTGTAGGAGGGTAACCAACATCGGTTGAAAGAGAGGAAACCAAATCTAAGAACATGACACGCCGGCTAATGTACGAATACCGGTAATCGATGTCAAGGAAGTAAAATAGTTGGCAATTCGGACGTGGGACAAAGTACCACATATAGAAATTAGAGGATTTTCAGTGAATTATGCACGTGGAACTCGCATGCTAGGTAGTCATGTAAGATAAAACACACTATTTACAATAGTGTGTTCCAAGAAACACTTTCGCAACAATGGATTGGTTATTTTAGGTACGAAAATACGCAAGATAAGTACTCCCTTACTTGCATAATTTTCATGATCGACGAAAGGAGATATGTCACGGTAAGTCTAAAAGTTCTAAGATAATTACAGGGTTGAAATTACAATTTGCAATTACAATTACTTAGTTACAATAGAACTTCTGAGACAATTACAGAAGCAAGGCCTTCGAGATGAAGTTATCTAGCATTATGGCTGAACTCGTGGCTCATTGCAAAGTCGCAAGCTTTTCACCACTGAGATCCGGGTTCGAATCTCATGTGAAATTTGTTCTAACAAAATAAATTCGGCTGCTTCACAAGGGCTAGTCCAACCCCTGTGAAGTGTCCTAAACCCTACCCCTATCCTTATTCCTTCCTGATTCTGGCCGCTGGGTAGTGACGCAGGAGCGCGCGGTAGGAGGCGCGTACGTGGAGATGCTACCTGGCGGTCCTCTTGACAACCGACTGTGACGAGACGCGACAGACAATATTAACGGGGGATTACTCCAAAAAAACAAGCGCTGTTAGTAATGGAGGATTCCTCCGAGAAGCGCAAAGCGCTCAACGCCCCCAAGGGGCTTGGAGACGCGTTGCGTCAAAGTAGACGCAACAAATTTAAAAAAAAAAAAAAATTTCACACAGAGACCTCAGAGTGCGCGTTCATTATCCCGTTGCTAATAATTTCCTTTCGTTCTGTTAAGAGAAATTTCTTTGAACGGAGCAAACCACGCAACTGCATGGACTCTTCGCTTCGCAGTGAAGATGCTGCATTCTGGCGAAACGCAAAAGTTAGTCTCGTGGGTGTCTTTATAAATATTGGATGTTATCGTTTATGTATTATGTTAATACAGACTGAATTTTGTATTTTACTTTCTTAACTATTACCAGACACTTTATTTAAAAACCGCCGAAAAAATTACTACATACGATTAGAACACAAACCTCATGTGCTGATTATTTTGAATTAAAATACACATTTTGAGCCGTCAATGACGATATTGTAATACTGATATATTGGGATGTGACTATCTTGTTCACACAATTTGAAGTTATTTTACTAAGAAAATAATCGTTCCGTTACTTGTAATGGAGAGGAGGAGATCGATTGGTGATCATGTCGGCCTAAATATTATTAAAAAGATTTAATTCTACCTGCATTGCGGAAACAATTCATTGCAACTTGTAAGTCTGAAAAAACAAAAAGGCAGACGAAGAGTAGAAACGGCCTACAAATATGAGGGCGCGCCCATCTCTAAGCCCACTATATATATCTTTAACCCCTGTGAATAAGCCGATAAGAAACGAAAACGTAATTTTACTGAAGAGCAAAATAACTTTCAACTAATTCTGTAAATCAGGGATTAATGGCATTAAAACAAAACCTGCATACCAATCGCTTATTTTGAATATCACCGTTTGAATATCATAAATCCTTGTTTGACGTAAGTTGTTTTTTTTTTGTTCTCCTATAAAATTAAGTATTCAAAACTTCTCAGCTTATTCGCCGGAATTAAAAATATACAATTATTTTCGGCTTCAAACCACGCCTCCAGAACGTCCTCTGCACGTGTTGCGGCGCAGGAGATGCCATTCCGCCATATTCGGGCGGCGGTGGCGGCGGGCCGCGCCCTGCGGATGCTGTGCTTCCCCCACCCGTGCCCGCCTTCGCCCGCCTCGCCCGCCTCGCCCCCGCTGCCGCCGCCAGCGCCGCCTATCGATCTGTGCGGTGTGTGCGCGCCGTTGCTAGGCGACGCCGCCGCCGTTCCGAGAACCGCGCCTCCGCCACAGCCACCGCCACCATCATCGCCATCGCCTCGCCCCTGCCATCGCCTCGCCCCTGCCATCGCCTCGCCCCTGCCATCGCCTCGCCCCTGCCATCGCCATCGCTCGCGCCATCGCCCGCGCCATCGCCCGCGCCATCGTGCCCTCCATCGCCCCCGCCCCCGTCATTGCCATCAGCCCGGTCCGACTCCACCATCGCGTCGACCCCGCCATCGCCATCGCCATCGCCCCCGCCCATACATTCTTGATAAGTGCGCGCGCGGGAGCTCGGGTGAGCGGAATGGCGAGCAGCGCGACGCCGCGGGGCGTCGTTGGCTCCTTCTGTGCCACCTCGTCTCCCCGCACCTCTGCACCGCGCGCTCCTTCCTACACGACGATCTTACCCACTGCCGAATCGCCCTACAATTCTCAGTTTATCATTCTTGATTCTTGGTCTTGGACTTCGATCAAACCACTCTTTTTAATCTTGTCAATCGATTGATTGGTTGCTGATTCCGGGAGTCTTCTGCTATGATTATTAGTCCCGTATGGGTAAAGAATGGTTTTTATCGCGGGCGGTGATCTTCCCTTTCTGGATGGAGAGATCCGGTAGCGACCTTATGTCAGCTGGCGGGGACTCTTCCCAACCAGGTATCTTCTACCAGCGAGGAAACGCCACAGCCGGGGCAAGCTCTGAGCTCCCCTGACTGGTCTCGGCATGTGAGGTAGTGCGTACGTACGTGTGTGTGTGTGCGCGCGCGTGTGTGTGTGTGCGTGCGTGTGTATGTGTGGATAGTATAAGGAAGAGAAACGATAGATCTCCTGTGGTCCGTTTAAGGTACTCGCTCCGGCATTCGCCTGGTGTTAATCGGAGAAACCATAGAAAACTACCGACCAGAGCAGAGCCGGCCGCTAGAATTCTCCTCCAGACGGCGGCGGCTGAATCGGAACTAGCTACACAGATAACGTCGAAAAAACTGCCACCGTCGGGACTCAAAACCTAGAACCTTCCGGTCAGAAGCACTGCAGTGACATTAGTCGATATAAGTAAAATAAGGCCATTCATTCATTCATTCATTCATTCATTCATTCATTCATTCATTCATTCATTCATTCATTCATTCATTCAGCCATTCATTCAGCCATTCAGCCTGCCATTCATCCATTCAGCCATTCATTCATTCAGCCATTCATTCATTAGTTGATGCCCTGAGCCACCAAAGTTGGTCTGATCATTCAATATAGTAACAAATCTTCATTTACTCTTGCTTGCAATACATGGTTACCTTCAATTTTGAACTTTGAGAACATATTAGCTACAATCAAAGTATCACCGCTGCGCTCGTACGTAGGAATATTCAGTTCATTTGTTTTCTACTTGTTCTCTCATTTCAAACGTTTTTTGTTTCATATCTTTAATACCTCTTTCTAATCCTCTTTAGCTTGGAGTTCTCACCGAGTCATCTTCACCTGAATCACCTGCTATACTTACAATGACGTAGAGACTTGTCGCTGAGATTTAAAGATTTCGTAATAATCCTACCTACTCAGTTGACTTTTTGCGACTTTCAGACCAAAATTTCTTTTAATAAGATTTCCTACTTTGGAAACGGTGTTTCGTTTCCTGTCAACACTCATATTGTGTGGATTTGTTTTTGGAGAGAATCTGCAGTAATAAATATTCGTGCATCGTTCCAACTTCCTGCTCTAAGATTTCTTTTCTACATCAATCACATTTCTTCAGAAGGAAAGGTTCTTCGAGAGGACTAAAAATTCCTTGTGCCTGTAATAGAAGAGTTTTATTGCTTTTAAAATTCCGCAGGCATTGCCATCAGTATTTACTAACTTTGCAATGAGCTGTCTTCTTCGTCATTCTTCTTTCGGTCGTATTACTCACGTGTACAGTTTTCTCCTAGTTAATTACTGTGGAAATTTCATTTGGTCTATTGACGTCTGTATAAGAGTTTTTGGCTTCTGTCTTTTCAATCTTAATCTAGCTTGCTGCCTCGTGACCTTGCTGGTCAGTGTTGTTTGGTACTCGGTATTGCTCTTGCTTGTGGCTTTCCATTGGCTTGGATATCAAGTGGATTTCCATTTTCGGCAGATATCTTCATTATTCATCGAAGGGCAATCCCTCGAGAATAAATGAAAATCCGGGAGCCAAAAAATCATTGCCGATTGGTGGTGTTAAACTTCTATGAAATCCTTCGTCTGTCAAAACCAGTTGTGAAGAAAACGGTGACAAAGAGGGAAATGATATCCTCGATTATACAACTGGGAAATATTTTCATTGTGTAGTTGGATAATTTTTGTTTCAAATTGTTTGGGCTAAAGGAGAGGTGAAATTTTGAAAGTTAAGTTGATTTAAAATCGTGAAAAATAAAATCACTTCATTCAACACATACAGATTGAGAGAGTCTGTCGAGAATGTCGTTTTTCATTCCCCTCTTTCTCTCTCCGTTGCTCTGTGGGCCCCTGACCTCGGCGAATAATTGAATGGCCTGGTACAAACGCGGACGGGTTGTTGTCACTTGGTAGTCACAAACTAATAAAAATTGAAATAAAGGAACAATGCCCTGCAGCCCATCTGTGATCGACAAGCCACACCTGCAATCTATTGTCACCACCCAAATCGATATTCCTTGCACGACAGTTCAAAAGGTTTGAAGTGACTGCCTCTCACCCGGGGAGCTTCGTGTAATGAATCTCTCATCTGCAGATATGTCCTTTCATTGATTACATCAAACGCCGGAACATCTGAAGTCGATTTACCAGCTAGCCTCATCGACACGCACAAGTAGTACCGGTCTTTTGATAGTTTCAGACATCCTCTGGACATCGTCTCGCAAACATTTCCCCATCTCGATCAGGTTTTTCGTCCAGTTTCCCTGATCCATTGAGGAAATGCTGAGATGGCCCCTTGTTTTGCTTCTAGACATGAATGTAACTTCATTTTCTGTGCAGGTCTTCTAGAATTCAGTGGGAAATACAGTTATTCAAATTATCGTTTCCATGTTGTCGCGGCTGGAACTATTATTCCGAAGGACAACATGGATAAGAGCCCAAAATTTATTGCTTATTTATCCTTGAAAATAGATTTCATTACATGGGAGCTTTTTTATTTTATTTTTTAAATTCAAAATTAAAGTAGTATGACTTAGTGTAGGGATCACAGAGTTTTGAAAATGTGCACACAATTCACTTTTCCCCATGGCACGTCATACGCAGTTTGAACTGTTTTTTGACGTTAAATAAATAAATAAGAAAAAACTGTAATATGGACTGTGTTGATGCGGAATGTTGTTTTATCTAAGAGAGACCCATGCACCAGTCATATTCGTAATCCACATAATAATTATACATTAATTATTATTTCTATCATATTGACTCATTCCACAATTCTAAAGATACGATGTGAAATATTTCATGTAATCATTACAATTTGTCAGAAAAATCAGTTTTCCATATAAATAAAGTTGGTGTGTCTGTGATTTCAAAATAACCGCCTTATTATTTATCATGTAGTCCCTTATACGCTATAAACACCAAATAAACTGTTTTTTTAACGATTTTTGCATATCCCTTACTTTGTTCAGGTTGGCATCGCTGAATAGATTTTAATGCGGTTTTCTCTGAAGGTAATGTTTTGTTAGGCATAGCCAATTTAAAATTATTTTCTCTCACATAAAGTATTTTTTATTGATAAAAATCTACCCTTTTACTCAGATATTACTGATGTTATACACACAACGAAAACAAGAGAAAAGTTACTGTCTTCGTGATGTTTCGTAAAACTGCCTCCGACTGTCTTCCGCACATTTTCAAGAAAAATTTAAGTTGGCAATCTTCTGTTTTCCGCAAATATCTCAAATCGGCGAGTAATTTGACTGAAGTAAAACTAGCGTTTCTGAAATCCCATTAAATTTCTTACTAAATGCACTTCGATTCATTTCCAGAGCGCCATTAGGTTCGGAGTAACTGAAGGTCCAAATTACTGTGGTACTCGTGCGGGGAGTATGTAACAATGAATCTGCTTATACCTGCCCACAGCAACAATGGTGGTAGTAACGAGTATCATAGGTAATACGAGTGCTTTGGAAATAGTCGATAAATCCTTGACTTCGAGGGAATTTATCTGATAATTTCCGAAACACAAGTGGTATTTAATAGGACTATTTCACGAATGAAATTACGTCCTACAGAGATCCAAAATGCGCCAAATATTGATGACTGAAAGCATGTTAAAAATCAAAAAGGTTGTTATAGTACATAGGCGGTTTATTTATACCTCAACACAGCGATTGATACATATGGTTTCCTAATATAGACGAGTCGCAAGTTATTATTGACCAATAGGGAGGAGCAGTAAGAAAAATCAGATAGAAAAAGTGATAAATTTTTTTTATATACACCGCCCTGATTGGGACAATTTATACGTATAGTTAAACACTATTGGTTTTAATTTCACGAATGGAATAGTTGTAATAAACTTGGCAAGTGAGACAAGTGAAGCGGGGGGGGGGTGAGGGCAGCTGGGATGAGGGAGAGGGTAGAGCAGGACGTTTGATGCAGAGCGTGATGGGAATGCCGCGACGAGAAAGGAATTAGGCTGTGCAGGCAACGGTGGGTCAGGCCAGGGTAATGAAGGGGAAGGGAGGGAATACACCGTTCATAGAATCTATTCCTATTCCTGTCTTATAGATAGTATGTATGATTAATAAATCCCCGGGCATTGCAGACCTACTTCAGCTAATCTTCAATATAAGTAGAATTGCAACAACTGAAACTGGGAGAGTTACCTTGTTCTGCTGTTGAAGCAGACGCTCTGAAAATATTGTATTAAGTGTTAGGGAAATTACTAGAGTATTAATTAGCAATGAATAAAGTTAATTTTTTTATCTCTACAAATCTTGTCATGATAATTATTACATGGATTTCCGCGTTGTCATCACAACCAAATGA
Source organism: Teleogryllus occipitalis (assembly GCA_011170035.1). NCBI lineage: Eukaryota > Metazoa > Arthropoda > Insecta > Orthoptera > Gryllidae > Teleogryllus > Teleogryllus occipitalis. The sequence goes on along the minus strand of BLKR01000498.1, from coordinate 74,201 downwards.
GAAATATAATTCAGAAGTAGCAATCAAACAAATACATTTAACAATAAACCAAATCTTCCTTTTAAAGAATAACTATAATTTTAAATTGTTCTTACTAAATATGTTTGAATTCACAAATCATAATGTCCAAAAATTGACTACGAAAAGTATTTTTATTTTTAGCAATGTTAGAGTACCTATATATTCGTACGGGTTATTTTTGCGGGGAGACTGACCGTAGGCAGTGTTCCGCACCCGAGTTTCGACCCAGGCTTCCTTCGAAACCTACCCCCGACGCGGGTCTGGGGACTTTTATCTAAGCAGGCGCACCCCGTGGGCAGTCCCGTCTGCGCCTGGGATTTGACTCTCACTTTCTCCGCCAGATGTCGGGCTCAGTTAACTATATCCGAACTGTCTGGTTGGGAGAAAGTGGGATCTCGTTAGGGCGGGATGTTGCCGGAGGGATTTAATTTTGCCAGGCATCCTGCCAGGGTTCTTTTACATGCCACAAGAGTTACATGGCTACTGTGGATTTTCCGCCCTTCGAAAATGCGGGTTCGGCCGGGATCGAACCTGCGCACTGGGGGTTCAGAGGCCAGTAAGATAACCCCTCACCCACCGAGGAGCGAGGTACGTGTACCTGCCTTCGAGTACCTGCGTTTAAAATACTCGTAGAAGTCCTGTAATACAGCGAGAGACGTTTTGGCTGATACCGCCTGCACCTCCCGACTCTGTGCTCAGAGCCTGCTTCCGTGCAGCAGCTTGCGAAAGCGCAATTAAGCCATGCTGTCCTGTCGCACCGGTGCCAGACATGGCGTGGAGCTGGCGCACACGCAGCTGCTATGGAAACTGCTGAGAAAGGGAAGGCAATTCCAAAGCAGACTGCATTGGAAGATAGGTCTTTGCTTTTCTTGGGCGTTTGTATATTTATTTACTCGTTTCTGTATTTTACGAACCGAAACAAGATTAAATATTTCGGTTCCACTGGAATTGACATTATTTCCAAATCATGATGTCCGGGCGTTAGAATTATGAAGTGCTCTCGTACGTCAAGACAATTATTTCAAATGGAATTTGCAATATTGAGGCCGTTAAACATTGCTACGTTCATTAGTGCTTTACGGAGATTCCACTTACCCAAATTCACCAATGTCCATTTCATGATTAAATTATTGATATTAATTTGATTAAATTATTGAATTTTGAGATTGATATAGGAACTCTACCTTGCAGCGTTTCTTGCCATCTTTTTTGGTTATAGTAATATCGTTGAGGCCTCTCATTACTTGGTAATGCACATGTTTACGTCTATACAACATTAATTTGAAGAAAATCTTCCGATATCTACAGTTACAATTGTAAGGTCTACAATCAGAAAATTATACAATTTTCTTTCTTTCCAATTTCCTTTCTACACCACTAGGAGCGGTAGCTCAGTGCAGCGACTAATGTCACTGCAGTGCCTCTGACCTGGAGGTCCTAGGTTCTAGTCCTGACGGCGGCAGGATTTTTGCCATAAGCTTTCCAGCTAGGTCGAATTCATTCGCTGTCTGGAGGAGAGTTCTAGCGGCCGGCTGCTCTGATCGGTAGTTTCGGTGGTTTCTCCGATCAACACCAGGCGAATGCCGGAGCAGTACCCTAACAAACGGGCGACGGACCGCGCGCGATCTCTCCTTCCTCGTCCTTGTCCCATTCTCCCCCCCCACACACACACACTAACATTCACTACACTACCACATATTTCGGGAGACCGGTTGAGAGCTTAGAGCTTGTCCCGGTTGGGGCGGTTCCCCGCTGGTGGGAAAGTCCCCACTAGCGGACGGTGGGTCGGCGCCGAATCTCGCCATCCAGCGGGGGGGGGGATCACCGCCATCTCCCGAGAAAAAAACATGCACTACACTAACGGGACCAAAGACCAAAGCAGTTGACGCGCCTGGAAACACGAAAATCAATCTATCAATCAATCTTTCTAGATCTATTATTTCCACCTGCATAATTCGAGAACGGTAACTGCCTGGTCTCTTCCAACTCTACAGAGAGCAGATCCAACAAATTATTCTTCGGGGCATTAAGTATTACAGAGGGTGATTTCTCAGCTTTCCATCCGCAGAGGTCGTGAACCTCCAGGAAGCATTACCGCAGAGGAGGAGCGGGGGTCAGCCCCGGGTCGACCGCCTCTCTCAGGGATCGCGGCCAACTCAGCTGCGCATTCGGCAGAGCAGAGCAGCAGGGACGCAGGGTGGGGGAGGCTCCATAAAATAAATCACGGCTGGGACAAGCGGCAGGAAATGAACTTGGCACTGCGCCGCGAGGTCGCTATCGTGTTACACGAAACGGCCGCTGATTGCCTTATGTTAAACCGCGCGATCCGCCCCTTGATAGCTCCTTGCCGCTGCCCCTACCATCGGACCGCCTTGCAGCCTTGCGCCCGTAACTGCTAAGGGGAAAGAGCCTGCTTCCTATCCTGGAAGGGGATCCACTGGCAATCGCAGTAGTGGTAGTGGTGGTGGTGGTGATGATGCTGTTGGCGATGGTGGCCATGGAGTATCAGGAGTGGTGGCTGATTGAGGCCTCTCATTACTTAGTAATGCACATGTTTACGTCTATGCAACATTAATTTGAAGATAATCTTCTGATATCTACAGTTACAATTGTAAGGTATATAATCAGAAAATTATACAATTTTCTTTCTTTCCAATTTCCTTTCTAGACCGCCAGGAACGGTAGCTCAGAGCATCAACTGATGTCACTGCAGTGCCTCTGACCGGGAGGTCCTTTAGAATCCCGACTGTTGCTGGATTTTCGACCCTATATTTTCGGTTAGGTCGAATTCAGTCGTTGTATGGAGGAGAATTCTAGCGGCCGGCTGCTTTGATCGGTAGTTTGCCGTGGTTTCTCCGATCATCACCAGGCGAATGCCGGAGCAGTGCCCTACCAAACGGGCCTTCCTTCTTCCTTGTCCTTTCCTCATCCCTTGCACTCACACTAACATGCACTACACTACTATACATGCCGGGAGACCGGTCGAAGACTTAGAATTCGTCCCGGCTGGGGCGGTGCCCCGCTGGTGGGAAATATCTGGATGGGGAAAACCCTACTAGTCGACGGTCGTCGACTAGAGGCCGGATCTCGCCATCTAGGGGGGAGGAAAATCACCGCCATCTCCCTCTGAGAATACATGCACTACACTTACGGGGCTAATGACCTCCGTGGTTGACGCGCCCGGAATATCAATCAAGCGATGGTAGTGGTGATGGTAGTGATAAATAATAGATCGAATAGTGGAGGCAGATATGGCGGGTGTACCTCAGGGGCGGGTTCGAGGGGTTTTGGATTCATCTCGAGTCGGACAGATGTAGGTGTGGGTGTGCGTAAGTTGGGGAATGTGTTTTTGTGTGAATTGCCAGTTCTACGTCAGAGGAGAAGAGAGATCAAACGAGCACGAGCAATAATACTCGGACAGGCACTAGTGGCCTTCTGCTGTTGTACTTGAGAAGGAAGGAATATAAACGTGGATCATGAGATACAATTGATGTTCATATTATCAAAAGTGCTGTTGCTATTGCTATTGCTGCTGCTGCTGCTGCTGCTGCTGCTGATGATGATGATGATAATGATGAAGATGGAAGAATGGACGCAAATCTGTTTTACTTATTTCGAATGCGCGCAAAATTTGAATGAAAACTATGCAGACTCCGATCATTTGAGATTTCACCTTTCGTTTCATTAGTTGCCCAGGAACTTATATTCAGTTTAATCTCGCAATGCGCGCTCTGATACTCGGTGCTTCATTACTTATTACTTAGCTGAAACTGCAGCATGATGGCAGCTATTAAAGTGTTGCTTTGCGAAAGAGCATTTTTTTATATTCTTGATATGTTAAGAATTTTGTTTTCTTATTTAGGGTGACTTTTCGCCTACCGAGATCATATAGCGACCACTAGAACATTGGAGGTCACGGTAACTGTATACAGACACTCACAAACATCCATGCCTAGGGCAGGATTCGAACCCTCAACCCTTCAGACACAAAGCAGCTTCGAGCTCTTCAGACCTCGGCTATCTATTCCGACCTATTGTTCTGTTTATTTTGCGTTATTGAAGTATTGTTGCTGTATGTAACGTTATTGCAGAATTTTTGAAGACTGTTTTTATTAAAGTATTCAATTTGTTGCAGTGTTATTATATATTATTTAAGGTCGTATCAACATCTAAGTCATTG
>BLKR01000498.1:0-65000 GCA_011170035.1 Teleogryllus occipitalis | reverse complement strand
TAGCCGACGGTAGGTCGGCGCCGGATCTCGCCATCCAGCGGGGGGAGGTCCCAGCCGTCTCCTGAGAAAGAACATGCACTACACTAACGAGACTAATGACCAGAGCAGTTGACGCGCCCGGAAACACGAAAAAATCAATCAGTAATTCATACTATCCGGTAAGCCTAGGAAGCGACGGGAAGGTAAACAGCGCGCGAGGGCAACGCATTACATGCGGTCACCTGGCGAACAATTCATGCAGAGAGATCACCACCTTTTCATTTCCAGCGGCTGCACCATTTGCACAGTACAGACTCATTACGAGGAAAAATAGGAATTTTTGAAAACATTCTTTGGACAGATGAAGCGTGTTTTAAAAGAACTGGAACAATTAATCTGCATAACTTGCACGTGTGGGCTGAGGAAAATGCACATGTTGCACATAGCTTAGCTCACCAAGGCTGATTTTCTGTAATTGTGTGAGTTGGCATTGTGGATGAATTTATCATCGGTCCTCATTTCTTACCCGAGTGTTTGAGGGGCGTTTAGTATCTGAATTTTATAACTCGGGTATTTCCTATGCATTTGGAGGACTTCCCGTTGAATGTGCGGGCATAAATGTACCAGCTTGATGGCGTAGCCCCACATAATTGTCTCGGAGTTCGGGAATACCTAGATATGAAATTTCCAGGCATGTGGACTGGACGAGGAAGCCCAATAGCATGGTCACCTCGGACTCCGGATTTGAATCCGCTGGACTTTTTCATTCACCCCGAGGAAAAAGACTGCGATAATGCTACCGAAATCGTGGATCGTGATGGCTGTCTTCGGCGCATTAAAAGCGTGCGGCAGAAATTAACGGACAACCCGGTAGAGTTGTGGGTGTCACGGTGGCCGTGAGGCACAGATGTCTCTCTTGCATTCACGTAAGTGGAGCTCATTTTGAATACTTACAGAGCCTCTGTTACACGAGGGGAAAATAAATTTTCGTTGTGTACGCAAATAATGATGAAGTATCCTAAATAACACTTAAAAAATAGTTCTTCTATCTTTCATATTTATTTGGTAAGTAGTTAATAATAGCAACAATATTTAATATAATATTTCGGCAACCTTTATGCAAAAAATGACCAACGACAACTTTTTTAAAATTCTGAACAGGGTTCATACTATTTTCTTTTGCACACGTAAGTAATTTAGTGCACGCTATCACCGGGTCCTGTATGAGCAACAGGGACTGAATCGCTCTGTAATCAGTATATTCTACTTAATTCATTATATATATTTAACACAAGGTTAACATACCTCTATCACTCGTGTCTCTGAACCCATAATTAATTTCGTCGTATATCTTCAGAGACCCGTTTTCTATCCTCTCTTGTTCCTGGAAGAGGCAACCTTTTCCCTAACATCACTTTATTTTTATTTATTATCAAAAACAGTTAAAAACTGTGTGTGACGTGCTATGAGAAGTGAATTCTGTGCACGTTTTCAAAATTATGTGATCCCGTTCCTGAGCCATGTACTAATTGAATTACAACTATTGTACCATGTACAATAGTAACAATTCAAGGACTATTGTACCGTGTACAATAGTAACAATTCAAGGACTATTGTACCGTGTACAATAGTAACAATTCAAGGACTATTGTACCGTGTACAATAGTAACAATTCAAGGACTGTTGTACCGTGTACAATAGTAACAATTCAAGGACTGTTGTACCGTGTACAATAGTAACAATTCAAGGACTGTTGTACCGTGTACAATAGTAACAAGTCAAGAACTATTGTACCATGTTTATTACGAATTACTACTATTGTACCATGTACTAATTGAATCACCAAAACGAGTGTCCTAGCCTCCGTCCTCATTTTCCGAGGAGATAGTGATATAGCTCGTACCAAAACGAAAGCATCGGTTCTCGAGGATCGGAATAATCCCCATGAGCGAGCCGCCTGCTTGGGTAACGCGCCGCTAACGGCGCCCTCGCGTGGCGCTGGGCCAAAGGTCCTGAGAAGGCGCTGCCAAAAAGAAGCACCGCTCCGCGCTGCCTGCTCCAGCGACTCGTGCGCGCCCTTAATTCGCTTTTAACTGCGCGAAACTAGCTTCTTGTGAGCGCTTCCACCCAGGGGCGAATTCCCCGATTCACCGCGCGTACCGCCGGTATAATAAATATTTCGTAAAGTTTGGTAATCCTCTAAAATGTTACTGCGATTTTGAAAACTTTGAAACTGATCCGAAAAAATAAGTATTTTGCTACCGAGTGACAGGCAGTCTTCGGTTTGTTTTTTTCGTGTTTCCGGGCGCGTCAACTGCTTTGTTCATTAGTCCCATTTGTGTAGTGCATGTTTTTTTCTCGGGAGATGGCGGTGATCTTTCCCCGCTGGATGGCGAGATCCGGCGCCGATATACCGGCGGCTAGTGGGGTTTCCCCCTAACCAGGACTCTTCCACCAGCAAGGCACCACCCCAGCCGGGACAAGCTCTAAGCTCCCGACCGGTCTCCCGGAAGGAAAGATCGTGCGTGATCCATGGTCCATTTGGTAGGGTACTGCTCCGGCATTCGCCTGGTGTTGATCGGAGAAACGACGGAAAACTACCGATCAGAGTAGCCTGCCGCTAGAATTCTCCTCCAGGCAGCGACTGAATTCGACCTAGTGGAAAAGCTAGTGTCGAAAATCTTGCCGCCGTCAGGACTCAAACCTAGTACCTCTCGGTCAGAGGCGCTGCAATGACATCAGTTGATGCACTGAGCTACCGCTCCCGGAGCAGTCTTCGGCATCCGTAAGCGCTATGAAGTGCGGTAGAGTGAGAAGTTTCAAACAGTTCTTAATGCTGTCCAGAGAACTGCTAGCGCAGGCGAAGGCACCGCAAGCCTACCACGATAACCTACGCTCATCATGTTTCAAAGGCAGGGAGAGGAAAGAATGCACGTCTGGACGGTCGGTAGGCACCGCAAAATATTGCGGTGAACAGTCCTTGTCTGGTCGTTCGTAAGTTACGTCTCTCAAGGTTTTGTGAAAATGGAGTGTTAATGATCCAGTAGTTAGTAGTTTGTGTAATTGTCTTATAGAACAATTATTAAGGACGTAACTTCATAGTATTGGTATTTCAGAAAAGCTCGAAATAAGACAGCGGTAGAGGTAGCTTCCATAAAGTGCGATATACTTAAAGTAATGTTCAGGATTGGCCACTGCTTCCGATTGGCTCTCAATGGGTGACCCCAACCGCTGGCGGGCTGGTAGAAGGCGCGTGAAGAAATGTCGCTGTGATTGGCGAATAATCTTAGCTGCCATTTATTTAAAAAGAACTTCCCTCAGTACGTTTACCGGAATGTTTGTCAATGAGAAGTTTCTTAACAATAACTATAAATTATTCACTCCAGAATCGAATTCGTTTAGGAAATTAACTAGTGCACGTTTGATAGAGTTTTCAAAAAATTGTTACATTTGAAATGTTCAGTACGTTGTCACTGTGAAACCTAGCAAGATACAAATTACAATGTACAACAAATTTAATTTTGTAAGTTAGATCGTATGTTGGCGATTGTTTGTTCTATAAACTTATTTTAATCCTTAAATTTGGATTTATTACCGAAAAATTATTTTATTTTCTGAGGAGGTATGAAAATAAAAATATTGTAGGGCTACATTCATTTTCGAAAGAGATTGTTTTTAACACTTTCACACGTTTGAAATATAATATTTTACAAAGTCAAAAATTCACGTTCTTTAATATTTTGTACGATCTTAAAAATATATGGAAATTATGAAATAACGAAGTTTGAACGATAAAAAAATGTAAGTATAAGAAAACGAGAATTTGTCTCTCTCTATAGAATGGACCCGGATACTGAGAAAGATATTTCCAAATACGTTCGACAGTAGAGACAAATAAAGAGATCAAATAAAAGTTTGAAGGAAACGGTATAAATGGATAAGAAATTATGGAAGGAGATGTTAAGAAACGACGTGCTAAAAATGGAAGCTTTCCAAGACAGGAAGGAAAAGAAAATTGGTTCTAAGTGATTCGAGTGGGGGAAAGAACATAAGTGGTCTCAAGAGATGAAGAAAATCAGCATTCCTCACATAATATCCATGATGAACATTTCAAGGTCATTGTGGCTTCAGAAATAAGACTCGATGACCCAATTCTTGTTACAGATGATACATTAATAGTCTACAAAGGGAAAATCTTGCACTGCATTCTTTACGACGACACGATATAATAAAGTTATTTCAGAATATGTGAAAATTGTGATTTAAGTTGGGTATCAGCGTTTAAAAACTTCATTGCCCGTGGGAAGATTTTCGCAGTTGTTCAGTCTTACTTGGAAAAATACGTACGCTTAAATAACTGATAACTGAGAAGATGAATTTTATTTTAAACTTTTTCTTTCTTTCTAGGCCAAATTCTTTCCTTTTCTTTCTAGGTCAAATTCCAGAAGCGTTGATTCATGAATTGTAATAAAATTTTAAAACTTGAAAGGACAATATTTTACTTTGAAAAATTATAAAATGTTCGGTATATACTATGCAGAGAATAGCGGGAATCCGTAAAATAAAAATGTTTCTTTGCCATGATTTTAGACTTCCTGAATTTTCCACGAACAATAAAATGTCGATATGATTGCGTAGGCTTCCACGGCCGGAATTTGTATGATCTAGGCTGTCCTAGATAAAAGATAATGGGCTGGCCTAGATAATATAAATAATAATATGTCGACCCCAGTGACTCATTCAAATGCGATTATTCGCGTCACTGCAGAAAGAACTGCTTCGCGTCAACGTTTCATAGACGATTCGACTCGATTGAACGTCTTAGTGTTTTGTCGTATTTTCAAACGTTCGCTTCCCAAATCTACTACAAAAGCGCACGCACCCACCCACATACATTACATCAGCCAATTACCACGATAAATGTCATCCTTGAATTAACTTAATATCAATCGCTCATATGGCATTGTAACTTCCACCGAGCTTCGCCTTGGGATAACAGGATGTTGTTGGATTCAAATTAGAAACATTCTCCCATTATTCCCTCTCAAATGCCCTTGATTCATTGTTACAGAATGAGGTCGTCATTGTAATCCTTTCGTTTTAGACGTGTCATCTTCCCAGGACTCCTTACGACACCTGGGATGTTGATCGTTGCCGCAAACGTCGACGAATCGATCGCCGCCAGAGGTCGCATCCCACCGCGAGCGGCGTCGCGTCGCGTGCCGTCGGGGCGGTGGGTTTGATTGATTATTTTTGTGTGTTTCCGGGCGCGTCAACTACTTTGGTCATTAGTCCCGTTAGTGTACTGCATGTTTTTTCTCGGGAAATGGCGGTGATCTTCCCTCGCTGGATGGCGAGATCCGGCGCCGGCCTACCGTCGGCTAGTGGGGTTTCCCCCTAACCAGAACTCTCCCACCAGCGAGGTACCGCCCCAGCCGGGACAAGCTCTAAGCTCCCGACCGGTCTCCCGGAATATGTGGTAGTGTAGTGCATGTTAGTGTACCTGTGTGTAAGAGGAGAGGATAGGACAAGGAAATTGAAGGACAGATTACGCGCGGTCCGTGGCCCGTTTTGGTAGGGTACTGCTCCGGCATTCGCCTGGTGTTGATCGGAGAAACCACGGAAAACTACCGATCAGAGCAGCCGGCATGTAGAGTTCCAGACAGCGACTGAATTCGACCTAGCTGAAAAGCTAGTGTGGAAAATCCTGCCGCCGTGGGGAGTGTAACCTAGAACCTCCCGGTAAGAGGCGCTGCAGTGACATCAGTTGATGCACTTCGCGGCGATGGGGCGTCGCTGGGGTGCACAGCGTCGCGACGCCCCGTAGGGCGTCCGGCGCCAGCGAGGTGTCACGCGGAGCGAGCGCGACAGGTCGATAGTTGCTCCAAAGAGCCGCTCGCGGCCCCACCCCCACCTCCACCCCCACCTCACCCCCGCCCCCGCCCGCGCCTTCACCGTAATTTCCTCGCTGCCGCCGCCGCCGCCGCCGCCATCGGAGAGTTGCCCAACGCGCGCCGCCGCCGCCGCCACCGCCGCTCGCGCTGCCGCAACAGCGGCCCCGTTGTCATGGCGACACGCAAACAAACGCGTCGTCTCGTGTTTGCCTCGCGGTCAGCCACCGTCGCTGCCGCTGTGCTGGCGACGTTCGTGCACGCGAATCCTCTCTGCGTTTGTTGTTTTTCTACCTCTGCCTCCCCCTCCCCTCCCCTCTCACCCACTTAATCTCTTTCTTTTTCTCTCTCTCTCTCTCTCTCTCTCTCTCTCTCTTTCTCGGCTGCTTTATGAGGGATGATGAAGTACGATATTTAAGGGCGATCGCGTATTCGAATATAACGATGCAGCTGAATTAGGAAAGAATTCTCTCTCAGCAATAATAATAATAATAATATTATTATTATTATTATTATTATTATTATTAAGTATAATAATAATAATAAGTATAGTAATATTATTATTATTATTATTATACTTATTATTAAGTATAATAATAAGTATAATAATTATAATAATAATATTTAAAGTTATGAAAAGTGTAGCGAGTGCCTGATTGTTTCTCAATTATCCTTGAACACCGTCGTTCATATTCTTCTCGATAACCGAACAACTGGCGCTAAAAGGAAATGACGTTGAAGGTAATTATGACGAGTCATGATTCTAGAGTAGGCCGCAATCAAGGGCAAGCAGAGGGGCCTGCAGTTTGCACTCGCATACAAGCGGAATGACAACGCGAACAGTCGAATTGCAAGAGATGGGAGATTTGCAGCTTCGTAGGGGGGGAGGGGGCTATGTGATAGTACGGACGACGGTGCGCGTAGATTAAATTACCAGATGTGGAATATAACAACGATCCATGCTATGAAATAATTCCACTTCCTATAATCTCTTCGTATTCAGCCTTTCTATAAATCTCATTAATTGTTTGTGCTAACCTCTGAACTGCTGTGTATATACATACTTAACCATTTTTCTTTATTTAGATTGTAACCCACAAAACAGTAACTTAATGAAATATTTTTTCTTTAGAAGTAGACAATTTCTTAAGAACTAAACTAAATTTACAATTATTACCATGAAACGTATACTCCATACTCCACAAACCATACTCCATGAAAACGTATCAAAATTTCATTTTTTCTAATTTGGCATATTATGTTTGTGACTGAGTCATACCACAAAATTATATTATCAACCGTAATTTTCGAACTTAGTGTCGTACAGAAACGTTAGTTTATTTGTGGGTTGTAATTTCACTTTATCAACTTTTGAAAACAAGCGTTATTAACATAATGGAAAACGACACTATTGCGTCCATTATAATGGTCCTTGGTTATCTCGCAGCTCGATATTTCAACTTCCGCGTTGTGGTTGGAGTTTCTTATTCTCATTGGTCCCCCACGGCTTCAATGTCTCGACCCTTCCTTTCCTCTGCGCCAGTGGTTGCGCTTGAGACATACCCAAGTCAGCTCAAGAGCAAAAGGTCTAAGTGTTGACAGTAAAAACAAAAACATATTTTTGTAAAATTATGTTATTTAAGCCGACCAGGATGACCGCGGTGGCGAAGAGCGAGTACCGATTCAGCGCTTTGGTCCGAAGGGTCGCGGGTTCGAGTCCCGCCTTGGGCATGGTTTTTTGCCCCTTGACTTTGCATGTGTTGTCGCGGAAGGCCTCGCGTTCTGCTGATCCCAGATCAGAGAAGCTCGCATGTGTGTTGGTCTAGTGTATGATCGAATATGCGTCTCATCGGGACGTAAAGGGTAACCGGCTGTTGGCCGGATAAAAGCCCTAGAAAAAAAAAGTTACTTAAAATGTCTTTCAATAATTTCAATAAAACTATCTACAAATTAATACTAACAATGTTAATAATCTGTTAATCCACGTTCGTTTTAGTGCATTCAGGTACTTGTTTCAGTAGTAGTGCTATACACTTTTTTCTCAGGACGTAAGATTTGACAGAATGTTCGTTCTGCTCAAATGGCTCTGGAAATTGAGCTAGGAGGGAAAGAGGAAGAATAAACATTATTGTTGTTGTTGTTGTTGTTGTTGTTGTTGTTGTTGTTGTTGTTGTTATGATGTAAAGGGGTGAGTTAACGCAGGGAGATAACGGAAAAAATGACAGCTTGAAATAGGAGCAGAAAGGAAAGTGTAATTTTTGAAAACTTCCATGGATCAGTCTGGTCTTCCGCACTTTTAAAATGGAACTGGAATTTGATCCTGAAATCTGTGTGAACAATTATCGCGCTACTTGTAGATGCATTTACAGGATCCTCCTTTAGACACCCGGAAATAATAAATTTGGGACGAGTCCATAGTACGCAATTCCACTTTTTATAACTAGTGGTTGCTCCCGAAAAAAGCATAGGCCGTACTAAACAATCCACTTACTTTTTCCCAGTCAATTCCTTTTCAAATTTTAAAAGGAATTTAAGTAACTTTCAGAAAATAACTCTTTCAGAACAACCGACTCGCTCTTAACGCCCCCTCACAGAAATGGGGGAGAAACTTTCCTCCACTTTCCACTCGCTTTGAAAATAGTCCTCCAGAACGTCTCTTTCTTGATCCTGAAAAGGAATTATTGAAATTATGAATATATTCTCAACACTATAATTCTGAATGACTGATTTAGTACTTTAAATTAAAGTATTTTTACTTGGGGAATGAAGGGAACGGGAAATTAAAACAATCTCTTTTAATTTCCGTTAATTCACATTGAAGGAAGAATCGTTGATAATGAATTAATCAATAACTAATGTAATCAATTACGAGAACAAATGGCATTGACTTGCAGGCTCAGGCATTTACGATCGTCAGACGTGTCTTAGGTCGAGAGATTTCAAAATAACAACACGCGCCTGCTTAAGTACCGTTTTGGCTATTAGCCGCCAATTGCCCTCCGCTGGCAGCCAGCGCGCCGGGAAACACTCGTGTAACACGGAACGACGGCAAACACGTAAAACACAGGCGGCGCTCCCATTATGCAAATGCGGCGAGCTGCGTCGCCCCCGGCGGCGCGTGCGATCGAGCCTCAGCCGCGCGACCCACATCGGTGACCCAGACAACCCTTGCCTCACTCGCTCATCAGAACGCGCCCCGCCCCTTCCTCTCCCCTCCTCTCCCACCACACCTGGGCCCGCTCCGCCCCGCTCCTCCTCGCCCCGCTCCTCCTCGCCCCGCTCCTCCTCGCCCCGCTCCTCCTCGCCCCGCTCCTCCTCGCCCCGCTCCTCCTCGCCCCGCTCCTCCTCTCCCCGCCCTGCCCCGCCCTACCATGTCCCGCCCCACCCCGTCCCGCCCCACCCCGTCCCGCCCCACCCCGTCCCGCCCCACCCCGTCCCGCCGTGCCCCGCTCTGCCCCGCTCTGCCCTGCCCCGCCCTGCCCCCTCCTGCCCCGCCCTGCCCCGCTCTGCCCCGCCCCGCCCCGCCCCGCCCCGCCCCGCCCCGCCCCGCCCCGCCCCGCCCCGCCCCGCCCCGCCCCGCCCTGCCCCGCCCTGCCCTGCCCCGCCCTGCCCTGCCCCGCCCCGCCCTGCCCTGCCTACCTCGTCCGCCTGCCCCGCCCTGCTCCGCTCTACCATGTCCTGTCCTGTCCGTCGCGCTCCACCCCTACCATGTCCCCTCCCTCCCGCCGCGTCCCACCTTGTCTGTCCTGTCCTGTCTCACCGCCCCACCTTGACCCGTCCCGTCCCACCCCACCTTGTCCCGTCTGTTCCACCCTTGTCCGTCTGTTTACCCCACGCCCGCCTTGTCCGTCTGTTCCACCGCCCCGCCTTGTCCCGTCTGTTCCACCGCCCGCCTTGTCCCGTCTGTTCCACCCCGCCCCGCCTTGTCCCGTCCTGTTCCACCGCCCCGCCTTGTCCGTCTGTTTTCCCGCCCCGCCTTGTCCCGTCTGTTCCACCCCGCCCCGCCTTGTCCCGTCCGTCCCGTCCCGTCCCACCACGCCACTTCACGCCACTCCACGCCATGCCCCGCCCCGTCCCACCCCGTCCCGCCTTGTCCTGACCTGTCCCGCTCCGTCTCGTATTACCCACCTCAGTTTTCCTTATCTTCCTCTCCGTACGCTCTGAATTCCGCTCCTTCTCTAGCGAATCCCATACTCCACTCTGCCCCGCACCAAAACTTCGTTATGCCCGGTACCCCGCTCTACTCTTTAAACGTCACTATTGTTTCTGTAGGTTTCTCTCTCTCTCTCTCTCTCTCTCTCTCTCTCTCTCTCTCTCTCTGCCGTTGCAACAATTCGTTCCTGTGTCCAGCTTCTCTGTCTCATTCTTTGCCGCTAACTTTTCGTCTCAATAGAAAATTTTCGCCATACCATATACTCTTTTGAGTTGCCCCTCCCATTCTCCCAGTGTGTTAGATTTTGTAACCTGAGTTTCAGTTTAAACAGCATTAGTAGAAATACAGATTTTAGCAATTGCTAAAAATGCGAACTATTAGCAATCGCTGAAAAAAATTAGTAATTGTATATGAAATCACGTACAAAATGCGAAACGATCATGAATCTACGAAATCATTGCTAAATGGCATTTTATGGTTTCCATCATGGCAAATTTGAATATTACAAAGAGTGGTACTTGCCCTAACCTGTATAGTTTTTCCCCCACCTAGAAGATAAAGAACGGTGTAAATCCATTAAATCAACTAAAAGATAAGACAATCAATGAAATACCTCAATCTTCTCAGAGTATGTTGATTTTACAAGCGGTGATGTTTGATATTATTCGCATACTGTGCGTACTTTTTTAAAGAACGCATTGGAAATTCGAAAGAACCTTTCTATCTTTTCTTAGGCAGCGCGGTGTCTTGAGGCAGGCAGAACGGCGATGTCGCAGCCTCCCCTTTCTTCGCGTCAGAGGCACTGGAATAAACGCCTCAAGTTGCTTTCGTCCGGGATATGAACCTAGGTCACGCAATCCTCACTGCCGCTCCCTGGGCAACGGTGTCTCGAGTTTCCAAGTCGGTGGGCTGCGGGAGGCGAATAACTGCAGCATTGACGACTGAACGAAACACAATCCTTGGACGCAAAATAACAATGCCCGCTCTATCCTCAAGAGAAGCTTTAAGATGTTTGTAACAATAAAAAAACTTCTTGTCCTGGCGGCCATTCCTTCTGACATGTGTTGAAGAAATCTTTGACACCAGTGAACAAGCTGATAAGTCATAAACACCTAATTTTTTTCCCTTCCCTTTTTATCCAGCCGACAGCCGGTTGCCCTTTACGTCCCGAAGGGACGCATATTCGACCATACACTAGACAAACCCTTGCGGGCTGCTCTGATCTGGGGTCAGCAGAACGCGAGGCCCTCCGCGACAACACACACAAAGTCAAGGGACAAACAGCCATGCCCAAGGCGGGACTCGAACCCGCGACCCTTCGGACCGAAGCGCTGAGTCGGTACTGGCTCAGCCACCTCGGCCACCCAGGTCGGCAAACACCTAATTTTACAAGAGCAAAAAACAACGTTTAAATGAATTAAATAAGGGATTAATGATATTCAAACGAAGGTGATATTCAAACAAAACTATTTTTGTGTAGGTTTTGGTTGAATATCATTTATTACATATTTATAGTATCAGTTTAAAGTTGTTTTTGTTCCCCTGTAAAATTAAGCTTTTTTGACTTATCAGATTATTCACCGGGGTCAAGGAAATATTAATGTATATAAAAATTAATGTTAATATTAATCGTTAAATTTAAAATACGAAGGGTTTTCTTTTAGAAAGAAATTTGAGCTTTCTGAGAAACTAGATTTCGTGAATTTTTTTCTATGAAATGAAATGTTGTGGGTCCCACATATAACTTAGCTTGCTATTTTTCACCGGTTTTATAGCATAAAGACTAAATTTTAAATAAAACCGTAAAATAAATAGAATAGACGTTTAGATACTGTAATTTGTTTATTATGTTCAATGAGTTACTATCCATCGTAATTTTGACACATGGAAATGAATGTTCTGTAGGTTCTTGATACCGAAAAATTAAATGACGGCAAAACTTCTGTATTTTTTTACGAGGGTAGGTAGAAATCTTCAAAAGACACTGGGAGCCAGTACTACCCGTACCCAGCGTGTGAGATTGTTTTCCACTAAAATCGAATCTCCACCCTCCCCGCGGAACCACCTCTAGGCATTACATTGCGGAGAGTAAAATAGTGACGCAGTTCAATGATGTTAATTGAATGGAATCACGAGATATCCCTCCTCTCTCCAGGAGTCTTCATTCCCGCAATACCCACTAGCTTGTCACCTGGTTCGAATTCAGCCGCTGTCTGGACGAGATTCCAGCGACCGACAGCTCTGGTAGATTTCCGTGGTTTCCTCGATCAACACCAGGCGAATGCCGGAGCAGTCCCCTAACAAACGGGCCACGGATCGCGCGCGATCATTCCTTCCCCTTCCTTCTATCCTCACCCCTTTCTTACACACACACACACACACACACACACACACACACACACACACACACTTACACTAACATGCACTACACTACCACACATGCCGGGAGATCGGTCGAGAGCATAGAGCTTGTCCTGGCTGGGGCGGTGCCCCTCCGGTGAGAGATACTGTAAAGACCCGGTGAGAAGCCACTACGCGCCGGATAGTGAATTGGCATGACAGAGGGATGTCGCACGATTCGACTTGTGCCAACTGGTTGGGTTTTGATTGATTGATTATTTCGTGTTTCCGGGCGCATCAACGGCTTTGGTCATTAGTCCCGTTAGTGTAGTGCATGTTTTTTCTCCGGAGATGGCGGTGATCTTCCCAGCTGAATAGCGAGATCCGGCGCCGACCTACCGTTAGGGGTTTCCCCCTAACCAGGACTCTCCCACCAGCGGGGCACCGCCCCAGCCGGGACAAGCTGTAAGCTCCCGACCGGTCTCCCAGAGTATGTGGTAGTGTAGTGCATGTTAGTGTAAGTGTGTGTGTGTAAGGGGAGTGGATAGGAAAAGGAAGGACAGATCGCGCGCGGTCCGTGGCCCGTTTGGTAGGGTACTGCTCCGGCATTTGCCTGGTGTTGATCGGAGAAACCACAGAAAACTACCGATCAGAGCAACCGGCCGCTAGAATTCTCCTCCAGACAGCGACTGAATTCGACCTAGCTGAAAAGCTAGAGTCGAAAATCCTGCCGCCGTCAGGACTGGAACCTAGGACCTCCCGGTCAGAGGCGCTGCAGTAACATCAGTTGATGCGCTGAGCTACCGCTCTCGGTACCTGGTTGGGGAAAAACCTCGCTAGTCGCCGGCAAGTCGGCGCCGAATCTCGCCATCCAGCGGAGAAAGAACACCGACCTCCCTGATGTAAAACATACACTACACTTACGGGACTAATGACCTCGTTAGTATACGCGCCAGAAATCACTATAAATCAATCGACCTGTAACTACGTAGCTCTTGACAAAAATCCATCGTCTTTGGTTCTCGTGGCTTAGCATCTGCCTGCCACAGAAGAGACAGCAGTTGTTGCTCTGAGCCAACTCAGCCGGCGGCGCGGGCATCGGAGTGTCCTCCCATTTGCAGCAGGCGGAAACCGCACGTATCCCCGGCCGCGCCCTGCGTATCTTGGCCCCGCGTCTGAAGTTCGCGCACGTAAGGAGCGCCGGATGGAATAGTAGGCGCTGCTGTAGTCACGTTATTACAAGGGATTTGGCTCACGAAAACCTCTTAACCAGATTTCGTTTAATAAACAAACTCGATTCCAGAAACAGAAAATTTACGAAACATCGCAACTTCATTTGCGTACTCCTGTGGTAGCTTTTATACATTTTCGTATCTGTGCTTTACTGGATTCGTACACAACTCCTTTCATAAATAAATACATAAGTACGTACATACACCAATTCATCAATAAATAAACATTAACCTTTAATTCGTGAATACCGGCCCTTTCCGTCAGTATTAATTGATTATGATATTCATTTATAAGTAACATTACACCACCTCTTTCACAAAACGCAGAAAAGAATTTGTTTTCATTACTTATCAAACAAAAATGTTTATTAGTTGAAACGCTACGAAGGCTAGGAGAAACTCGCTGGGGAGCAGTGATTTATACCAGAGAACATTATTTGCAGGTAGATAATACGTGTAGTTACTGTGCGATGAAGAATGCATGTTTCCTGTTCTACTCTTGCTTCCTGAATCAGCAACTTCCCTCCATATCGCATTGGCATCATTTAAATTTCATTGCGCATATGTGGGATTAAAAAATGTTGGATTTCTTATGCTACGACTGTCTTATTATTAAATATGCTTATATGGTCCTCTATATATTTTTGGGCAGCCAAAATTTCGCAAGAAATTGAGAAAATTTCAGTGGTCAAGAAAGAAGTTAAAGATGTTGTCCATACCGAACTGTATATGTATGTTTAATAATATTGCAGTCATGGCATAAGCAATTTAAGTGTAACCACATTGGTCCCATAAACTACGGTCAAGAAAGAAGTTACAGCCGTTGTTCATACCAAAAGTGTAATAAAGAAAATAATTAATGAAATTTTCTCAATTTCTTACGACATTTTGGCGGTCTAAAAATATATAGAGGGTCATTTATGCTTGAAATAAAGTTGTTTTGTTATAAAATTTTTCGCAGAAATTTCATTATTGCTCGAACTTCATTCTACTGTGTCTGTCTGTTTCGAGAGAAATGCCTACTGAGAAATAGGCTGTGCTTTAGAAACGACAGCTAGGTCGAATTCAGTCGCTGCCTGGAGGAGAATTCTAGCGGCCGGCTGCTCTGATCGGTAGTTTTCCGTGGTTTCTCCGGTCAACACCAGGCGAATGCAGGAGCAGTACCCTATCAAACGGGCCACGGACCGCGCGCGATCTTTCCTTCCTCCTCCTTGTCCTATCCTCTCCCCTTACACACACACACACACACACACACACACACACACTTACACTGACATGCACTACACTACCACATATTCCGGGAGACCGGTCGGGAGCTTAGAGCTTGTCCCGGCTGGGACGGTGCCCCACTGGTGGGAGAGTCCTGGTTAGGGGGAAACCCCAATAGCCGACGGTAGGTCGGCGCCGGATCTCGCCATCCAGCGGGGGAATATCACCGCCATCTCCCGAGAAAAAAACATGCACTACACTAACGGGACTAATGACCGAAGTAGTTGATGCGCCCGGAAACACGAAAAAATCAATCAATCAATTTAGAAACGAGATCACTCTCTCTAAACAATCATCTGCAGACGAGGATCAGTGTCCCATCTCGATTTCGTGCTAGTCGGAACAAGTTAAATGGATAATCGGGTCGCCTGTGAGAAAGCTGCTCTCTCTGATCGCCTACGTCAACGTAATGTGCATTTCCGTGGAATGCATCGGTGATGGAGTCGGCGTGTCTTATGCCTGTCCCCGTCGTGAAGAAAGTACTTGGTCACGGAAAGTGGACGCTCCGTAGGTTCAGAGGCGTTTGTCAGAACAAAAACAGAAGTGAATGGAACTGTGCCTCTCTCTTCGCTGGTCGTCGTTGAGGAAGAGGGAATGAGAGGGAGGGAGGGCGAAAACGGGAGGGAGAATGAAACAAGGAGGCAGAGCGAGTGGTTCTTTGTCTGTGTGTGTGTGTGTGTGTGTGTGTGTGTGTGTTTAAGTGTGCTTGCGGAACTGTACATAGATTGATTAATTTTTTTTTGTGTTTCCGGGCGCGTCAACTGGTTTGGTCATTAGACCCGTCAGTGTAGTGCATGTTTTTTCTCGGGAGATGGCGGTGACCTTCCCCCGCTGGATGGCGAGATCCGGCGCCGACCTACCGTCGGCTAGTGAGGTTTCTCCCTAACCAGGACTCTCCCACCAACGGGGCACCATCCCCGCCGGGACAAGCTCTATGCTCCCGACTGGTCTCCCGGAATATGTGGTAGTGTAGTGCATGTTAGTGTAAGTGTGTGTGTAAGGGGAAAGGATAAGACAAAGAAGATGAAGGAAAGATCGCGCGCGGTCCGTGGCCCGTTTCTTAGGGTACTGCTCCGGCATTTGCCTGATGTTGATCGGAGAAACCACGAAAAACTACCGATCAGAGCAGCCGACCTCTAGAATTCTCCTCCAGATAGCGACTGAATTCGACGTAGCTGAAAAGCTAGTGTCTAAAATCCTGCCGCCGTGAGCACTCGAACTTAGGACCTCCCGGTCAGATGCGCTGCAGCGACATCAGTTGATGCACTGAACTACCGCTCCCGGTGCGGAACTGTACACATTTCCATAAAAAAATTAAATGGATATGTCACAATTAAAATTAGATTGCTTCAAATAAGAATCAGTCGTATACTCGCTGTGATGGCTGTTTCACACGATAAGGGACCAGTCCTCCTACGTTTCTCCGCATTCATATTCTGTGGTACAGACCATTAAATCACTCCGCGTAGTAGAAATACTGATGGAACTTGTCCGTCCATATTAAGTCGAAAGAAGGAGAAATGTGAAATGTTTTCTATGGCTATTAGTGATTCAGATACCATACAGATAATATTTTGGCGTCCTTCCCAAATGAAATGGATAATTTGAGTAATGTTTTCCACGCGCATCTATTCAGGATGCCTCTTAGAAACGCGAGTGTAGTGGAAAACATATGTGTCAAAGCACACAACCGCTGGATAGCATACTAACTAGAAAAGAAAAGCGTGTGACTCGCGCAAAATGGAAGAGCGTCGTAGAGCTGTCGTCATGGCTGGCGTCTATCGGGTCAGTGCGGACGATTCCTACCGTGTCCCATTGCAGCCGCCAACTCTACCGTTTCTTGCGTTATCGCAAGCCGCCTCCCCTGGACGCACTTCGCCGAAGTCGAGAGAGACGCCGTGGGAGAATAAATAAATAAATAAATAAAAAACGAACATATACATACCACGAAATTACATTAAAAATATTCCTAAACAAATTTTAAAAACTATACAAACGTTTTAAAAATTATTTGGAAACTAAGGTTAAAGGTGTGTCAGTGATACTTTTTACACCTAAAGGTGAAACTGATATCAGTCACTGACGCACACTTCCTGCCACTGAGTTAACTGAAAGAGGCGTGCCGGACTGTGTGAACACCCGACCACGCCTTCATGTAGCGTACCCCGAGTTGATAGCACGCAGTAATAATGTAGGAAAAAAGTGCTGGATGTTTTGAAAATACTTCCTTTTATAATAACTACGTAATAAAATTAAAGAAAATTGATAGAAGAAAAAGAATATTTTGTGAAAATAGCAAAATATGTAAAAATGTAATAAACTACTAAATATGTAAAAATATGTTGCGAAAAAATTTGATACTGCGTTAGAAAAGCGACGATTCCCAAAGATTACAATTTTTAGAGCGGTAAGTAGACAGACAAAAAATACGTAAATTACATAAAAATCCAGTCTCTAATGACCACTGCATGAGTGGAGTTGCCTCGGGTGAAAGCTATGAAAGCAACGGAGGTGACTCGGCGGTGTGGTAGTCGGAACACATTAGTAAGATCTGTCGTGTGAAAATTATTGGAAATTGTGTAATAATAATAATAATAATAATAATAATAATAATAATAATAATAATAACAACAATTGGAATTGTTCCAAAATTGTAATTTTTGAGTTATGTATTGGAATTTATTTCTCTAATCTTCATTAATTCCATGAATGTCTTAAGCGATTTAATAAATCAAGTTATATCCGTGATGACTATGAAACTTACACTGATAATGCTTAAATGAAGGTATCTTTTCAAAATTAAATGCAATTTCTGAGCCAAGATGGTTTTTTAATTACGGTTGATGTGGTGTGTTGAGATTGAGGTCGATGTTGAGTGGAGGTTCTGATTAATTTGACGACTAGTATACCACATCTGTAGCTAGTTTTTCAATGCAAATTCTGTCTTTTAAAAGGAAGCGAAAATGTTATCAGATGAAAGAGAGGCTCGTTGCTATCTTTTATTCATCACTCAACTAATGTTCGTAGAGGAGTGGGGGAAGGGATTCCCGGGCCAGAAAACGTGCTTGTATAACATGGCGGTGTCTGAGTACGTATCACTGGGAGAGGTAGCTCAGTTCATCAACTGATGTCTCTGCAGCGCCTCTGAACGGGAGGTCCTAAGTTCGAGTCCTCACGGCGGCAGGATTTTCTACACTAGCTTTTCAGCTAGGTCGAATTCAGTCGCTGTCTGGAGGCGAATTGTAGTGGCCAGCTGCTCTGATCGGTAGTTTTCCGTGGTTTCTCCGATCAACACCAGGCGAATGCCGGAGCAGTACCCTAACAAACGGGCCACGGATCGCGCGCTGTCTGTCCTTCCCATTCCTTGTCCATCCTCTTCCCTTACACACACACACACACACACACACACACACACACACACACACACACACACACACACACTAACATGCACTACACTACCACATATTCCGGGAGACCGCTTGGGAGCTTAGAGCTTGTCCCGGCTGTGGCGGTGCCCCACTGGTGGGAGAGTCTTGGTTAGGGGGAAACACCACTAGCCGACGGTAGGTCGGCGCCGGATCTCGCCATCCAGCGGGGGAAGATCACCGCCATCTACCGAGAAAAAAACATGCACTACACTAACGGGACTAATGAGCAAAGCAGTTGACGCGCCCGCAAACACGAAGAAATCAATCAATCAATCATGAGTACGTATCTGTAATAAACAGAAATCATATTGAAAACGAAAACTGCTGACATGAGACGTCTGGCTGCTGGTAAGGAGGCTGTGGCGAGGCCGCACACGCCAACGAAGGAGTGGGTGGCAACTTTGACAGCCTTGGAAAGGTGTGGGTTGATCGCTTCGCAGCTCGATGTAGGGACTGCGTCACAAGAGTAATTGACATAGGAGACACTGGAAGTTGACGTGTAAATGGCGAAGAATAAATCGGAAACAGTCGAAGCAGAAAGCAAGTCGAGGACGAGGAGGATAAAAAATAGAAGACGCCCGGAAATCTGTAGAAACGCGTAGCGACAGTCAGTAGGGATGAAAGAAATCGAATCGATACCAAACAAAAATAATATTTTGGTCTAATCTCACGAATGCCCCATCGCCTGCCTCAACGCTGCTGGGGTTGGTTTATAATGCGCGCGATAACGATCAGGGCTCGGATTCTGATAGGTCGTCTTTTTATTGGTGCACGTATAGCTCACTAGGAAATGAATGTATATCACATGGAGGTGACAAACGTGTAGTTGTTGGGTCATTTTTTTCAACATTCATTTACAAGGTAAGTCTAGGATGCACCAAGACGACCGCGCGGATTATAAAACAAACCCAGCAGCGTTGAGGCAGGCGACGGGGCAGGAAGCGGGAGGAGAGGGGAACAGAAAACAAAACGCGTAAAAATGACAAAAATGACGCAAAGGTAAAAAATGACCAAGTTGAAAAAATAGCAAAAAATGACCCAACAACTATACGTTTGTCACCTACATGTGACAAACATTCATTTACTAGTGAGCTGTACGACTAGAATGCACCAATAAAAAGACGACCTATCAGCATCCGAGCGCTGATAGTTATCACGCGCATTATAAAACAAACCCAGCAGCGTTGAGGCAGGCGACGGGGCAGGAAGCGGGAGGAGAGGGGAACAGAAAACAAAACGCGTAAAAATGACAAAAATGACGCAAAGGTAAAAAATGACCAAGTTGAAAAAATAGCAAAAAATGACCCAACAACTATACGTTTGTCACCTACATGTGACAAACATTCATTTACTAGTGAGCTGTACGACTAGAATGCACCAATAAAAAGACGACCTATCAGCATCCGAGCGCTGATAGTTATCACGCGCATTATAAACCAAACCCAGCAGCGTCGGAGGCAGGCAACGGGGCAGGAAGCGGGAGGAGGGGCGGGGGAGGCTGCGTGGCCGGCGGGCGGCACCCGCGACGCGCCGCGACGCGTCGCAGCGTCACTTCCGCGTTGCGCCGCACGCAGCTCACGCAGCGCGCCCCCGCCCGTGAGCGGAATGGCCGGCTCCGCGCGTCGCCCAACTGTCAATGCCCCGCTCGCCCGGCGGGTACTGTTACCCGCGCGCCTCCCACGTCCTCTGAAGACATCGCAGCGGCGCACTCGCAGGGGAGGGAAGCGATCCGCAGATGCGATGTCGCCTGGGGGGGGGGTACAGCTTCGTTTTTTTTTCTCTTGTTTTCTTCGTGTTTCTGGGCGCGTCAACCGCTCTAGTCATTAGTCCCGTTTGTGTAGTGCATGTTTTTTTCGCGGGAGATGGCGGTGATCTTCCCCCGCCGGATGGCGAGATCCGGCGCCGACCTACCGTCGGCTAGTGGGATTTCCCACTAACCAGGACTCTCCCACCAGCGGGGCACCGCTCCAGCCCGAACAAGCTCTAAGCTCCCGACCGGTCTCCTGGAATATGTGGTAGTGTAGTGCATGTTAGTGTGTGTGTGTGTGTGTGTGTGTGTGTGTGTGTGTGTGTGTGTAAGGGGAGAGGATGGGACAAGGAAGAGGAAGGAAAGATCGCGCGCGGTCCGTGGCCCGTTTGGTAGGGTACTGCTCCGGCATTCGCCTGGCGTTGATCGGAAAAATCACAGAAAACTACCGATCAGAGCAGCCGGCCGCTAGAATTCTCCTCCAGACAGCGACTGAATTCGATCTAGCTAAAAAGCTGGTGTCGAAAATCCTGCAGCCGTCAGGACTCGAACCCAGGACCTCCCGGTGAGAGGCGCTGCAGTGACATCAGTTGATGCACTGAGCTACCGCTCCCGGTGGTACAGCTTCTATGCCTAGGGAGGAATACCGATGTCGTCCCTCTAAACAGGAAATAAAACAGAAGGGAGATCTCCAGACAAACTCGGAAATCGATGCTCTTGTAGTATTGCGTACAAATCTTGCTCCGCTTACTAGTGAGTTTCGTAATTTAATATCTGATAATTGCTTCAAATGAACAAATTAATGAATACACGGTTACAGAATAATTGTTTATGATGTTAGATGATTGTTTAGATGTAGGGTGATTTATTTATTGATTAGTGCTTTAGGGCGCGTTTTCAGGTCATTATCCCCGTAAATGTAGTCCGTTTTTAGCGCGAGAAGTGGGGGTGATCTTCCCCCGCTGGATGGAGAGATCCGGCGCCAACTTACCCTCGGCTAGCGGGGCTTCTCCCTAACCAGGTATCATCCACCAGTGGGCACCGCCCGAGGAAGGATTTTTACGCAAACATTTCCCAGTGTGCACGTAAATATTTTTTAATTAGCCATATTTTAACTAGATTTTCTTTCTTTTCAACTATATTTCATGGAAAATATTTTCCAAGGTCGTCCTTCAGTGGGAGGTGCAACCATGCCATTAAATATCTTGGCCACGAGCATAGGAGTCGATCAACCACTGATGAGTGAGCAAACCTATTGCTTCTTGGAAGCTCCATAGAAAATTTGCCATGATATGAATGAAAAGTAGAATAAGAAGTTTATTTGACTCATAGCTGAAATAATAAACGATCTCAAACCAGGGTGCACTTCAGCTCTGATATTTTTAGTAGAAACTTGAAAAATATGATAATCAACATAAGTATTTTAGAAGGGTCAATTTTTATAAAGAAGATGACTAAATTTTATTATTTTACAGTAGTAACTTTTTCTGTACTACCTTTTACTTCTTTTCTGAAATTATGTAGAAAGTAAGATCTGCCGAAAGTACAATAAAACAAATAATGAAGCGAATAAGTATTATAATTTACCAAGGGCTAAGAACAAAGTGATTAATATCTCAGAAGCAGTCTTTTTTTATTTGTTCCTAAATCGTTTAGAATATAAACAGTTTCATGTCGGAAGCTGTAGAACGAAATCTCAAAATCTTTCTCAACAATATGAACTTTTTCGAGAGTCAATATCTAGATATGAATTAATATAAAATTCCTCTGCTGCTAAATAAAAAGCATTTCTCTTAACTGAAGAGACAATTTCACCGAATTCTTCCGATCTATACTTGTTTTTCTTTGTAACGTGGCGGATGACTTGATGTCATTTTTACACCTCCTGCCTTATAAAATGAATCTTTTTAACAGTGGTAAGCACATGTCTGAGGTCATGACCCCCGTTGAGAGCCGTTCGCGAATGAATTAAAATACTCATTTTATAAGGCAGGAGGTGTAAGAATGACGTCGTGTCATCGGCCACGTTAGAAAAACCGAAGTATACCGCAACCTCACGGCTGCGTTCGCCTCGTAAATGGCCAACCCCAAGTGCCGCGAAGTGGCCGGGAGGCGAGCGCAGTGAGCACGCCTATGGCGCAGTCCGCCTACGGCAGGGCGCGCGGGGTCACGCGGCGGCGGCGCGCGCGCATATCGGGCGTTGGGGGGGGGGGACCGGAAGGAGCCCCGTTGCGCCGCGAGGCACGTCCCCCGCCCGCCGCGCCGCCCGAAAGAGGCCCTGGCGAGCGGCCAGCACCGGCTCCAGCCTCGCCGCCGCCCCGCCCCGCCATGCCTCGCCGCCGCTGCCGAATCGCCACGGCTGCAGCCAAGACCGTGACGCCTACCCGCCCCTGGCTCTGCCTCTGCCTCTGCCTCTTCCCCATCGTCTTTCTCTTCCCCATCGTCTTTCTCTTCCCCATCGTCTTTCTCTTCCCCATCGTCTTTCTCTTCCCCATCGTCTTTCTCTTCCCCATCGTCTTTCTCTTCCCCATCGTCTTTCTTTCTCTTCCTCATCGTCTTTCTCTTTCTCTTCCTCATCGTCTTTCTCTTTCTCTTCCTCATCGTCTTTCTCTTTCTCTTCCTCATCGTCTTTCTCTTTCTCTTCCTCATCGTCTTCTCTCTCCTCTTTCTCTTCCTCATCGTCTTCTCTCTCCTCTTTCTCTTCCTCATCGTCTTCTCTCTCCTCTTTCTCTTCCTCATCGTCTTCTCTCTCATCTTTCTCTTCCTCATCGTCTTCTCTCTCCTCTTTCTCTTCCTCATCGTCTTCTCTCTCCTCTTTCTTTTCCTCATCGTCTTCTCTCTCCTCTTTCTCTTCCTCATCGTCTTCTCTCTCCTCTTTCTCTTCCTCATCGTCTTCTCTCTCCTCTTTCTCTTCCTCATCGTCTTCTCTCTCCTCTTTCTCTTCCTCATCGTCTTCTCTCTCCTCTTTCTCTTCCTCATCGTCTTCTCTCTCCTCTTTCTCTTCCTCATCGTCTTCTCTCTCCTCTTTCTCTTCCTCATCGTCTTCTCTCTCCTCTTTCTCTTCCTCATCGTCTTCTCTCTCCTCTTTCTCTTCCTCATCGTCTTCTCTCTCCTCTTTCTCTTCCTCATCGTCTTCTCTCTCCTCTTTCTCTTCCTCATCGTCTTCTCTCTCCTCTTTCTCTTCCTCATCGTCTTCTCTCTCCTCTTTCTCTTCCTCATCGTCTTCTCTCTCCTCTTTCTCTTTCTCATCGTCTTCTCTCTCCTCTTTCTCTTTCTCATCGTCTTCTCTCTCCTCTTTCTCTTTCTCATCGTCTTTCTCTTTCTCTTTTTTTCTTCCTCATCGTCTTTCTCTTTCTCTTTTTTTCTTCCTCATCGTCTTTCTCTTTCTCTTTTTTTCTTCCTAATATTTCTTTTTTTCTTACTCATCTTTCTCTTTCTCTTTTCTTCCTCATCTTTCTCTTTCTCTTTCTCTTTTCTTCCTCATCTTTCTCTTTCTCTTTCTCTTTTCTTCCTCATCTTTCTCTTTCTCTTTTCTTCCTCATCTTTCTCTTTCTCTTTCTCTTTTTTTCTTCCTCATCTTTTTCTTTCTCTTTTTTTCTTCCTCATCGTCTCTTTCTCTCTCTCTCTTTCTCTTTCTTTTTCTCTCAGGTCATTAACTGATGCCACTGCAGCGCATCTAATCGGATGGCTCTAGGGTGCACGTCCTGGCGGTGGCAGGATTTTTCACTCTACCTTGGTACTATGTCAAATTGATCCGCTATCTGGAAACTTGCAGCGGCCGGCTGCTATTATTGGTAGTTTTTCTTTTGTTCCTCCGATCAACATCAACCAATGCCCGAAGAGTGACTTAACAAATGGGCCGTGGACCGCGTGCGTTCTTTTCTTCTTTGCTCTCTCCTCAACACATAGTCACGCGTATATGCGCTCCACTACACACATGCCGGGAGATCAATCGAAACTTACAGCCTTTGCTGGCAGAGGTACCCCACTGGTGGAAAATATCTCGATGGGTACTATTATGAAACACGCACAAAACTCTAGTTGTAAATTTGTAAGTACTTTAAAACAAGGAAATAACACCTTCGGAATTGCGTTCTACATACGACGGGAAAATGACAGCGAAAAATAATACAGATAATCCGGCGTTCATCCTATCTTGGTTTTCCCCAAGCTATATTTAACAATGCTTACGTCTAAGCAATGAAAATGTTTGTTCGTATGCAGTTAAATAAAATGCAAATTTTTATAATTTTCTGCGTGACAGTTAATTTGTTTCTTTGTTACAAACCGACCAGTAAATATGAAAACATTACTTAAAATAACTTCTTTTTGATATATCTTTGTGCATTAGAACACTCAAACTTGGAAAAAAAATTACGAACACCTTGAAGACTGGAAAGGTTTATTTTAGGAATTGGTGCAAAACCGTTTTAGACTTCTTATTGACACTTTACCGCTTTGCCTTTCTCGTATAACATTTAGGCGACTATCGCCTATAGAACTGTTACCAATGTTCACAAGATATGTACTACTCGCGCAACTTTCCTTGAACGATAGATTGAAAAAATGCAAGCGGAGTGGGGGTATTAGTGACAAAGTCGGCCACCAGAGTATTTACAGTAATGCCAACCTCTGCAAAATCAATAGCAAACCTGCTACGTGTGCGGTCGGGTCATCGCTCTGGGTAGGTAACAGCAGGGACAGTAGATAGGAGTTTAAGTTGTCTCCCTTGAAGGTCCTGGACCTGCCTCAGACATTTCTTTAGATCATGGTAATAAAGCTGAACAGAAGTTCTCCACTATGAAAGCAACTAGCCCTGACTTGCTTCTGTTTCGCGCCAACGAAGTTTTAATGCTTGGAATGTTGTCATCAGTGCTCGTTGCGAGCTTTTGCCTTCAACTGTTTATTGTTCAAGGGAGGGGGAAGCAAGGTCATCGTTCAAGAAAAGTTGCGCGAGTAGTACCGTGTCATCTTCGCACTGAAGAAACATTACCGCCTCCTCTCCCCCGGACATAAAACTTCACGCGTATGAATCATACCATTACGTTTGCACTTTTCCCGAGTACGTTGCACATTGTTTTTAACAGTGTTTTGATATTAAACGAAAATCCTGTTTTCGCACTCACACCACTAGTTGCCCGCTCCACATCGTGCTTAACCATATTGTCCACCAAACTCATCTCCTTCGTTCTCGTTAAAGTGGCCCACACATGTGCGTGCCCGGATAGAGGGTCCTGAAAAATTTGTCCGTACCGCTGCATGGTTTACTCAATAATGCTTGTAATGGCGGCGGAAGCCGACCTGGATGGCCGAGGTGGCCAAGAGCGAGTACCGACTCAGCGCTTCGGTCCGAAGGGTCGCGGGTTTGAGTCCCGCCTTGGGCATGGCTGTTTGTCCCTTGACTTTGTATGTATGTGTTGTCGCGGAGGGCCTCGCGTTCTGCTGACCCCAGATCAGAGGAGCCCGCAAGTGTGTTGGTTTCTAGTGTATGGTCGAATATGCGTCCCATCGGGGCGTAAAGGGTAACCGGCTGTTGGCTGGATAAAAGCCCTAGATAAAAAAAAATGGCGGCGGAAGATTTACAAATTGATATGCAGCACGAGACAAGTTCGCGAGTCGCACTCGCTGGTGTATAGACACCTCAAGTTCAATCATCAATACAGAGATCTCGGTTGTTGGTCACATAAATTCCTATTCCTTAACTAAATCACGAAATAATTTTAGACTTTTTCATTTAGATTTCATTAAATTACCATTTGTTATATTTTAAAACGTTCCAGTGTTGAATTATTTTGAATTAATTTCATAGACAATATTTTCTTCAACCTTAGTATCTAAGTCTTACAACCATATCTGCACGAAACTGTGATTAAATGGATTGATTATTTGATTTATTTCATGTCACCGAGCGCCTAAACTGCTACGATCATTAGTCCAATACGTGTAGTGTATGTTTTTATCATGGAACGTGGCGGTATTCTTCCCCCACTGGTGAACGAGAACGGACTCTGATTTTTCACTTCAGTTTGCGGGTTTTCCCTAACCAGGTATCGCCCACCAGCGGTACACCGCAGGGGGGATCACGATGGCGGAGGTTGTTGTGGTCTCTGGTGGAGCGTCGTACACGACCACCTGGACCCTGAGTCTCGCAGTGTCACTCACGTCGTTAGCTTGAAGGTGCAGGCTGTGAGAAGACAATGCTAAGCTCCTGGTTGCCGGGCTTGCCCGGTTACCCACCAGTTGGGCCTATGCATCGACCTTTGGGCAGAATTGGACGAAGAATACTTTTCGGAGTACTGTGAATCCTACATATAGAAGTCCGACGGAAAAACTGATACCACCCGTCAGGTTGCCCAGGTTCCGGCGATACGCGCGTCGTTAGCCTAAAGGTGTAGGCAGTGGGGAGACGGGATGGGGGCTCCGAGCTGCCCGAACTTTAGTTCGGGTGGCCTCCAGTTGGGCTCTCGGCTTCTCCGTGGCTGTGGCCAATACTCTTGGCCAAGAGGAGGGAACTTATTCCCGGCGCATGTGAGTAGCGCATTGTTTTGACTCCGATACTAGATGAGGCAACAACAGTGGAATGAAAAGTAGCGGAAACGGGAGAACCCCGTGAAAACGAGCTTCCAACTCTCTCCGTCTTTTATCAATTCTTTAAGGATCTACTAGGATTCAATCCCGATACTCACCACTGAAAATTATTGTTGACCACTGCGCTAAGAGGTTGCCTCCAAACACTACACAAATAAATATTTTGTTCTCCTGGAATCGTACGAAACGAAGTACGTAAGTTGTGAGAAACAAAACAAGTAAACATGTCCCACAAACGCACATTGCAGCCGGACGGACCTTCTGCCAACCGAGAACAGAACTTCCTTCGTATGGCCAAATATAGTAAACTGAGACGTTCGCGGTTGCTTGAATCAGAGCTCATCCGTTCAACGTCCGTATACATGGTGTTTCACTGTGTTATTTTCCGGCAATCGCAAGTAGTGGTCGCTGCCCACTCAACTTCAATGCCGGAGGATTATCTATTCACGGTCCTAGAGGTATGCGAGTTAACACATTGGCTGGCAAAACCAGAGTTGGCGGGTTCAAACCTCGATCGGAGGAAAGATTTTCCAAATTCGGAAAATCTAGTGTCGTGTTCAAATGATAGTTTTGTGAGAAATTTTGCTAAATGCATGGCAAAATTAAGGGCGAATGAGTGAATACTTATTGATTTCGGGCGTGTCAATTACTAAGATCCTGTAAATGTAGTGCAAGTTTTAACACGGAAGGTGACGTTGTTCCTCCCCCTGCCGGAACGTGAGATACGATAATTACCTTCCCAAGGTCATTGGTGATTAATTTCCAACACAATCTACTCCAGCGAAGCACTGCTCCAGCCGGGACCGGTAGCTCAGTGCATCAACTGATGTCACTGCAGCTCCTCTGACTTGGAGGTCCTAGGTTCCCACTCCCCACGGCGGCAGGATTTTCGACACTAGCTTTCCAGCTAGTTCAAATTCAGTCGCCGTCTGGAGGAGAATTCTAGCCGCTGGCTGCTCTGATCGGTAGTTTTCCCTGGTTTCTCCGATCAACACCAGGTGAATGCCGGGGCAGTATCCTACCAAACGGGCCACGGACCGCGCGCGATCTGCCCTTCCTCTTCCTTGTCCTATCCTCATCCTTTACTTTCACACATACTTGCATGAACTATACCACCACACGTGTCTGGAGACTAGTCGAGTGCTGAGCTTGTCCCGGCTGGGACAGTTCCCCGCTGGTGGGAGATACCTGGTTGAAGATAGCTTCGCAAGCCAACGTGTGGGTCGGCGCCGCATGTCGCCATCCAGCTAAGGCAGATCACCATCACCTCTCGCGATAAAAAATAAACTACACTTACGGGAATAATGATTTTAGTATTTCACGCTCCCGGAATCACTAATCAAAACTCGTAAACGATATCTCAATATATACGGCAGTGTAGAGCGCGCGCGCGCGCGCGTGTGTGTGTGTGTGTGTGTGTGTGTGTGTGTGTGTGTGTGTGTGTGTGTGTGTGTGTGTGTCTCTAGGAGGAACAAGGATGTGGAAGGAGGCATCGCGCCCAATACGTGGCCCATTTATTCGGGTACTACTCCTGTATTCGCATGGAGGTGATCGCAGAAACCACAGAAAACCCTCAATAGTGCAATTGACCAGCCACGTAGCTACGTGTCAAAAATCATCACCCTCGAGACTCCAAAACTAATACCTCATGAACGATGATGCTGCAGGGCAAACTACCAGGGAAGGACTAAATGATTCACAAAATATAATTCAAACGGCACTTGGGTTGTTCCTGGTCAGTCAGTATAAGGGGTGAAAATTAAGTGGTATCATGAAGAGACCCACGAAAGAAATTCTAAGAAGTAAAGACAATGAGGGTGTCATGTTCAATTGGTCATGTATTGAAGTGACCTAGTGCTCGATACAATAACAATTCTAGTAACAGAATAATCCCGTCTTGTTTTCAGTGGATCTGGCTTACAATTTTTCTAGGGTTCACAATTCTTTCACAATACTACCGATACATAGGTTCTGCTCGTTCCCTTTCGTATTTTTTTAGGGAGAACACGTTTTGTTTAAAAATCAGTGTTCAAAATGTACACTGATTTTTCAGCGTACAAAATGTACACAATGTTTAAAAATCAATGTACCAAAACCAGTGTACTGAAGGTTTTGTTGTTCTTGTACTATATCCACGAGACATTACTAGAGAATATGTAGAAATTTTCCTTTCTTTTCTTTGTCATGCTTACCAAATCGAGAATAAACTTACTTCATGCGTAATTTGAACACAATTCTCGCGAAGGGTAACTGCAAATTCTACTCAGATCTGATGTTTATTAAGAATTTGTCAAGTGCAAAACAAATTAACATGTCCACGTTCACTATAAATCTGCCACAATTCCCTGCATAACGGTACGAGCGGTATGTGGCGCACCTAGCGGATAACGAGGAAGTAAAGTCTGCTATGGTGTAGTGCAAGGAAGAGAGGAGTTTCGTAAAAGTGAATATTTAACAGAACACTTTTTTTTAGCAATTGCTATGGAGTGAAAGATAATGAAATGCATCTGCAGGATAGAGAATGTTTAAATAAACTTATGAACCAAAGGAGGAAGAGCTTACATTTAGAGCTGTTAATGTAGTCATCTACAGCAATTCAGATTTGCATGGTGCCGATCGTCAGAACGCGTTAGGTTTGGAAGTGAATCTAAACCAACCTATGAAAATGAGTTACTCGTGTGTATTTTTTAAAATTAACAATCTGTCCGGAAATTCTCATTCTTACAGCGTAGCGTGAAATAAAGGACGATGATAAACCATACGTGACTAAAACAGTAACCTGAAATAACTTTTTTTAATGGCATATTTTTAGCGTGGCGTAATGAATGACAACCTGAGTATGAAAAAAACATGATCCAAGTTAAAGTAAAGCATTCAAACGTCAAATAATTTCCAACATTCATTGTTTGAAATTCCTTGTATATGCTACTTTAAAACACTGAACCCAATCACATCTCAATTGTTCATAGTATATTCGTATTGTTGTTTGCATTGCAGAATATTGTTCATAGTGGTTTGCAATCGACATTTTCATTAATGCTTCGTGAAGTGGATGATTGACGCTGATAAATTGTTACGTCATATTTCGAAACTACTAGACGGGGGTAGTAGTCGACACGTACTCGTCCCTTTCAGGAAACAAGCTATTTTCAACGAATATTACAGTGACTTTATCCCTGTGGAAATGCTGCGATTTCGATTTTGTCTAGTGCCCCTGTCTGGGGGGACATAGCGAGAGTCCCGAAGGTGATACATTTTTGACACCATCTAGAGGGCTTCGGTCGATCAACCGCTGCCTGGGGGAAAATTATAATGGCTAGCTATTCGAATCGGTAGTTTTCCATGGTTTTTCATATCAAAACCATGGTGAATGCCGAGCAGTACTCTAACAAAGTGACTACAGACCGCGCGCGATCTCCCCTTCAACTTTCTTGTCCTACCCTCATCCCTTTCTTACACATACCCTTACATGCACTACACTACCAAACATGCCGGGAGTCCATTCGCGAGCTTAGAGCTGCTCCTCGCTGCGACTGGGTCGCGCTAGTGAGAGATACCTGGGTAGGGAAAACCACGCAAGCCGACAATTGGTCGGCGCTGGATCTCACCACCCAACGAGGAAGGACCTCACCACCACCACCTCTAGTGATACGAACATTGTCTATACTTACGGCAATAACGACCACAGCATTTATTATTATTATTATTATTATTATTATTATTATTATTATTATTATTATTATTATTAAACATACAATCCCTTCATACATTGATATTTGGTGATCATGACTTTTATCGTTGTTGCTGCTTTGTTGTTCTCTATCCTTCTTCCCGCAGGAAACCAGAACAAGATCAGCTCAAAATGGCGACCGCCGTTTGTCTTACCCCCGGCTTCGCATCCCTGATCCGACCCCACCGTCGACCTCTTCCTCCACCGGTTGGCCCCTGCTATCGCGTCTGCCTCAGCCGCCGCCTCCACCTCCGCCGCATGTGTCCGGCGGCGCGGAGCGTCCGGTAGATCGCGCGACGGAAATTCCTAGACGAGGCCGTCAGGACGCGTGGCGGGCGGGTGGGCAGGCGGGCAGGACCTGCGTGGGTGAATCAGGCTGCACCCGCTCTCGCCCACCCACGCCCCGCCGCCTCGCACCATCATCGGCTGCCGCTGCTGATTAGACGCGTTATTTCCCGTTCGTTGACACGGCCGGTGCGCAGAATGTCAGCGCGCGCCGGCAACACGTCAGTCGGGTTTACTCAGCAGAATTCGAGCGGCTCGATTTATCTCGTAATATTATTCCGATGTGTACGAGGGATAAGGGTACGCTGGGGATGACCAGGAGTACACGTCACTTTGTTTACTCAGCAGAAATGATCGTTCCTTTATTAATCCTTTAATATTATTCTGGTGGAGTAAAGAAGACAACGGTACTGT
Organism: Teleogryllus occipitalis; assembly: GCA_011170035.1. Taxonomy (NCBI): domain Eukaryota; kingdom Metazoa; phylum Arthropoda; class Insecta; order Orthoptera; family Gryllidae; genus Teleogryllus; species Teleogryllus occipitalis. The sequence goes on along the minus strand of BLKR01000498.1, from coordinate 33,944 downwards.
GGTCATAAGATGGCACATCAATTCCTGTTAAGTGTAGAAGTAGTTGTCAATGAAACGTGATAGGAAAGAATGACGGCAGAGGGACTCCTCAAACTGTCCCTTGGGAATACCCTGTATAGTTCTATTCATTTTTAGTGATGACTAAGCATGAAAATCCAAAAATGGGGTTCCTAAACTATTGTTTAGAACTTCTCTTGGATTAAAAAGTACGCAAGTGCTTGTATTTTGCAGTTCGTATTATAGGGCAATGTTGCTAAACGTTCCGTCTGCTTTAGATTTAGCTTTCTCTAGATTTAGCCTCTCCTCGGGTGTTCAGGAACTCGTAATCTACGTAAACTTAAACTGATGGAGATTAGACTGAAATAATCTATGAAGAAATGAAATTGATCAGTTAATTTACATAGGTAATACCTCGTTCACATGGGAAATGATCAATAAATTCATTAGTCAGGTAGAATCGAATGGTTTTATGTGAAAAATTTCCTAAGTACAAATGGCATTTAGTAAGATTATGGCACGAATGATAATATTATTACTCCTAAAAATAAATTTTAATTTAAACAAAATATAAAGCAATTTCAATTCAAATATTTGAGGACGTGTGGATACGGCAGATTAGCCGGCGCGCGGCGGGGAACGGGGCGGCGAAAAATCAATGCGATAAAATTGCGAGGATAAAATGCCTTTAATTGTATGAGTGTGATCGAATTCCTACATTTCATGAGTGATATAATCTGGGTAATTTAATCAACGCTAGCAATATTACAATGTTTTCTCACGGACAATACCGGGCCTCTTATGCTGAGAAGCACAATTAAGACGCTGGCTGTTGAAGTTAGTGTATTTTCAAGCTATTTTCCCTTTTAAAAAAAATGTCTAGCTGAACCCTAGTGATTACAGAAGGGTTCAGCTAACCTTTGCCAACTATCCTCCACAAAATCTACAATAGAAAAGTACAAAATTTGTAGGTATGAAAAGGAGGATCGAAAAGCCCAAATATATTGTTTCAAGTCTTTCAGTACTTATGGCCTAATGAAATAAAGTATGCGAATAAATTCTGAAACAGTGCAATGATTATTCGCAGTGAAATGTAGTTTAAATATTTTAAACTTAAGAGATTTTTGCATGGACTCGTATGTTTCAGTAAACTGTAAGACACAATTTTAATCACTGAAACGTTTTGTAAAGGGACTCGTGAGTCAGATGTTTTCAGGACATTGCGTTAAAATATTCACTGCATTTAAAAGCACAACATTTTCGACTAGTAAAAAAAATCACTATCTTCTTCGCTATTAACCTCACACTCTCATCCTTGCTCGCGCTATTTACGAATCGGCGAGGACTTTCGATAGATCCGAGTGCATCTTTCACAACAGAAAAAACAAGAAAAATGTAGTCATGAAATGGCGTAATGAACAAATAACGACAAGTAAGCGTTCATTCTATTAATTTTAAAATATTATTTAGTCTTTATACTCTCATAAGAGCAAATGATAACTCATCTTGGTTGAGCAGAAAGCTCAAACATCTTTCTAAGCTAATATCCTTAGGGTTTTAAATTAAAGAAATTACAAAATATGAAATGTTCTTACGTGTCCACCTAGGCACACATTAATTACAAAAGAGAATTGTTTCTAATCATTTATTACAATACATTCTTCAGAATTATCAACCTTTCAGAGCTTTTCTTAAACCGGAATATTAGTACTAAACCAAACAAGTTAATATTAATCTACGACATACGACCCAATACAGCGACAGTGTATATTGATTGATTTTTTTTCGTGTTTCCGGGCGCGTCAACGGCTTTGGTCATTAGTCCCGTATGTGTAGTCCATGTTTTTTCTCGGGAGATGGTGGTAATCTTTCCTCGCTGAATGGCGAGATCCGGCGCAGACCTACCGTCGGCTAGCGGGGTTTCCCCCTAACCAGGACTCTCCCACCAGCGGGGCACCGCCCCAGCCGGGACAAGCTCTAAGCTCCCGACCGGTCTCCCGGAATATGTGGTAGTGTAATGCAGGTTAGTGTAAGTGTGTGTGTGTGTGTGTGTGTGTGTGTGTGTGTGTGTGTGTGTGTGTGTGTGTGTGTGTGTGTAAGGGGAGAGGACAGGACAAGGAAGAAGAAGGAAAAATCGCGCGCGATCCGTGGCCAGTTTGTTAGGGTACTGCTCCGGCATTCACCTAGTGCTGGTCGGAGAAACCGGCCGATCAGAGCAGCAGGCCTCTAGAATTCTCCTCCAGACAGCGACTGAATTCGACCAATCGGAAACGCTAGTGTCGAAAATCCTGCCGCCGTCAGGAGTCGAACCTACGACCTCCCGGTGAGAGGCGCTGCAGTGACATCAGTTGATCCACTGAGCTACCGCTCCCGGTGCGACTGTGTATAACATTGTGGATTGTTTACCAATATCTGTTCATTAAGGGTTTCGAGTTGCACATTAGTTTTAATTTCATAACATTATAAGAATAATATTCCGCATTATTTCATTAAAGATGTCAGACAGTTCTTCGGCAAAGGCGCAGTGTAGTGCAGCTTGGACACAGAGTGCAGTGTTCCGTAGGTCTGTTGTAGGAGGGAGCGAATCGCTGACCGCGGTCAGTCGCCACGGCGCGTGCGGCTTCCTATGTCATTGCGACGTCGCTGCGCTGTGCTCCCTCTGATGAGCACTAATCCAAGCGCAGCGGTCGATCTCCTCCCTCACGGAACACCCACTCTGCTCCACACTGTTTGCCTTTTTTGCTGAATCTGTGCGTGACCATTTCAGAGCGTTTTGGCCAGATTTTGAAGATGTGTACGAAGGTCTGTCACACGAGCGTTGCGTTGACGCGCGTGAAGTAACGCGCGTTGTAGATTAACCTACAAGCGCTCTTGGACGTTCCGCATAAATTAATTTACGACGCCCGTTAATTAACGCACGTCAACGCAACGCTCGTGTGACACAGGTCTCAAAATGACATCGAAATGAAACTTTTTTTTATCAAAGAAGGGGATGACAAACATTTTTACGGGAGAAGAATTATTCGTATATTTTAATCCTTGGAAAAAGTAATATTTGATCCGTTTTAACAATAACAGATAGCTTTGGTTGACATTTAAACTGACATTCGCTTCGATTCTTCAACGGCTTGGCAGCTATAATGGGACTCAATTCAGTTTCTTCGGTAACATTCTTCCCATTATCGGAATCCAATGAATTGATCTGCACCGTTCTTCACTGAGCTCTGAAATATTCGTTTGCCATGCTTATGATCAATATTGTATGATTATCGAACATTATATTACTTTCTCGTAAATTTACGTAGACAGGGTCGTATACGTATGGGGAATTAAGTAATGCTGCCGAAAATGTGTCGAGATTTTAACGGAATTAAATTTTTTGGAGTCCCACGATGACGAAAAATCTGTTTTTCCAAAACGTTCGTTTGTTCGTTAGTGAAAAACATTATGGCCTAAAACATCCATACGATATTTTCGATCTTGATAGATATACCCCGACTCTATCATATAAATTTCAAAGGAATTAAAGTTTTAGGGTGTTTTGGGTTGTTTTCGAATATTTGAGAAAATTTGAAAAAAATTACATATTTATTGACAGAACGAAAATTTCTCGATAGTATAAACAATACATGAAATCATTGTGTTAACTGGTACCGGCTGTAAATATATTATACATTATTTTGTTTACAATTAGTTAATTTTGTGAAAATTGTTAATTACTAAGTACTAGTTGAATTTAATCCCCAAGAAATATTTTTTCATTGTTATGAAAGTGAGTGTTGTCAAAGTCGTGCGTATACTTAGATTCAGTGTCATAAAGCACACTAAGAGCCGCGTACATTTAAAGGTCAATTTCAGATATATTATTATATTTATCAAATACTAGTATTTTATTTAGCCGCAACTCGTTTATGATTAGTACTATCAAGTGAAAAATTATTCATGAAAAAGAGATCGGAGCAGTTGAATCAAAGTATGAGGATACTAAGGCTGTAAGTTCGACATCCAAGCAAGTAACAATGTTTTCAGTTATGTCTGAGGCGTTGGGGCATTTCGATTCACATATTACATCTGTATCCTTCATCTCTTGGCCTGGCAGGCAAGTGAGTGCAGTCTGTGTGTTTAATTGTGGAACTAGATCCCACCCCTCCTAGAACAATGGTACAAACACTGAGATGATGCCAAGGAATAACGTAGGCAAATATGTAAAGCTACTGTAGCGCCTACTGATAGGCCTATGCGATGTTCCAGCAGTGCGAATGTTTATTTATTTATTTATTTATTTACGTCAAAAAACAGTTAAAAACTGCGTATGACGAGCTATGGGGAAAAGTGAATTGTGTGCACATTTTCCAAATTCTGTGATCCCTACACTAAATCATATACTACTTAAGTTTTGAATTTTGAAAGGGAGAAAAAAAAACAAAAAAACTCCCATGTAATAAAATCGATTTTCAAGGATAAATAAGCAATAAATTTTGAATTTTGAAAGGGAGAAAAAAAACAAAAAACTCCCATGTAATAAAATCGATTTTCAAGGATAAAAAAGCAATAAATTTTGAATTTTGAAAGGGAGAAAAAAACAAAAAAAAAACTCCCATGTAATAAAATCTATTTTCAAGGATAAATAAGTAATAAATTTTGGCTCTTATTACTTCCTGCCGCGACAACATGGAAACGATAATTTGAATAATTGTATTTCCCACTGAATTCTAGAAGACGTGCACAGAAAATGAAGTTACATTTATATCCAGAAGCAAAACAAGGGCCATCTCAGCATTTGCTCAATGGATCAGGGAAACTGGACGAAAAACCTGATCGAGATGGGGTCATTGACCCGGAAGCTGTGTTACAATAGTTGTTACAGGTTGTTTATACTCATTTATACAGTCCAAATGGTAATTAATGCATTATGTATCATTGTTAAAATTAATGTTACTTCTCTTGTGATGCTCAGTATAGTCTCTAATTGTATAGAAACAGTTATGCAGCAGAAACGATTTCACTTGTGATTTAAACTTTTCTATTGAATTTAATCGTTTAATGTCATCTGGCAAATCATGTTCAAACTCAGAAGAATAGGAAAATATGCAGTAGGAGAAAGTCTGTGCCATTCTCCAGCTCCACTTGTTTATTTTAAATATGAAAGCCGAAATCTTAAAAAAAAAAGGGAAAATAACTTTTAAATCACACAAACATGCAGAGGGAACTCATATTGAATTCGATCACCCTTTACACCGAAGAATCCCTCCGTGACCCAAACTGCACGAGGAACGTCATCAGAATATTCGTTACAGAGGAAGAAAGGCGTGTATGGAATGCGGAAATTTCTGGAATGTTTCAACTGAAAAGTGTCACAGACATGTATAGGATTCTGCGTAATGTTACTTGGAGGAAAGGAATTTAATTTCTAAAACATCCGTTGAACACGTAGTCGTCTTAAGTCTATTTTGCTATACGATTTAGGTTAGAGTATTTTTAGGTATGTCAAAAATTTTTATACATAGGGGCATTACTCTCGATAGCTTTTCTCTTCTAAGAGAAATTGATTCAATATAATTGTATGAAAAAGGAAATTAAAATTCTGACTTTTTTAATACGAGAGACAATGATCAGCGACGAAAAGAATAAACAAACTAAAATATCAATTTGTGGAAAAAACAGTCTTTGTTATTATCATTAAGAAATTATAAGAGGCGTACTTATAATTTGGTAATGAAATAAATCGTGTGGATATAATTTGATAATAAACTTACTTCAGAACTCCTAAAGAAAATGTCAATAAAACTTGCATTAACAAACATTCGAATAAAATATGAGGATCCTAAATTATTGAACTTGAATTTTGTATATTCCCCAAAGTTCTCGTTCTTAAACAGGATCAAGAAAATACATTGGATAACTCATTAGTATCGCTTGCTCTCTGAAGCACGAGTAACATTCTAGTTTACGGAACAATATCTCTCCTACGTATTCTACATGCCGAACGAGCGTGCAACTCTTATTATCCCGGACATGACATGCTCGTCAAGTGGTACAATATTGCGAACTCTTCTCCGAAGACATCACTGAACAGCTGCCGGTCATCGGGGCGCACAGTGTGGAAAGAGAAACAGCTAGAAACTGCCCGCGGGCGCTCTCTTCCTCGATTGCATCCTGCGTCCGAAGGAATCCAAGCAGAATGCTGTCGTTTCGTCAAGTAATAACCATCCGCAGCAGTAAGCAGTGTGGAAACGCTGAGTTAGCGAAGGCAAAGTATCAATTTACAATGCGCTGCTCTTCTTGGTGGTCTGATTGTTCCGCGTCGCCGTCCGCGGTTCGCGCTTTCCGGGAAGCGGGGGCGGGGCGAAGGCGGGCGCGGGGGGAGGGGGGCGGAGGCGGGCGGCTGGACACTGGCGACGAGTTGCTCCGCCTGAGCGCGCGCCACCGTCGCGCCAAGAGACCGAAACCTTCGCACCGGGAGCGGTAGCTCAGTACATCAACTGATGTCACTGCTGCGCCTCTGACCGGGAGGTCCTAGTTTCGAATCCAGGCGGCGGTAGGATTTGCGACACTAGCTGTTCAGCTAGGTCGAATTCAGTCGCTGTCTGGAGGAGAATCCTATCGGCCGGCTACTCTGATCGGTAGTTTTTGGTGGTTTCTCCGATCAACACCAGGCGATGCCGGAGCAGTGCTCTAATAAACGGGTCACGGACTGCGCACAGGTCCTTCTCCTATCCTCACACCTTACTTACATACTCATACACTCTCATGCACTACACTACCACATTTTCCGCGAGACCGGTCGGGAGCTTAGAGCTTGTCCCGGCTGGGGCGGTGCCCCGATAATAGGAAAGTCCATGTTAGGGGAAAACCCCGTTAACCGACGATAGGTCGGCGCCGGATCTCGCCATCCAGTAGAGGAATATTACAGCCACCTCCCGATGAAAATCATGCTCTACACTTACGGGACTAATGACCTCAGCAGTTGACGCGCCCGGAATCATTAATCTATCAATCCAAAAATGACGAGTTTGACTATGAACTAGGAATACATGAAGGTGCCGTTACCAACTTCTTCAGTGTTCAGCAAATGAAGCCAGTCCGCCATATTGGTGGGTCCAAAACACGTCTGTCAAATCCATACCATCTGTTACTATAGACATAACAATACGTCATTACTTTTCTTAGTTGTGGTGGTATCAAAATCGTGTTCGTGAAAATGAGCCGAATTGCTTAGGCTGCCAATTGTCTCTTCATACAGCTCTAATCCACAATACTCTCCGCTTTGGATCTGGAGGAAATATTCGAGAAAAAATCACGGAACTTAACGAATAACTTACGAAGTGGCTAAATATTCGAAATTACATGGAATAGTTACTTACTTATGGAAAGCAATTTCCGGTTTTCCCGTACGGTTTGTCCAGCCATTAGCCACACAAGTTACCGTAACGAACTGTTACCAAAAGCTAGCTATTGTGATCAAGGCTTTGAAATTTTAAAAACAAAGCCGACCAACACAACTGAACACGAGCACAGCTACAAGCCACAGAACACTCGCACAGTTTGTGTACGCTACAAACTTTCTGGACTCACCAATATGGCAGAGGTGGCTTAAAGTTTATGACGTAATGTCATCTCCCTATATTCATAACTACATGCGTTGACCGTCTGGAAACAAATGAACATAAAGTAGGACGATGGCATTGCAAGAAATTGTGAGAAGCAACTTACAAATAAACTGTAAATGAAATCATTGACGAATTGAGAGCATAGACATGACATGCAGTTTTGTTGCCAGTAGTAACCAAACAGTAATGTAATGTAATGTAATGTAATGTAATGTAATGTCAAAACAGTCATGTCCCTTCTCTTATTAATCTCTAATTGTCCTCGCGGTCGTGTCTTCCTGCCGGGTTTCCAATCTCCTCATAGGGTTTAAGCAAAATATTACGAACTAGTCTCGAACACGCATTCTGTTAACGTGCTGTTTTTTAAACCATCTACGTTTATCAAATTACACATAACAAATATTGAAAAGGATTAGACAGTGTGTGCAGAAGGCGCCCATCCTCTTTAAGAGAAGACCCATCCTCTTTAAATATATCTTCTACACATAAGCACTATAAACCATTTGTTTTAATTCTACAGTTTTAATTTTACCATTTCACACTAAAGCCATTTATGACTTAGCCATAAATTTCTTGGATAACAGTTTGGAAATGAGACGTCTTAATAAACTCAAACCTTTAGATTTGCCTCACAGATTTTGAAGTGTAGTTACACATGTAATCAACTGTTTTAATGGAGAAATACTAATGCGCATCTTCTTCAATCAATGCTAATTATCTAGTCAACAAACTTTCTTCTTGTTCTCGTGTATGAATAAATTGTAAATAAACGTTTAATAAAAATACCATTTATGAATATTATTACATAATGTTTAATTTAAAGATCATATATTGTAGTTTTCAAGGTACGTTTTGTAGCAATTTTAATAAAAATTCATAATATTTCAAAATAACCAAGCAAGAAAAATTCGTGGAAAGCTAATATGTAAACGAACGTGGTGAAAGTAACTTATGAATTGAATATAAGAAAACAATTTTCACCTTCTTGCGTCTCTCTTAGTGTCTGTTCGATGATATAATCGCACAATAAAACACTCCTTAAGAGGGAAAGTTGTTTAAATAGTAATCTAAGTTCTTATATTCAAAGCGAATGTTCATTCACCCGTGTTATTATTTCTGCTTGAGCGAGCTTTGAAATGATCAAAAATACGAATGACAAAAGTGGTCCATTCTGGTTTTCTGTGATCTGATGGCACTGATTAAGCAATACAATAAGCAGGTTGCTGCAGAAAACGCCAACGAACGGGGAAGCTTTGGAGGACCACTTAAGAACTGTATAAACTGTGTTCAATCTTTGGCCTGTGTTCAATCTATGCCCTGAATATTGCGTTTTTTTCTTTTAACAATGACATGCTGGTAAAAACGATTCTTCAAAATATTTCAACAAACATATATCACAAAATTTCTGTAGATTAACGAAAATGTGTTTGAATATTGAAGAAATCATTATTTTAAGTTCTCGAAAGCTCCTAATTGATATTACATTAGAATCAAGAATCTTCCGCGTACTTTTTCACGAGCCTTTTTTCATAGCACAATTTTCTGAGCGGTACTAAATTAGAAATGAATAATGAATGGTAAAGAATACAAAAAATGAATCGTAATGTTGAGGGTAAGTTGATTAGTAAATAAATCATGAAACTACGTAGAGCATATAGAATTAACGTGAAAAAAACTGATGCTGCCAATATTTGATATTACAATTCAACAACATAAATGTACAGGACATCTTTTTCATTGGGACTTGAAGGTTCATCAAATACTATACAAGCAAGCTTACTATACAAATACTATACTATTTGAGCAAAAAATTGTGACTCCTTCATGATATCCTTCATGATTAAAAGGGAAGATACTACGATATTCATATGTATCTCAAACGGTCCTAATCAATTGAATATTGTGAACCCGTACTACTAAGAGCATGAAGTTTTATACTCACCACAAGCAAATTAATTTCTTCGTATTATAATATAATTGAGTGTAGCAGCAGAAGCTGTTGAACTAATGAGCGAGATTTTAAACTTTTCTGTAAACGCTCCAGTAATTAAAGCTGAACTTAACACAATTGTTAGTGATTTAAACAATATTACGGCCATTATAACTATATTGCAATGTTCCATTTTCCAGACTTGATCATACGGAAAATGTTCATTCATTAACATTTCATGATATTTTTATAAAATGAAAATGTTAGAAAATTCGGAATATTATTTTGAATACAGGATTTCTAATTGGGACTTGGCCTGCCTTAAATCTTCATCGAAAGCGGTTTCTTTCCGCCCACTGGAACATTACTTAAATTTAGTTCCTCTCTTTTGAGTGTCTCTCGGTCAATGCTGCAGTCAAATGCTGCAGCTAGGATCATTGAGTTACAGAACAACTAATTTACTTGCCACATAAGCCACATTTGTGAAAAATTAAGGGTAAGACAAGACTGTTTTCACCGCTGAATAAAAGTCTGTGGACTGAGTAATGCACTATTTATGGACTGAATAAAAGAAACACAAAGCTACCTTGCGACAGTGAAATGAATAAAGAGATGAAGATCTTGATTGCATTGATAGCATGTAAATATTGTTTTTTAACCCCAAGAGTAATTTTTTAAAAAAAGTTTCGATTATATTTTTCGAGAATTTGAGTTAAAAAAAAATTAAATGAGACTTTTCGTAGCCTAGTAGGGTTTACTGTTCTGTTATATCACAGTACGAGAATTATACATATAATTTGTTTTACAGCGTCAGGAAACTTTATAAATGTCAATTTTATTCTATAACAAAACCGTTTAAGGCGGCCCGGTGACCGAGATCGCTCAGACAGTAGTGTCGTAGTGGTCTCGGACCGGAAGGTCGCGGGTTCGAGTCCCGCCTCGGGCATGGTTATACTTATGTTCGTCCTTTCACCTCTTATCACCATTTCATCTTCATAGTTACCATACCGTTAACTCCAATAGTGGTCGCGAATGACCTAGTTGTTAATGCGACCTTAAATAATAATAAAAAAACGTTATACTCAATGGAGCAGAGTGAAATTATTTTATTACTAGTAATAAATTCATTGGATGTGTCGAAATTACGGTTAAACGATCTGCGCCTACTACGAAGGACAAGGACGTTTAGTGTAAATGTGTCGACCTATGTAACTGAAAAGTATTTATATGTGAAAACAATTTTCAATTATTGTATTAGGCGAGAAGTTTAATATGTATAAATGATAAAACAGACTTCTTTACAATGAAAGAAAAAGGGGTTTAAAGAGTACATAAGCCGGAAAACACCTCAAAAAGTCACCTAATAAATGCACATTTAAATCCATTAATTCGACAAAAAATGAGTTTATCTTTTGCTCTAAATACAAGATGAGCTTAAAACTAAAATAAATGTAGGCTTATACAACAATTGAAATACTCATTCAGGAATCGATCATTCTTTCCTTCTTAAAACCGAACGGCTACTACCGGTAGGTCGTACCGGTACCTCTGACCGGGAGGTCCTAGGTTCGAGTCCTGATGGCGGCAGGATTTTCGTCGACTAGCTTTTCAGCTAGGTCGAATTCAGTCGCTGTCTGGAGGAGAATTCTAGCGGCCGGCTGCTCTGATAGACAGTTTTCCGTGGTTTCTCCGATCAACACCAGGCGAATGCCGGAGCAGTACCTTAACAAACGGGCCACGGACCGCGCGCGATCTTTCTTATCCTCTCCCCTTAAACACACACTTACACTAACATGCCCTACACTTCCACAAATTCCTGGAGACCGGTCGGGACCTTAGAGCTTGTCCCAGCAGGGGCGGTGCCCCGCTGATGGGAGAAAACCCCACTAGCCGACGGTAGGTCGGCGCCGGATCTCGCCATCCAGCGGGGGAAGATCACTGCCATCTCCCAAATAAAAAAGCTTGCACTAAACATACGGGACTAATGACCTAAGCTGTTGACGTGCTCGGAATAACCAACCAATCAACCAACCAACCAACCAACCAACCAACCAACCGACGACAACGGATGTGATTCGCACTGTGCTTAACTCATTGTTGTGAGCAGATTTCTGGGGACGTCTGTGCCGGACCGCAGCAGCGCTTCCTGCACTTCTTGTCTCTGTGGTTCTGAGCCACTGCACAGAGGGCGCGGGCGGCGGTGTCGCGCTGTCACCCGCCCCCCTCCCCCCCCACCCCGCACCTCTCTCACTGAGGCGCCTCTTCTTGCTGGCGAAGCAAAACCGCTTTCACATTCCGTCACCGAATTTCGCCTCAGACCATCTCTTCTACCGCATCCCTCCCGACCCTATTCTAGTGTATCGGACGCCGTTACGTGCTCTGGAACAAGTCCTAAATAAGACCCCGTCCCTTGAAATTAATTTTCAATGCTCCCAGAATTTTATTTTCCTAGTCGGATACGTGAGTCTGATATGAGATTCGTAAAACTAATAATTCCGTCCTTAAAATGCCTTTTTTACTTTATATCTCTGCTCACAATTATATTGGATGTAGTGAATTGTTTTTGAAAAGGACATACTACAGTGTGCCAGAAAGTATACGATTAAAAGTGTCATTTTTAGAGGTAGTCTTCTATAATGTCAATTAAAAAATTTACCATGAACGTTATGAAGGGAAAAAAGAATGAAATATTGTAACTGTACCAACACAATTATCTCGCACATTTTAATGAAAAGTGTTTTTTTTTCAATCTAACACTATTCTTATCGCTAGCCTTGGCGTCTGCCATTCCATGCCATTCGTTGCCTTGCTTTGCCGCCCGTCTACCTTGCCTTGCTTTGCCGCCCGTCTACCTTGCCTAGCTTTGCCACCCGTCTACGTGCCTTGCTTTGCTGCCCGTCTACCTTGCCTTGCTTTGCCGTCCGTCTACGTTGCCTTGCTTTGCCGTCCGTCTACGTTGCCTTGCTTTGCCGTCCGTCTACGTTGCCTTGCTTTGCCGTCCGTCTACGTTGCCTTGCTTTGCCGTCCGTCTACGTTGCCTTGCTTTGCCGTCCGTCTACGTTGCCTTGCTTTGCGCCCGTTTATCTTACCTTGCTTTGCCGCCCGTCTACCTGCCTTGCTTTGCCGCCCGTCTACCTGCCTTGCTTTGCCGTCCGTCTACCTTGCCTTGCTTTGCCGTCCGTCTACCTTGCCTTGCTTTGCCGTCCGTCTACCTTGCCTTGCTTTGCCGTCCGTCTACCTTGCCTTGCTTTGGCGCCCGTTTATCTTACCTTGCTTTGCCGCCCGTTTACCTTGCCTTGCTTTGCCACCCGTTTACCTGCCTTGCTTTGCCGCCCGTCTACCTTGTCTTGCCGCCCCAATTCTACACCATTCTCTTGCGAGTTGCACGGTCTATCAGTCGAAGGCAGGCCGTAGACGTTTTGCGATGCCACCACATCAGCAGGGTGGGTGGGTGGGAGGCACCGAAGCCCCGCTGCGTCGCAGCGCGTTTTTGGCTCAACACAGATGCGGCTCTCTCCGCTGCTGCAGCCAACTCGCCCGTCTTCTTGTGCGGCGGTTTTATCGCCCTCCCGGAGTGAATAATCGGCGCGAATACACGGCTCGTTCCTCCAATTTGCGCGCCTTGGGCGCACCGCAAAACATTTGTCTCTGTCGCGTCTCGCTACGAGGAAACGCTGCAGTTGGAGAGCTGTAACCGACCAGCTTGTCTTTCTTGGAAATGGTGAACTTAGGCTTACAGTCTTTCGGAGAGAGATCGCTAAGCTATTTCGTTAGACTTCTGTTTTCAGTATATGAAATACAAGATGGCAGTTCTCGTCACACTTCGTAATTTATTAGAACTGATACCTTTTAGGCCCATTGCTGATTGTACCCATCTTTTAATGCGTTTAGTTCATATCATAGAAAACTGGGATAATTTTCGACTTCGTTTATTGCTTTTTTCTTACTCTGTGCTTCGCAGAGTAAAGGGAGATTTCCTCTGCTTCTAAAATAATGATATAATTCTCAACGTTTGCAGTAAATTTTATGAGCACATCTGGTAAACAAAATGAGATGATGAACCAGCATTTTCATTATCTCAAAAGTTAATTGTTAAATTGTCTAATTGAATTGACGTTTTGGCCAGCCTTTCGGACAAGATCACATTTGTATGTAACTTATGCGTCATAAGTTTAAGTGTTACAGCAATAATGTAAATAATTAGAACAGTGATCATATTATCCGTTGGTCAAACATTGTTTTTTTTTCATCAATGTATTTCACTGTAAGAAATAGCAATCCAAAGCCATTCTCTTTTAAAATATATTTTTGTTTCAATCTGTATCCCTTTTGCAATGTGACTATAATGTTATTTTCACAGTAACATATTTTGGTCGCTAATAACTTCAGCAGTCGCTGCTACTTCAAATAATTTTTTATAAATACTCCTTGACATTAATGTATATAGTGAAACATCTAGCACAAGTTGGTACGTTTTCTCCCATATAACAGACATTTTATGTCTTTTCACAGTATTGACAACCTAGTTAAGTTATGTTTCGCATGCATTTTGGCTTTCAGCGAGGGAGCTTGGGGGGACGTGCACTATGCGTTGCCATGTTCCAGCAATTTCCCTCTCACGCATGTTCAATTAGCTGCTATCGCCGTGTATCTTGCCCCTCCAGTCACCTTTCGGTGCGCCTGAGTAGGGAATGGACTACGTACAATGGTGTTACAAGGACATTCCTTAAGCGGCTGATCGCGTGAAATAAAGAGTGTGATAAATGAGCTTCCGGGAATGTGCCCTCATATCATTGGTAAATTGCCGACTGCGCTATAGTGTTAATTCGACCAGTCGGTTCGTATGTTAATCACGCCCCGTACTTCGTTTAACAACTGGCCATTTCCTTTCTAATAACAATCGATGCACTGTAATGCCAATCAATCTCGACAGATTAACGATATTGCATATCCTAGTGAATTTTAATGAGTCAATAGCCTGCTTTTTAATTGAATTTGGCTTTTTCGGCGTATATGCGTCTTGTCTTCTATAAATACTCATATACCTCAACATTCAAAGAGAAACATAATTTTTTTAATATTGCCGATGTTTCTATTTAATTCAAAGGATCTGAAATAATCTATTAAAATTATTTTTTTTCAATATATTCAGTATATCCCATGCAGATACAGATTACAGGTATAAAATGCAAATACAACTGTGATGCAAAAGATCTTCAATAAATAAGAACAGTTTTATATAAATGGAACTATCTGTCATTTCAGTGAGTTTTTGTTTACGTCTTCGTGTGATTTTCTGCGTATTATATTTAAATGTTTTCTTTGAATTTACCCAAGCAATATGACGAGAGTTTCTTCTAGAACACAACCGCTGGCGGTGGTGAATTAAAATTGAGAAAACTATATAGATATTGCACGGAAACTGTACAGATATGGCGCGGAAAACTATACAGATATGGCACGGAAAATTATACAGATATTGTACGGAAAACTATACAGATATTGCACGGAAAACTATACAGATATTGCACGGAAAACTATACAGATATTGCACGGAAAACTATACAGATATTGCACGGAAAACTATACAGATATTGCACGGAAAACTATACAGATATTGCACGGAAAACTATACAGATATTGCACGGAAAAATATACAGATATTGCACGGAAAACTATACAGATATTGCACGGAAAACTATACAGATATGGCACGGAAAACTATACAGATATGGCACGGAAAACTATACAGATATTGCACGGAAAACTATACAGATATTGCACGGAAAACTATACAGATATTGCACGGAAAAATATACAGATATTGCACGGAAAACTATACAGATATTGCACGGAAAACTATACAGATATGGCACGGAAAACTATACAGATATGGCACGGAAAACTATACAGATATGGCACGGAAAACTATACAGATATGGCACGGAAAACTATACAGATATTGCACGGAAAACTATACAGATATTGCACGGAAGACTATACAGATATTGCACGAAAGACTATACAGATATTGCACGAAAGACTATACAGATATTGCACGGAAGACTATACAGATATTGCACGGAAGACTATACAGATATTGCACGGAAGACTATACAGATATTGCACGGAAGACTATACAGATATTGCACGGAAGACTATACAGATATTGCACGGAAAACTATACAGATATTGCACGGAAAACTATACAGATATTGCACGGAAAACTATACAGATATTGCACGGAAAACTATACAGATATTGCACGGAAAACTATACAGATATTGCACGGAAAACTATACAGATATTACGTGGAAATAAATTATAATGCGCTTTATCTAATCCGATCTTCCTTTGCGTTTTTTCCAGTACATTTCTCGAGCCATGCCCCTGCGTAGAGGAGATGGCGAGGCCAGCGCTGGCGAGGGAGAAGCTTTGGAGGCGGCTTTGCTGCAGGCGGCAGAAGTCCTCGCGGAGGCCCTACGCCAGCGGCTAGTGGAAAGGGCCGAGCAAAGGGCCCGCAAGCCCTTGGCCAACCACGAGGAAGCAGATCGCGCCTGGTTCCAGCAGGTTGTTATGGATATCGAGCGGAAGTTGGAGGCGATTGGGGACCGCAGTGATGTTTTAGAGAATCGGCTGGAGAGACTGGAAGAAAAAGTTTCCACCGCGTTCGAGCAACTGCTTTACTTGTCGGCCAGAGAAAGATCCTACGCTCAGCAGAGTGAATTGAAGATGCTAGAAAGGCGCTTGAAGTGTCTTGAGATGCCCTCTCATACTGCACTGAACGAATGTTTTTCGCACGAGCCGACGTTTGCGATGCCGGAGAAGCCCTCGTCGGTTAAAATGGGACTTGCCTCCGCTGCCGTATCCTCCTCGCCGTCCTCCCTGTTGACACGCATGTTGACATCGCCGACGACGTCGATGACAGAAGATGAAGAAGTCGCAAACCCTGTTCAAAACATGCTCACAACTGAAGAATTATTGGAGAAGCGGAAGATAAAAGTGTTGGTGCAGACTGTTAAGATGAAGAGGGACTTTTCCCGGGCCTCGCCTTCCGAACTCGGGGAAGATTTGTGCCTGGCAGCTTATAACGGACGACTGAGAGAAATCCATGAACTCATAGACTTGGGAGCTGACGTGAATTACACGGACAAAGAAGGATTTACCCCTTTACTTCGGGCACTGTGCTCCATTACAGAGAACGCGTCGGTTGTGTCACTTCTGATAGACAAAGGCGCCGACGTCAACGTTGTGAGCAGCAATGGAGCTTCCGCTATGCATTTTGCTGCCATCAACGACTGCACTGGTCGGTGCGTGAAAGTGCTCTTGGGCTCAGGAGGAAATGTGAACGCTAGGGACGAACAGGGGGCGACTCCATTGCATTTGGCTGCCGAATTCGATCATGAACAAGTGGTGGAATTGCTTCTAGAGGCCGGTGCCAGGAAGGACGTCAGGTGCTGGAGTGGAGAGCGGAAAAACGCCCTGCCGTACGATTATGCGCTGTCTGACACTCTTTGCGAGCTGCTTAGACTGTGACACAGTCAAGTCCTTGTATAACGACCGAGTTAGTCGCGACAATTGAAATCCTTTTTCTGCCACATCTTTCTTCTTCGATACCACCAAATTTGACAATGAGATAGTAACATTTCTTGCATTTTTATTTTCGTCTACAGCTTTTTCATTACTCGTCGTGACTACATTTCTAATTGGTACTGAATATTGGAAATGGTTATTATTCAACATTAGGTAAACTATTTACTATAGACAACTCAATACTCGTATAAAACTCTTGTACTCAATTCTCAGTACTTTTATTTCTAAAATATTTTATGCTTTGTATGTTTTGTTACTGTATAATTTTATAACGAAATGCATTTTTTTTGCAGGCAGGTTAACGGGGCTTGGTCAGGAAAAATTTACAACTAGTTTTGCCAACGTTTTGAAAACTTTTATTTCCATCACCAGGGCTTGCAACATCGTGAACAACTCACACCATTCACTGCACCATCCTCCTTCTCCGGCACCTCACACGAAATGAGGGACACAACATCACCCTCACCACACCAACACACAGCATGACTGATACTAGCCAAGTATCAGTCAAGTATCAATCGCTAGTCAAGTCAGCCTAGTATCAATCGCTGTCATCAGTCATGCTGTGTGTTGGTGTGGTGAGAGTAATGTTGTGTCCCTCATTTCGTGTGAGGTGCTGGAGATGGAGGATGGTGCATTGAATGGTGCGAGTTGTTCACGATGTTGCAAGCCCTGGTGATGGAAATAAAAATTTCCGAAACATTGGCAAACAACTAGTTGTAAATTTTTCCTGACCAAGCCCCGTTAACCTGCCTGCAAATATTTCATTTATGGTCGTTAAGAACGCTTCAAAGTGCATTTTACTTGCATTATAATTCATTTCTTGATATAATAAAGTGTCTTGAATATCCTGTTATCATTACTTGTTACTCTTTATTGTTACTTTTGACCCTTTTTGATCCCGAGTAAATTGCAGTTTTCCGGAAATAATGAACATCATAAAGGATTATCACTATCGGTGGCCAATAAAGTGTGGTATAGAAGTGTACTTTTCTTGGCTT
This sequence comes from Teleogryllus occipitalis, assembly GCA_011170035.1. Taxonomy (NCBI): domain Eukaryota; kingdom Metazoa; phylum Arthropoda; class Insecta; order Orthoptera; family Gryllidae; genus Teleogryllus; species Teleogryllus occipitalis. The sequence continues at coordinate 15,813 of BLKR01000498.1, read as the reverse complement.
GTTTCATTAGTATATACATTATTTTGGTTTCATGTTCACATTTCCTTGAATTTTTAATAGTAACAATTGTATTTTGTATCATTCTTGTACTTGATAACTTGTTTTTGTATCTTGAAGTTTGTTGGTAAAACTAGATTGTTCACAATGTGTTCATATTAGTTCTAGCAGCTAGTAAGCAAGAAAATTAATTTTTTAATCTCTAAAAATACGCGTTTCTATGGATACTGAAATTGTTTATGTTGCATATTAACCCCCACAAAAAACGCGTTTTTCTTAAAAATGACTGAACAGCGATATTTCTAAACTATTTGGGAGTAAAGATCATCAATTGGTTTGTAATAATCCCTAAAGATTTATTAATTAGGCAACAAAACTCGAAAATAGTTGTTTTTTGTGTAAAAAAAAAAGCCTTACATTTCAATATTCTATGAATTGTTTACTTAACATTAAAAATGAGCCTTTTTAAAACAAAGCTTATCTGATGATAAATACTTCTAAGGTCAAGGCGAGTCAGCTAAGGTGAAAGATTTTCGGATCGAGTTTGAAACGGATAATTTGATTTTCAGTGTACCTTGCATTAAACCTCGACATTTTCAAAGTTTTCTCAAAAATTGCTCCAAATTTTATGTTTAAACATTGTTTTCAGATAGCATAGACAACGCTTACAAGATGCCGCAACTCACATTTTTGTTGAAATCTCTCATTTTTCGAAAATTGCTAAAGTGCAAAACGTATTTCGAGGTCTTCCTTCAAGTATAATATTGAAGATAAGATTTTCTCCTAAATACAATCGGTTCTTCCAAATAAGGTTTTGAAAGAAGATCATGGGCAATTTTTATTAAATGTGAGTAGCTTTGGGGTAATTTTCCGTGAAATATACCCAATTTCCAAACAATCATTTTTTTTTCAAAAATAGTTCCAAATTTTCTGTCTTTAAATTTTCTGTTTGTATCAAAAGACGTTAAAAATTGTGCTGATCCCATATGCAGCAAACTTTTGACTTCGAAAACTGCAAAAAGTAAACATCTCAAAAGTACTATAAAGAAGATAAATATTTTTATCTTAATGAAATATGTTCTCAAAATTAGATCTTTAAAAAGGTGTTGGTGTTTATTTGAAACAAAGTATTTGCTTTGCGTAATATTCGCTTGAAGTTTTCGTTGAACTCTCAGAATTTTCGAAAATCGATTGTTGGCAATAATGGGAGACATTAGTTTAAGATTCGACAAAAAGTAGGACTGTGGGATTGCGTGGTTTAGTGGAAATGCCCGAGAGTTAGTTAGATGGCCGTGAGTTCGAGATTTGGGGCGGAAAAAGTGTTCTGGTTGCAAACACTTTCGTAAGTTGTAGCATTACCATAATGCGGAGCAGTTAAAAGTATGAGAAAGTATGTGTTGTAGCTCCACTGGTTTAAAGCCAGAGATAGTAAAGTGTGAGTAAGGGTATGAACTAGCAGTCATATGAACACTAGCCCTCACGTCTAAAAATTTTAATATTATAAATTCCAAACAGTTTGTACATGTATGTTTGTAAATTTAAGGAGTACAACGTGTACGTAATGCGCAATATATTACCTACATTAATTTTCACGTTTTTATGATCATTTGACATTAAGAGGTGTTTTCGAACAGTACTTAGCATTTCCCTTAATTTGTAACTGAAAACAACCCTTCATTCAAACGAATCGGTACGAATTGGTTAAACCGGGAGCGGTAGCTCAGTGCATCAACTGATGTCACTGCAGCGCCTCTGACGAGGAGGTCCTAGGTTTGAGGCAGGATTTTCGACACGCTCTTCAGCTAGATCGAATTCAGTCACTGTCTGGAGGAGAATTCTAGCGGCCGGCTGCTCTGATCGGTAGTTTTCCGTGGTTTCTCCGATCAACACCAGGCGAATGCCGGAGCAGTACCCTACCAAACGGACCACGGACCGCGCGCGATCTTTCCTTCCTCTTCCTTGTCCTATCATCTCCCCTTACACACACACACACTTACACTAACATGCATTACACTACCACATATTCCGGGAGACCGGTAGGAAGCTTAGAGCTTGACCCGGCTGGGGCGGTGCCCCGCTGGTGGGAGAGTCCTGGTTAGGGGGAAACCCCACTAGCCGACGGTAGGTCGGCGCCGGATCTCGCCATCCAGCGGGGGAAGATTACCGCCATCTCCCGAGAAAAAAGAACATGCACTACACTCACAGGACTAATGACCAAAGCAGTTGACGCGCCCGGAAACACGAAAAAATCAATCAATTAATCAAAACGAATTGGTTAACCTAATACAAACATATTTAGTTCAGTATACCCCTGGCGATCGCCCCTGGCACTTATATTTTATCCATCGGTTCTCCCAAACAAGGAATGGACGTGATGTGAATGTCAGGTGTATCTCGTCATTGCTGCCAGTCATGCATGACGCGGCACATCAGAACTGCAGAGGCGCAGCAAGAATATTTAGAGGTAACATACACGCCATAGACCACGACACGAAGCAGGTGCTCAGCAACTCTTTACTTCCACAATAGGGTAGTGAATAAACAAGTTTCGGGGGCATTGTAATGTAGTAGAAAAATATTGTCTGTTTTAAAAAAAGTTCAGAATACTATCACAATGAAACGAGATAACAGAATATATTACTTGAATTTTGAGGGAGTTTGATAGCCACCTACAGAGAAGACCAATCGATCGGTTCAATTTGTAGTCGAATCTTTCCAGAATTTTGTGAAAATTTCTTATAAAAGAAAAAGATGTTTAGGTGCATTACTTGCACTTAATGCGCTTAGATGCACTTACGTGCATCTTTAGAGAATTTGTATTGACGTTTTTATTTTCTCGCTACAGAGTAGAGAGAAAGTTATGTACGTCGGCCCGATGGCCGAGATCGCTAAGGCAATAGTGTCGTTGCGATCTCGGATCGAAGGGTCGGGGGTTTGAGTCCCGCATTGGGTATGGTTGTATTTGTGTTCGTCCTTTCACCCCTTGTCATCACCATATCGTTTCATCTTCATAGTTACCATACCGTTAACTCTAATAGTGGTCGCTAATGACCTAGATGTTGATGCGACCTTAAATAACCCCCCAAAAAAGTTGTGTACGCGAAAAAAACGGCAAATTCTCAGTAGAAGATCTATTACACGGCTCTGATAAGGGAAAGATGTATAAATCCAGTTGCTAAACTTAAAAAAAAATCCTCTAACACGTGGTATAATCAGATTCTCTGTTTTGAGAGTCCTTGATATCAAAAAATTGAATGACGGCAAAACGACTGTCTTTCCTTCTGTGAACGTTAGCGGCTAAATAAAAAAACATTGACAGAGGCCTCCTGACAGACAACAGGGGTAGTTCTGCTTATCTCTTTAGGTGAACCATTTCTTAAGAGATTTAGTGTTATCACTACAGCACTACTATCTGGTACCTGCCTGGCTGTACATTTCACTATATGCTATTTTAATACTAACTGCACTGTGATGTACTCAGTGATGTACTCTGCCGAGTACTCTGTGATGTACTCTGCCGAGTACTCTGTGATGTACTCTGCCGAGTACTCTGTGATGTACTCTGCTGAGTACTCTGTGATGTACTCTGCCGAGTACTCTGTGATGTACTCTGCCGAGTACTCTGTGATGTACTCTGCCGAGTACTCTGTGATGTACTCTCCAGAGTACTCTACGATGTACTCTGCTGTCAATCAAGAACATTAATATCTAACTTTTTCAAACACACAAGATATCACGCGGAGAAAATTCCTATTGCTCTACCACAAGAAGATAGCCAGGTGTGCAGGGTGGGGCCCCGAAGGGCGACGCCCGTGAGCGATAAAGCTTTCCGCCCAGGGGAGGGCGACAGGTAGCGGATGGGCGGCCGCGCTCCCAGGAACTTCTATTTATTTACATCGCCCAGAAGTTTTGTGGTAAATTGTACACACCTTTTTTACCTTGGAAATACCACTCATTATCCTTCGGAGGATATTGATACCGCTTATATTTACCGCTTCCTATTCCGACGGTCGCTTGCAGGGTTGGGCTGTGGTTGTTGGGGCAACCAGATTTTGGTTTTTGGAAAACTGACTTTAACCAATATTATTAATATTTGATTGATATTAATTGAATGAATGGCTATTTCTGGAAAGCCAATATCCAATAGTACGAGTATTTACGACATTTGTGGAAAGCTATAATTGAATTCCGGCTTATGGTCATCGAGTCGTGTGGTGGTGATGGTCAGGAGTCGTTTTCGAGCGTCTTGGATTTAGCCAGCGTGGCGTGCTTAACTACAAAACATATGTAATTTTCAACAATTGTGGTTTTCAATTTGTTTACAATCTGTACTTCTCTATTTTAGATGTTCGATATAATTGTTCCCCATTTACAAAAACCTTGCCCCCCGAGCTACAGCAAAATCATGAGTTGATCTGTCATTTTCTTTATGTGACGTTTAAATAAGCTTTAGTTGTCATTAAACAGAAATACACAAAAATGGCATCTATTTACAGTTAAATTTTGGAGAAAATAATATTAATAAAAAGTGAAATTGGCAATCATGGGCGTGTTCCCATTTCACTTTTATTTGAATATTTATTAGTAAAATATGAAATCTTTTCTGGTGTATGATAGGTGAAATAATGGCTCGAATAAATTATTATTATTACTATTATATTATTATTATATTATTATTATTATATTATTATTATATTATTATTATATTATTATTATATTATTATTATTATTATTATATTATTATTATTATATTATTATTATTATATTATTATTATTATTATTATTATTATTATTTATAAAAATTTTCTCACCACGATACACATTTAGTGGGACTCTCACCTTGTCACTATTCTTGGGATCTCCGAAGCTTGTCGGAGATTTTAGGAATCTCACTCGTACGTAAACTGCTGTGATCATTGGTTTCGGTGGTGTATCTGATCACTGCTAAGTGAAGGTTGGAGCAGCACCCTAGAATATGGGCCATGGAGCCAGAGACTCTTCATAGATTGGCCTTAGGAGGTGAATAATCGACCTTCGCTCGGCTGTAAGGATGGGAATAAAACCACGGTAGAGAGGGAAGGATCGAGCTGGGTCTGCGGTTCGTATGTATAGGGTGCTTAATGCTTCGACGTTTGTATAGCAGTGATCAAGTAAAAAAGAACACCAATTATCAGAACTTTAAACAATCCCAAAAGAATTTGCTCTCGATATCCCAAAGACATGTTTAAACCCCCATAATAATATGTATTAAATATGTAAATCTTCATTCCAATGTATGTATAGAGTGTATCTAGTTTTAAGAATGTATATTGTATGTAAAATTTATGTATTGTATGTCAAATTTTTTAGTTGTAAGTATTAGAAATATAAGTATTAAATCCTGTAAATTAGCTAGTAGTAAGATACAAGAGTGAGAGGTTGTATGCTCAAACGTGAATGCCCAAACGTTATGTATTACAAATAAAAATGTACAAACCCCTGAAAGGCAAAACTGCCGAACAGGAAGAAAATAAATTTTAAAAAAATTAAAAAAAAAATTATCAGAGCCGTCGACATAAGTGTGAGATTGCGGCAGTATCACCACAAAATCACCAATAATAAATGTGTCAATTAAATTTCTGGTACCTTGTTGAGATCGAACCTCTAACCTCCCAATCACTGGTAAGTTCGAGCTGTAAGGCATTGCCTTCACACTCTCCGCTCTCAAGTTTGTTTCAAATATCTTTTAAGTCTCAATGAAAAATTCACTAATCAGTCCTTTTTCTTGGGGAAAAGAATTGTTTCTTAAACAGTAGGACTAGTTTCTTAGACTGTCATATGCTGCAGATTTCGTAGTTCTCCAATTAGCCCAGGAATAAACGAAAATAATTCGGAATTCCTTAATGCTAGATGTTGATTTAACCGAGTTCGCAGAGGCATTGTATTCTCCTGGCCAGGGCATATTCATGAGTTGCGATGGTTAGAATCTTCTAAAACTGTGCTTATCTGCTATATATTTGTGAAGTCGGAGGGAGAGGTCGGTGTAAAGCAAACTGTTTGGCCCGCACCGAAGTTGATGGGGCATATGCATTTCAGGCCTAACGGTCGCGAAGGTTGTTCAGAAGAAAAGAATAATGACTAACGATTTTACATTGGTAAGAGGGAAGAACTTAATTCGGCTACCTGATAATGATCGCCAGAATGTAAAGAGTTCAGGAGCACTGCACAAAATGCGTCACTGTCATGTGAGGTGCTGTTTTACAGAGCCTTACGCATCCTAATAAACTAAATTAAGATTATCTAAACTAGGACTAAAAAGAGAAACCTTGTTTTTTTGCAATATATGTTTTTTCTTATTTGTCAGTACATTTAAATATTTTTTCTGTTAAATTTAAGTGACCATTTCTTCTCAAAATTAAAAAGTTATTGCTGTCGAATAATGTATTTGCCAGATCTACGAATCTGAGTCAGTCACATGATATTAACTATTAATAAATATCTCTACTTGGTATAATAACACTAACAGCGATCTCTGCAGGCATATTTTCTAGTTCCCCTATGTCTTTAAGAAGAAATTCGCTTAATTTAAATAAATTAGAATTAAAAAATCTTGTTACGTTAATTTGGCAAATTATGAAAAAAGTCCAGTTCAACCTGACTTGATTATAATTGAATAAAGTTATTAGTCTAGAGTTTAAAAAGAACAATATTACTGAAATAAAAAAAGCGAGGAAAATGTTTGTATGCAATGAAACTTTCATCTGCAGCAATTTCTAACTAAATCACATGAGTGAATTACACGTTAATATTTTGTTCATTAGTTACTGTATAAATGTGCACCTTGCATAATGCTGTTTGTGAGAGTTCTCAAAAATACCAAACAGATTTACTGGCTACGAGTGAAATCGAAGATGAAGTAGTAAGAAAAGAGTTAGCAAAGAAGAGTAAGAACAATCAATCAAAAAGAAAATATAAGTAGAACGTCTCAAAAACGTTTTTCTGGAATGCGCTCAGACAAAAGTGTTTGATCGATTATGCATTTTGTTCCTTTTTGATTGTCTCTCATTTATAAATACAAATCAAAGTCAAGCTTGGCAAGGCACTCCTTATGCAATACACTTGCACTTTCTTATTTATCTTTAAATACGTTTTAGTGAGATATTGTGACTTATATTGCAGTCTGAGAATTACAAAACTTCTGAGTAACCATGATGTTGATAACGATAAGTGATCAGGGGAAGCTGACCTATGATGAAGATTTGGTGGAAAATTTAATGAAAAACTTTTATATTAAGAGTTCATTAATAGCATCTTCGAAACAAAATTATTAGGATTTTAACCACGGAAGCAAGTATTTCAAGGGGAAATGGAAATTCAAGGAGAAATGGAAAACAAAAGCGATGAGAGCTTACTAGTTCGCCTACTTTCTCCGTGAAATAACAGTTGAATTCGTTCAAGAAAAACAAGTTTGTGAAAATCCATGATGTAATAATTAATGTATTTCTATTCTCATGGCCTATTGTGATCAGTTATCAATTTAAAATGCCGGAAAATGTACAATTGTCATGAATATTTATGGCAATTAAAATTTGCCGAGTAGAAACGCGGAAAAATGTTGGTGCGTGGGCAAGAATAGTGGGAGAATAATAATGCAATTCTTATTTTGATAATTAGGAATTCTGTACCCGTTAGGATGAATATACCATTTTATTGTTGGTAGTATAACGGTGGTGACGATTGTGGAAATCAAATCCAGACTTTTTTAATAAGTCTAAGCTGCTCTGCCAATGATTTAAGATCCCTTTACAAATCTATATTGGTGGAGACTGGACGTCAACTGTAGTTCATATTTAAATAAACAGTTGAATGCTTAAACAAATGCAGATGCGCATTTTACCTAACATATGATTTGAGCTCTGCGAGTGGTCAAATTTTGATTTTAATTGCAGGGCTTAGTCCTTGCTTTCGAGCTACGAACATGAGTCGTCGTAGGCAGGTTGCACAACCGGGTGCTGCCATCTACCTCACGACTGCTGATTCCCTCAAAACGAAGGAAATGTAGTTGAATATTTTATGGAGGACAATTCATTTAGAATTTCACGAAGTCTTACATTTAAGACGTTTGTCTGGATTTAGTGGATCTTTTATTAAACTCTATGATGAATTTGGCAATAAAACGTTGATACTTTTAACTATGTCGATATATATTAAAAAGATTTGGCATTCGGAGTAAATTGACATTCTAGTAGAATGGCGAAAAAATTACGTACTTGTCGACGAGTTAGAGGACTGAACATCACACAACGTTATATTGAGGAAGGAAATTAACATTACATTAATTCTGGAAATATACATTCCGAATGTAACACAAATGAAGACTATTCGTGGGAAACGGTTAATGTACCGTTATGTTTATGTTTTAAATTATGTTTTTCATAATTTTAATGGAAAACGTTCCAAATTATGATGCTAAACCTGTGCAAAGCGCCAAGTTCTCTCATTTCATACGAATAATAGTGAATTGAAAAATAATGTTGGTATTTAAAGAAAAAAGTTTTGAAAATTATTTTCGTTTCCTTAAAATTTTACTTTTTAGACCTTATACCGTTTTCCACACTCCTAAATAATATTCTGTAATGAACACGACCTCTCATTTCTGACAGTATGTGAAGGAGGTAGTATGCTCTAATGCCCTTGACTGTCGTGAGCAGATGATCGCAGTGTTGGTTTCTCTTTGCCTTCCAGATTATGCTACGGTGCTCATAAGTGGTGAATGATTAGAGAATTTATCTAAATGTTTATGGATGATATCATGGTCCGGATAGATTACGAACTTGTATAAGAGCCCAACCACTTTACACCTACATGAAAACGCAAACCTTCGGCTCGGCATTTCTGTTGATTGATTAACGTTTTCGGGCACGTCAACTGCTCTGGTCATTAGTCCCATTAGTAATGAATGTTTCCCCCGGCTGAGATGGCTCGGTGCAACAACTGTTACAGCTGCAGCGTCCCTGAACGGAATTGATGGTTTTCGAGCACGTCAACTACTATGGTAATTAGTCTTTCGTCATGCCGAAAGACTTATCGACCCTCGCACACTAGAAAGAGTTTTCTCGTTCGTCTCTGCGGAGGCGAAAGAGTTCCTCGCTCGAGTCGGTCAGCGAGCGAGTTTTCTCAGACACATTTCTACTCCTTCACTTATTATATGACATTCAGGCCTTCGCTACAGCAGGAAAACACTATAAACTGAGTGAGGTTATACTATTTAGCAGTAAAAGACATGATAAACAAGTAGTTTTTAATTGTTTACTTGAATTTTCTCTTTAAACGGGAATGAACAAGAAAAAACTTGCGTGAAAGATATTCCTACTTAAACGAAACACGTTCATAATGAGCAATATAAAAATAAAAATTTGAAGCAAGAAACTTAAAGCGGTAGTTTAATATAATTTAATTAATTCACGATTTTCTTAATTCGTATTTATAATTTATGAAAGAATTTATTAATTGTAAATTTTATTCTGAATAATTGATCGTTCACAATTCATTCATACAGTAAAACAGAGGGGGAATTACGGAGCTCAAGAAAATAGGCAGAGATTGCACTCCTCTCTTAAAAGTCAGATACGTTCCGCTTTTTTTTACATTAAATAATGATTTGTATGCAATGCAGAAATGTATTTCTATTTAGGCAATTCGAACTAGTTAAACAGATGGTTTACGATTATGGCAGCAAAACAAAGATTTCATGGGTTAAAGTTACACAAGAGCTTTTAATAAAACAAGAAATGGGACTCGCAGGAGATCTCATAGCTAACTGCTGTCCCACTCTCGGCTTGTAGCGCATAAAGGCATTTCATGACATCGAATAACCTATTTGTAGTGTGTGGACGCAGCCTCGGAGGCCTCTTTCTACATTCCTCGTCGCACATTTCTGGCAACGCATCTCTCGGTGTAGTCTATTGCGGGCCTAAGACAGGTTCTGTTGGAGAACGATATGGTGACGCGGCAACGGAAAGAGGCGGTGCGGAAAAAGTAGTTGGCAATGAAGAGTGGTGCTGATGAACATGGGGGCGATGGTGAACAGATCATGTGAATGGTTGATAAGGGAACGGAGAAAAAGCCTCGAAGACGTTTTTGGTAGAAAATGTGAAGAACAGTAGAGTCAGCACTGAAGACACCGCCCGAATGAGTGACTATAGCATTGGTAGGAGCATGTGATGGTGAAGGCTCGTAGTAAACCGATGCACCCATCGAACATATTTTTCAAACATTTCGCTAGCGTTACAAGATAAGATGCTGAGGAGATGACATCACAGATACATGTAGAGATTGATTAAAATTAGGCAAATTTAATCGTCTTGATGAAGAAAAGACTATGCAAAGTAAATATTAATGAGGTTCATGTGACACATAAAATGTGTAAAAGCATGGTGTATACGAAATTGCCTTTGTGTTAGTAACAGGATCACTGAATTTAAACGTTCTGGACAATATTGTCATTCTTTTTGAAGTGAAGGGAAAGGTTACGAATATCTAACCTCTTTGATGCTTCTGAACATGTTCTCCTAACTGCCTTAGTTCTCAGCTTACATTGATGTCTTATAATATATTATACAGTCAATTTTGACCTTTTGTCGCTATCGTTTCAGTATGTGTCAGAGTTTTACTAAAGTTGCTGTCAATTACTCTTCTTATCCAGAACAACGGAAAACGTCAATTTTTTTTAAAAATTGCCATTTTTAGAAAAAAAATATCTGGAGGAAAATAAATGACTGTTTTCAATTTCTGCATATAACTTCGGGTCGAAAGTTATTTCATGCCAATAAAGTAGTAAGAAATTTATTTTGAAATTTTAAAATTGAAATTCACATTTCGTTACATTATGAAATACGTTAGCCCTTCGAAATTTCATCAATGACGTTGCAGAACCTTAAATAATAAATGAAAGGTTATTAGCAGCTAACCATTACACCGCTGCATACCCGAGATAGACATCGTAGAAAGGTTTTTTAAATTACATGCGTCATGTTCGACGTCAATAGCTGTCGATTCTGCTTCCGTGCAGAAGTAGCAGAATGTTTCATTTCCGCCTTTACATTGATCACCTTGGTATTCTGTTTTATGTCAGTTTCAAGTCCATCATTTTTTAAATCATGTAAGATTTCTGGAGCCATATCCTCAAAGTAAGTAAGTAAGAAAGTAAAAAGGCAAGAAAATAAAAACATCGATGTTTAAAATCATCGATGGTTTTAGAGCGATGTTTCATGAACATCGAAATATTGATGGCAACGCCGTATCCCTATACTTATTTTCTTCTAACGTGGCATCTGTGGGTAATATCTCCAAGATGGAATACGCCACGACTTTTTGCGACATTCTCGGTCCTGCCGCTAGTCACTTGATCTCGATCATGCGACATCTTGCGGCAGGACCAAGAAAGACGCAAACAGTCGTACCTTATTCCATCTTGAAGATAATACCCTCAGATGGCACATTAAAAAAAAAACAAGTATAGTCTGAAGGCGGCGCGATGAAGTCGCCGCCTCGGAGCGTCCGCCTAAAATCAAACACGGGCGTTCCGCGCGAGCGAAGAGCAGCCCAGCGCAGCAAGCAAAGCGTTGGGCGGTGCGCCGGCATGTCGCGGTCGCGAGAGGCGGTCGCGCCTGGACGCGCGGGCGGACGGACGGGCGGCGCGGGGCGGCACGGCGCACGGTGGTCGGAATATTGAAAAAGCTGGCCAAAAACTTCGAAAAGTCATTGGAATTGTATACAAATATGGATAGAAAGGTTTTTGGATTTGTTTTTTTTTTTCGTGTTTCCGGGCGCGTTAACTGCTTTGGTCATTAGTCCCGTTAGTGTAGTGCATGTTCATTTTTTTTCTCGGGAGATAGCGGTGGTCTTCCCCCGCCGGATGGCGAGATTCTGCGCCGACCTACCGTCGGCTAGTGAGGTTTCCTCCTAACCAGGACTCTCCCACCAGCGGGGTACCGCCCCAGCCAGGACAAGCTCTAAGCTCCCCACCGGTCTTCCGGAATATGTGCTAGTGTAGTGCACGTTAGTGTAAATGCGTGTGTAAGGGGAGAGGATAGGACAAGGAAGAGGAAGGACAGATCGCGCACGGTCCGTGGCCAGTATGTTAGGGTACTGCTCCGGCATTCGCGTGGTGTTGATCGGGGAAACCACGGAAAACTACCGATCAGAGCAGCCGGCCGCTAGAATTCTCCTCCAGACAGTGACTGAATTGATGTTGATGCACTGAGCTACCGCTCCCGGTGAAAGGTTTTTGGAGTCACTGAATCCGAATCTTGAATGAAATCTTGAAAAACCTTACCAAAATTCGAAAAGTCATTGGAATTGTATACAAATATGGATAGAAAGGTTTTTGGAGTCACTGAATCCGAATCTTGAATGAAATCTTGTAAAAGCAGGCCAAAATTCAAAAAAATCATGGGAATTGTATACAAATATGAATACAAAGGTTTTCAGAGTCACTAAATCCGAAGATGTCATTAAAATTTCAAAATTCGAAATGGCGGATCGAAAATGGCTGCACGAGATTACACGAGAAACACTCATAATCAAATTTTCATGCAATTTGAATCCGCCATTTTTAATTTTGTAATTTGAATGACATATTCGGATCTAGTGACTCTGAAAACCTTTCTATCCATATTTGTATACAATTCCACGGACTTTGAAAATTGTGGCCAGCTTTTTCAACATTTCATTCAAGATTCGGATTCAGTGACTCCAAAAACCTTTCAATCCATATTTGTATACAATTCCAATGACTTTTCAAAGTTTGGCCAGCTTTTTCAAGATTTCATTCAAGATTCGGATTCAGTGACTCCAAAAACACTTTCTATCCATATTTGTATACAATTCCATTGACTTTTCGAATTTTGACCAGCTTTTTCAAAATTTCATTCAAGATTCGGAAACAGTGACTCCAAAACACTTTCTATCCATATTTGTATACAATTCCAATGATTTTTCGAATTTTGGCCAGCTTTTTCAAGATTTCATTCAAGATTCGGAATCAGTGACTCCAAAACACTTTCTATCCATATTTGTATACAATTCCAATGACTTTTCGAATTTTGGCCGGCTTTTTCAAGATTCCTATCACCGTGTGTCGGCTGGCGGGCGTTCGGCGTTTGTTTAGGCGGCGCGGCGCAGCCGGCGTGACGCCCCGGAGCAAAATCGCGCGCCCGCAGCATCGCGTCACGAGCTGGACCAGCGCGGACGTGACGTCCGGGGCGGCAAGAAGCGCGCCTACACGCGCAGCGGCCGTGTCAGGGCGCCCGCCGCCGCCGCCGCCGCCGCCCGCCACGGCCCGCCGCGTCCCGTTGCTCTGCCGGGCGGTGGGTGGCCCAAAAAGCACCCGCGCTCCGCGGCCGCTGACGGAGTGATGATGGGGCGCGAAAATTGACGCTGACGACCGGAATCTGAGGACGAAATGTGATGTCATTTCTTTAAAGATGAGGCAAAGAATGGGCTTAAGTTTATTTTTTCATATTTTGTTCTGGATATGTATTGGATTTGCTTTTCATTATGTCCGTATTCTAAAGAATCTTACGAAAAGGAACTTCTTGACTAACTGAGGTTCTTGACTAACTGGGTTTTTTAAATATTCTGCGTGATTTGGGGGGATCTTCCTCTGTACAAAGCTCTAGTAGAGTTACTGTTACGACTTAGTGCACACAGGCCTGCTATGATCAGAAATTTTGAAGAAATTACCATGGTGATTTTTGTCTGGCAGATCACTGCAGCTCACACAGGTTAGAGCGTTTATACTTGCAGATGTTATAAAAATGTTGTGGTTTAGTGGGAATAAGGCCTGAAAACAGATATACATACATCGCGCAACGTTTCAACGTGGAAATCCATCTGAAAAATCATAATTTCTAAGATATTAGTGCATGAGAATGCTACTACTTTGATCTCAAATGAGAATATCTATGGTGCCACTTGTGATAGATTTTCTATATTTTTAGATAGTGTCTAGCTTTAGATGATGCCGATTTTCAACTATCCGCGCCTGGTACCCACTACATTCCTTATAGAGACACATTAACCTTTACACTAGACACTGACATACTTGCGGGATTCTCGGTCTGTGGTCAGCAGACTCACAAGGCCTTCCGCAACAAAACACTTACATGAAAGACAAGGTACAAACAACCATGCAACGGCGGGACTCGAACCAGCGTACCTTCCGTACGAGGAACTAAATCGATACATTCTGTAGACACTTGGGCCATCCTGGTGGGCTGCTAGAATTTCTATACCTAATAATGTTCTCTTCATCACTTCAACACTTAGTAAATGAAATGCTCTGAAGCACCGCTTCACAGTACACTGAACGCCAATGGATTGATTGATTGATTGATTGATTTTTTCGTGTTTCTGGTCACGTCAACTGCTTTGGTCATTAGTCCCGTTAGTGTAATGCATGTTTTTCTCGGGAGTTGGCGGTGATCTTCCCCCGCTAGATGGCGAGATCCGGCGCCGACCTACCGTCGGCTAGTGAGGTTTCCCTCTAACCAGGACTCTCCCACCAGCGGAGCACCGCCCCAGCCGGGACAAGCTCTAAGCTTCCGACCGGTATTCCGGAATATGTGGTAGTGTAGTGCATATTAGTGTAAGTGTGTGTGTAAGAGGAGAGGATAGGACAAGGAAAAGGAAGGAAAGATCGCGCGCGGTCCGTGGCCCGTTTGGTAGGGTACTGCTCCGGCATTCGCCTGGTGTTGATCGGAGAAACCACGGAAAACACCGATCAGAGCAGCCTGCAGCTAGAATTCTCCTCCAGACAGCGACTGAATCCGACCTAGCTGAAAAGCTAGTGTCGAAAATCCTGTCGCCGTGGGGAGTGTAACGTAGGACCTCCCGGTCAGAGGCGCTGCAGTGACATGAGTTGATGCACTGAGTACCGCTCCCGGTGGGGCGCCCGTGGACGCTGGTGGCCGGGTGGCGACGAGGCGAGCGCGGGCGAGGCCGCGTGGGAAGAGCGCGGGCGGTGCGGCGTTCGCGTGGCGGCGCGTGGCTCCCGCGCCGCCACTTCGCCACGCTCCGCAGCCGCTCCCGAGGACGCCGCACCGCGCCGCGCCGCGTGCTCGGCCGGGCAGCCTCAGATGGCGGCGTCGCGACGCCTCGCCACGCCCCTCCCCTACCGCCTCTAACCGCCTGTCCAGCCGCGTGCCGCTGTACCCCGCCCTACCCCCTGATCCTGTCTCATCTGCCTCGCTCCGTCCCTGCCCTCTCTGTGCGCAGCCCCGCCACGCCCCGTACCCTCCACCCAAAAGCGGCGCGACCCTGCCACGTCCACCCCGCCCCGCTCCGCACAGCCCCGTCCCCCCATGCCCCGTCCCGTCCCTTCCAGACCTGCCCAGCCCCGCCCCATCATACCCCGCCCCGCCCCGCGTCGTCACGCTCCGCGTCGCCCGGCACCGTTCAGTCGCATCTCGTCTCTCGTCTCTCGTTTCTCGTCTCGTTTCGTTTCTCGTCTTGTCTCGTTTCGTTTCTCGTCTCGTTTCGTTTCTCGTCTCGTTTCGTTTCTCGTCTCGTTTCGTTTCGCGTCTCGTTTCGCGTCTCGTTTCGTTTCTCGTTTCGTTTCTCGTTTCGTTTCTCGTTTCGTTTCTCGTTTCGTTTCTCGTTTCGTTTGTCGTTTCGTTTGTCGTTTCGTTTCTCGTTTCGTTTCTCGTTTCGTTTCTCGTTTCGTTTCTCGTTTCGTTTCTCGTTTCGTTTCTCGTTTCGTTTCTCGTTTCGTTTCTCGTTTCGTTTCTCGTTTCGTTTCTCGTTTCGTTTCTCGTTTCGTTTCTCGTTTCGTTT